>VZTZ01012058.1:122192-150738 GCA_013400955.1 Drymodes brunneopygia
CTATGGGGGGGCTGCAGGAGGGGCTGCAGAGGGGTTGGGGTGTATGGAGGGCTGTAGGAAGGGCTCCAGGAGGGGTGTGGGGATGTGAGGAGGGGCTGTACCCGGTGTGTGGGTACCATGTCACAGCCCCACCCGTGTCTGTGGTACCACGGGAGGGGCACATCCCCTGAAACTGTTCCAGCCCTGTTGGCTGCGGTCCCTCGCCCCAGCCAGGTTCTCCTGCAGCCCCCGCTTCTGGCGCAATGTGGGGTCAGCACTCCCCGCCAGTGCTGTGCATCCCTAAAGTGGGGGTGTTCCTTCAGAGGGGCCAGGAGCCGCAGCCTCATCCGCGTAGGGCGGCTGCCGAGCTCTGTGGTGCAGAGAGGACGCCCCAGCCCTCCCCTGGGCAGACATCACCGGGCACACCCTGCCCACTAGGGCACCTCGGGGATCCTGGCAGCATCCCGGTGCCACCAGCGGCTTCCGCATTCCTGCGCCCGCACTCTCTCCCCGCGTCCTGTTTGCCGGGCGCGTCATCCCGGCCTGAGTCACCCCGCGGCCCCTGCAGGTGACGGAAGGCCAACAATAGCCCACAAAGGGAGGATGTCCCCCCAAAGCCTTCCTCCGGCTCGTCTTCGAGGAAACCTCCCGCGGGAGGGCCGGGCCCCACCGGACGCACGGTGATCAAGGAGCTTCGTCCTGTTGACGCTGGCTCGGAGCGACACGAGGCCCTGGGGGTCCCTGGGGACGGCCCGTGCCACCCCCCGTGCTGGGCGAGGAGGAGGATGCCATTGAGGGTGGTGGCACCGGGGACGGCACTGGGTGTGATGGCATTGCAGGGCGAAGCTCAAAGGGTAGGAATAAAGGGGGTGGGGACCCCCCCGCCTTGAGGACCCCCTGTGAGTGGGGTGCAGCCGTGGGGTGAGGGGTGCAGCCCCACCCCCGGCCCTGGCAGGAACCAGGCAGGGAGGACGAAGTGCTATTAACGCGTGTCACTAATGAACAGGATGGCAGCAAAGTGTTGCCTGACTGTCCTCACGGCACCGCATCGCACCCTCGGTAACTGCTGTAACCATCACAGCAGCTGCGGTGTCCCCCTGCCACCTGTCCCTATCCTGCCCCCGGTGGGGACCCCCACTGCCCCTTCCTGGGTTCCTCTCACAGAGGGGGCACAAGCGGGTGATGCCAGACACAGGAAGCCTGAGAGCATTCGTGACATGAGCGTTCCAGGGCTCAGCTCGAGGGACCGGATGGCGAGGGCACCATCCAGCTCTGCAGAGTGGTTAGGGACAGGACGCAGGACAGTGGCACATGGGACAGGAGAGTGGTACGCGGGACAGGGGTCTGTGCGGCTCCAAGGCGCAGTCCTGGTGCCACCTCGTGGTGAGCGGGGTCCCAGTGCCACAGCTGGACAGTCGGAGCGGTGACACGACGGGGGGAATGATGACACTGCTGGACAGGTAGGCATGGACACACCGGACAGTGTGGGGACACAGCCGGACAGTCCCTGAGGAGACACAGCTGAAGATCTTTGTCCATGGACACCCCCAATGCCTGTGGCAGCAGGTCTACCCCTCTCCCCGCCTTTCTCTCCACAACCAGAGTCATTAAAGCTGCTGGAGGAGGTACCTGTGCAATCAGAGTGACAGGCCTCGGGGTCAAGGCTCCTGTGATGAGGATAATGAGGTTTTAGCAAGGCAGATGCACGGAGCTGCGGAGCTGACGGGCCTGGTGGGACAAAGGGCGCATCTCAGTGGGATCCTCCCATAGAGCACAGGTCCCTGGGCAGCCTCAGCAGCGGCTGCTGGTCGCGGGCACTGGACAGGGACTGATGCCCACCTGCAGGGCTCAGCCGTCACCCTCTTCCTGCACACGTGTCTCCGCCCACACAGGGCTGCTCCACGCTGACACACGGCCCACGTGTTCTGTGACAGTGTCTCCAACCTGACGCACCAAGCACTCCAGATTTATCACCCCTGTTACCCCTGCAGAAGCAGCATCACATGCTCCCACCAACGCTGAGGTGGTGGTCTTGTGTGTATTCCTGCTCCCAAAAAACCCACAGCCTGGTCTGAGCTGTGCTCAGACATCCTGCTCTGTCTCAAGTCCGGTCCCTTTTCCATTGCATTGCACAAGTGAAAAGCTGAGATGAGGCACCACATATGCCATGATCCCATCCCTCTGTGCTCCTTCCAGACTCCTCTCTGTCCCATGGGTCCTCATGCAGCTCCATGGCCAGGGCTGGACAGAGCAGGAGAAGCAGTCCATCCCTGCTTCTGCAGCCCCTGGGTGCCCATGGCAGGTGTTGGCTGTCCATATCAGATGTTGGGGTGCCCATACTGGATGTTGTTTGAACTTCAGCCAGTTCTCTCAGGCCAGGGAAAGCCAGCAGGATCTGTCCCCTCCCCAGAGCACTCAGGGGTTTCCTGCACCACTCCCTCCATGCCCGCTGCAGGTGGGAGAAGGAGAACCTAGAGCCATCTGGATCTCACAACAACCTGTACTGTGCCATCCCTGCTCCTCTTCCCTTCTTGCCCCACATCCCTTGGAGCTCATGGCTACCCTGGGGATCCTGGGGAGCTCAGGGCTCCCACTGAGGATATTGGGGTCTCCTTCCCACCCATTGCTGAATACTCTGTGTCCCTTGCCAAAGGGGCGCAGAGGTTTGGGGTGAGAATGGGATGGGCACTACGTGGTGCTCAGTGCAATCCACATTTTCCCTGCAGTAAGAACAGTGCTGGTGCGGGATCACTGGCCCCATTACAGCAGCTGCAGTGGAAAAACAGCCACACCAAAACATGAGGGGCGCAGCCACGTTTGGGGGATACAACAATATGCATTCCTGTCACCCAGCCAGCTGCAGGAGCCACAGGCTGGGGAGGGTGTCCCTGGAGCTCTAGGTGTCCTGCCGGCTCCCAGCCCTGCTCAGCAGGAGGACGGGCACCACTGATGGCTGTAATGGTTGGCACTGCTGGTGAGGCTCCACAGCCTCCCCGTGTCTGTCAGTCCCAGCCTCAGGGTGCTGGGGTGGGGACTGCACTGTACCAGCGGGATGCTCTGCACGGCTCCATGTCCTGTGGAGGAGGAGGAGTGGCTTGGGGGGGCTGACTGGCCTGGGGGGCTTCTGGCCCTCACCCCAGAGCTCCCATGTCAGCTCTGCATAGCTCTGAAACACAGGCGTTCCCCAGGGAGCAAAGCCTTTCCCTGACCTCTCCCTGGCCATCAGGTGGTGCCAGGCTTAGCTGGCACCCTCCCACCTCTCCTCCTGCAGGATCTTTGGACTTTGTGCTGATTTTGCTGTTTGCTTTTGTTTGGCGGCGGAATTCACTTTCCAAAAGGACAACAAACCCTGCTCCCCACGCCCTGTATCTGCTGGAGCCTCGTCCCTCCCATCCCGCATCCCTCTGCCCCTGGGGCAAAGGCACAGGAGGAGGGACCTGTCATGCACAGTGTCCCCTTGTCGCCCCATCGCGCTGGGCACGGCCAAGGCAGCCATGTGCCCTCCGCTCTGGATCGCAGCCTGGGCGCTCCTGCTCCACGGTACGGCACAGGGAGGGCGGGGCGCTGGGGTGGAACGGCACATCTGGGACCCCCGGGAACCAGAGACCGAGAACGCGGGATGTCCCAGCCGCAGCTCCGGGTGAAGCAGGGCTGGGTCCGCCCCGGGATAAGAGCCAGACTGTGTCGCGGGGCTCACCCTGCCCCGCTGCCCCAAGGATGGGCCTGGGGCAGGTGACAGGTGAGGAGCAGCACCCCAGGGTGCAGAGGCCAGGTACCCAAGGCCCCTCATGCTGAGGGTGACCCCATCGTGCATTGTCCCACGAACCCAAGCTGTGTGTCCTTAGCCCGAGGTGAGAAGCCAGGTGACAGCTGGTGGTGGAGAGCCTAGGGAGTAGTGGTGGGACCCCATACCAAGCAGCCCTGGGGAGAGGCCAGGCACAGCCCCACCATCAGCCAACTCCTTCCCCGGCCCCAGTGCTGGGATGCTCCGGGTGGGCTCCTGCCAGCTCCTCCGTGCTCCGTGTGGGCACCAGCTGCTCCCCGTGATGATCCCACTGTGCCATGGGCACTGGGAGATTTACCTCCTCTTGAATCAGGGGATGACGCTGGTTTTCACCCACTATTCCTGGGGCTAAAAACACTGGGTTTTTCCAAAAAGGCCCAAAGCTGGGCTGGCTGGTGTTTGGGGCTGGGGACGAGGGTCACAGCTGCCCGATGCGGTTCCGGGCTGGAGCAAAGGGCCAGCAGGCCCCCAAGCTGAGGCTCCCAGGTGTCGCTGTGCCCACAGGCTGTGCTGCAGAGCGCGTGCCACAGGGTCCTTCCACCAGGAATGACATCCGGAATTGCTCCACGGACCCACCGGTGAGCCCCGCCTTACTCCCCCTCCCTGTTCCTGAGATCCCCTGCATGGGGTTCCCCCCCCAGTCTCAGCACGTCTCCCTGTGCCACCAGTACCTGCCACCGACGGCCACCAACACGACGGCGCGTCTGGCCGCGCTGCGGGGCACCATGCGGACCCACGCCTACATCGTACCCTCCACGGATGCCCACATGGTAAGGCGGGAGCCCCCCGCGCCCCCGGGGACCCGCTGCCTGCCGGCGCCCAGAGCCACCTCTCACGGTTCCGTCCCGGCTGTAGAGCGAGTACATCTCCGAGCGGGACGCCCGGCTGGGCTGGCTCACTGGTTTCACCGGCTCGGCAGGTGAGGGCATCCCCCAATCCCTCGGGTCGCTGCTCGGGGGCTGGCAGCTGCCTGCTGGTCCTCGTTCCTGGAGAGCCATGCGCATGGCACGGTCCCACTCCCTGAGAGCCTCTGGGGGTCCCTGCCGGCTGCAGGGAGAGAGGAAGGGGTGAGCCCTGAGCCCCCAGTCCTGTCCCAGGCACCGCTGTGGTGACGCAGGACAAGGCTGCTCTGTGGACTGATAGCCGCTACTGGACCCAGGCAGAGCGGGAGCTGGACTGCAACTGGGAGCTGCAGAGGACAAGTCAGTGCGGGCAGGATGGGGGCTGCTGGGTCTCCCCGCTCCCAGGACCCCTCCAGCCCCTGCCACAGCCTCCTCTGGGCTCAGCGTGGGCTGGGACGCAGTGCAAACCCGCGGTGCCACCCAGCTCTCTCCTGCAGCCTCGATCGCGTCCATCGGGATGTGGATCCTGAAGGCGGTTCCTGCGGGGGGGAATGTCAGCTTGGACCCCTTCCTCTTCTCCATCGGTAGGGCTGGCTGACACTGGGGGTCACTCTGCCCACGGGAGGGCAGCCCCTGCGTGGGGATTTACCAGAAGCCCCAACCTGCGGGCTGCTCACTCCCCAGACACCTGGAACAGCTACAGCCGGGCTCTGCACGGCTCCGGCCGGACCCTGCTCCCCCTCGAGACCAACCTTGTGGATCAGGCATGGGGTGATCAGAGACCCCTTCCCTCCTCCAGCGAGATCTACAGCCTCCCAGCAGAGTTCACAGGTCTGAGCCCGCTTCCCGCAGCTTCTGGGTGGGCGCTCACCCACAGCACTCCAAGCCTGGGGGCACGGTGGTCCCTGCACTGAGCCAATCGCTTGCCCGACTCCCAGGGAGCAGCTGGCAGGAGAAGGTGGCCGGGATCCGGAAGCGGATGGAGCAGCACGTGCGGCGCCCCACAGCCGTGCTGCTGTCGGGGCTGGAGGAGACGGCCTGTAAGTACCCACGGTGCGTGGTGGGGCCATGCAGGGGCCGTGGGCTCGAACCCTGCGGGTGGGACGGAGGCAGTCGCAGGTGCCAAGGTCTCGTTCCTGGCAGGGCTCTTCAACCTCCGCGGAGATGACATCCCCTACAACCCCGTCTTTTACTCCTACACCCTCCTGACCAACACGACCATAAGGTGGGCAGCATGTCCCTGTGGGCACAGGGCATGGAGGGGGCTCACCACCCACACCCCTTCTACCCTTCCTTTCCTTCCAGCCCCCATGGGACCCTCCTCTCAGCCCCATTACCCCCAGAGCCACCACATCCTGCCGTGCCCAGTCCCACTGACTGTCCCTCTGAGCCACACACCTTTCCCAATCCATCTCCCCTCTCCCAGCCCACTCCAGAGCCCGGCACACTCCCTTTCCTCACAGTCTGAGTTCCTCCCATTCCCAGCACAGCATGCCCTCTGAGTCCCCCAGGTCCCTCCTCTCTGCTGGTGTGGCCGGGCTTGAGGGGACCAAAGGCAGTAGGTGACAGCCACGTCTGTGCCCGCCCCATCCCGCTCCCTCCCCAGCCTGTTCGTGGAGCAGTCCCGGCTCTCGGTGGCGGCGCGGGAGTCCCTGCGCTCGGGCTGCCCGGGGCCGCTGTGCGTGGAGCTGCAGGAGTACGGGCAGGTGAGCGCCCACCTGCGCCGCTACACCCAGGGCAACGTCACCGTGTGGCTGGGCACCGAGTACACCACCTACGGCCTCTACGGCATCATCCCCCAGGTGGGCACCGAGCCTAGCCATGGGGCACGTGGGTCCTGCAGGCTCGGGGACGGCCCCACGTCACCGCATTGTGGCCGCCCCTGGGGCCTGAGGTAGCTGTGCCACCTCCTGCCCGCCCTCACAGGAGAAGCTGCTGGAGGAGAACTACTCGCCTGTCATGATGGCCAAGGCTGTGAAAAACGCCCACGAGCAGGAAATGCTGCGATCTGCCCATGTAAGGGTGTTCCCCTCCCCACAGTCCCCTGCCGAACAGGGGGGAGACCGGGGGAAGCAGGGTGCTGATGCCCCCTCCCCTCTGCCACCGGGCACCCCCAGGTCCGGGACGCAGTGGCCGTCATCCAGTACCTGCTATGGCTGGAGAAGACAGTCCCACAGGGGCAGGTGGATGAGTTTTCGGGGTCTCAGCACATCGATGCACTTCGCTGGTCAGTGCTGCCCCCCAGGCCTGCCCCACCCAGTGAAAGGCAGCTGGGGACCCCCAGCACCTCCTTCCCTTCCTCCCTGCTGCCTTCCAGGGCCCAGGAGCACAGCCGCGGGCCCAGCTTCCAGTCCATCTCAGCCAGCGGGCTCAACGCAGCGCTGGCTCACTACAGGTATGGCTGGGGCAGGGGTGGGCAGTGGGCAGAGGGCGATGGGCAGCGGGCAGCTGGAAGAGAGCTCTGACCCCCTTCCCCTCACAGCCCATCCAATGGGAGCAGCCGGACACTGTCTGTCCGAGAGATGTACCTGTTTGACACCGGAGGGCAATATCTGTGCGTAGCTTTGAGCAGAGACACCCCCCACCACAGCCCCACNCCACACCCAGAATGGCCCCCAGACACTAACACCGCTGCCAGCTTGGCCTGGGACCCCTGCACAGCCTGGATCCAGGATGTCCCTTTCCATCGGGCTCCTGGGACCCCCCTCCCAGCCTGACCCTCAGATTCTGGGACCTTCCACTTCACCTGGCTCAAGCAACCCCTCCCAGTGCCCCCTTCCCCTGGCACCCAAGGGGGCAGGGGGCTGTCCTACCCCCCTGACCCACAGTCCCCTCCAGCCCCCCCAGCCAGCCAGAGTCTGCAGAGGGGTCAGTGGGTGGTGAACTGCCCAAAGCCCTCACTCCAGAGGGGAGGTGGAAGAGGAATCAGGAATGACTTTCAGCCCAGGAGGAAGGGAAAGGTGGGGAAATGGGTTTAGGTTTGGGGTTTTTTCTCATTACCCTGCTCTGATTTGATTTGTAATAAATATATAAAAGAGGGGATTTAGATCAGATATTAGGAAGAAATTCTTGGCTGTGAGGGTGGTGAGGCCCTGGCACAGGTTGTCCAGAGCAGTTGCCCCATCCCTGGAAGTGTCCAAGAGTAGGTTGGATGGGGCTTGGTGCAATCTGATCTAGTGAAAAGTGTCCCTGCCCATGGCAGGAGCTTGGAACAAGATGGGCTTTAAGGTCCCTTCCAACCCAAACCATTCCATTATTCCATGATTTTATGAAATTCAATAAATTTCCCCAGACTGAGTCTGTTTTACCATGCCTGTACATGGTGACATCCTGATCCTTATCTCGATTTTTCCTTTCCCTCCCTGCCCAGTTGAGGAGGGAATGATGCAGCAGCTTTGGGGGCACCTGGCCCNATGGAGGGGTCCCCAAAGCCAGCGCTGGGGCTGCACCACCCCTGTTCATGATCCCCACTTTGCAGGGATGGGACAACAGATATCACTCGGACAGTGCACTGGGGTGAGCCCACCCCGCTCCAGAAGGTACCAGCTCCTCCCATGTCAGCCAACATCCCCCTTGCACTGTCGAGGACACCCCTGAGATGCCCAGCACACCGTGCACTGCCCAGCACCCCCCACACTGCCCAGCCCTCCCTAAGGCCCTCAGCACCATGGTCCTGGCCAGGGCTGGATGTGCAGGGGTGGGTGTCAGGGTACCACCACACTCATCCCCCCATGCCCCACAGGAAGCCTACACCCGTGTGCTGATGGGCAACATTGACCTCTCCCGCCTCATCTTCCCATCCAACACAGCAGGTGGGTGCCAAACCCAGCATTGGCCCTGCACAGAACCCCTGGCACAGGGAGCAGGAGGGCACAGGGGGGCCCCATAGGCTCCTTGGCCCCCATCCCACCTCTTCATTCCCCAGGGAGAACGGTGGAGTCCTTTGCCCGCCGGGCACTCTGGGATGTTGGACTCAACTATGGCCATGGGACCGGCCACGGCATTGGCAACTTCCTCTCAGTCCATGAGTGTAGGTGCAACCAGCACTGATGCTGGGCATGTGGGCTGGGCTATGGGGACAGCGACAAGGACAGGAGCTCACTGGGGACTTCTCATCACCCAGCAGGGCCTCTATAAGGGACAGGGGAATCTGTACTTGCAGCATCTTGTGGTCTTTGTTCGGGTGGCCCCATGATCCTTGCCAGGGTGACTACATGGTCCTTGCTGGGATGATCATTTGATCCTTGCCTTGGTGGCCCCAGCGTCCTAGTTAGGAAGGCCCCATGGTCCTTGCCTTGGTGGCATCATGGTCCTAAACAGGGTGGACCCATAATCCCTGCTGAGGTGGTCCCAAGGTCCTTACTGGGATGATCCTTGAGGTCCTTGTAGTGGTCCTTGCCGTGGTGGCCCCATAGTCCTTGCCTTGGTGACTCTGTGGTCCTTGCTGGGCTGCCCTTGTGCTGGCCCTGTGGTTCTCTCCAGTGTGGCACCTTGATCCTTGCTGGGCTGTCCCTGCAGAGGACACCCCCAAAGCTCTGACCCACCCCATGTTCCTGCAGGGCCTGTGGGTTTCCAGTCCAACAATGTGCCCCTGGAGGCCGGCATGTTCACCTCCATCGGTATGTCCCAGCACCCTGCCCTGGCACCCCGGGTCCCTGGGACAGCCCTGGGCACAGAGCCCAACCAGGGATGGGGTGTCAGCTCTCAGGCCTGCTCAGAGGCCAGATCCAGCCCTGCTGTGGTGGGCTGGGGGATCCTCTGGGATTGGGGGCTCACCAGGCGTGTTCCCGGCCCTCAGAGCCTGGGTATTACCAGGATGGGGAGTTTGGGATCCGCATTGAGGACGTCGCCCTAGTGGTGGAGGCACAGACTGAGGTAGGGTGATGGGGATGGGGTGACAGGGGTGGGACAGCATGGGGGCCGGCATCGAGTCAGGGGTGGGGGCAACTCCAAGAGGGGAGGGGACATCCAATGACACCTCTCTGTGGCAGCACCAGAGTGGGGAGAAGCCTTTTCTGACCTTCGAGGTGGTGTCCCTGGTGCCCTATGACCGCAAACTCATTGACCTCAGCCTCCTGTCCCCAGAACAGGTATGGGGGCGTTCTTGGGCTGGGGAGAAGAGCAGGGATGCAAGGTCAGCACAGGGGAGCTGGGGAGTGGATGCAGCAAAAAAATAGGACCATGGCATGAGGCTGGAGGGGGTAAATGAGGACAGAGCAAGGATGGATGTGTGGATGAAGAGGGGCAACTAGCTCTTGCAGGTAGGGCCAGTGGTCGGGGTGTGGGGCAGCTGGACGGGGAAGGCCAAAGGGGAGAGGGGAGCAGCATCCAGGCCATCCCCCCGCAGCTCCCCGCGGTGCCTGGCTGCAGATCCGGTACCTGAACTCCTACTACGAGAGGATCCGGGCGCACGTGGGGCCGGAGCTGCGGCGGCAGCGGCTGGAGGAGGTGCACGCCTGGATGCAGGAGAACACCGAGCCCTTCCCTGTGAGCAGCGCCGGCACCGCCGCCGCGGGCACACTGGCCCTTGCCTGGCTGCTCTCGGTGCTGCTCAGCGGGCTGGGGGCCTGACCCCGCACCCACGGCCCCACCGCCCCCTCCCACCACGGCCGGATCTTCCCCCGCGCTCACTTCTTTTTTTTTTTTTGTATTCTTTTTGCTGGATTAAACATGAGCAAGGCAGGCCCTGCTGTGCCCTGCTGCACCCGATGTGCTGTGCGCTGCCTTGGCAGAGGGTTGGTGCTGGAGTCTGGCCCCCAACCCCACTCCTGTGATCCTGCTTGTGCCACCTCGTCCAGCCCTGAGGCGACCAAGCCGACGCCAACAATGAGGAGGTGGATTTGGGCAGATTGTAATTCTGGGGGGAAAGATGGAGGATTTGGAGTGAGAAGATGCAGGGCAGCCAGCCCAACCAGGGATGTCTCCGCGTATGCCAGCAGTGCAGTGCAGTGACCATGAGCATGTCCCACCTGGGTGTGATGGCAAGCCAGGAGGACCTGTAGCTACAGGGGACATCCAGACCAAGTGTCACACAGAAGGCTTGGCTATCATGTCCCAGCAGGATGAGCAGGCACGGCGACGGGCACTACAGAGGGGTTGGGGACTGTCACCTTTTGCATGGGGGACACACGATGCCCATCTGCAGATGGCCAAGGGGCAGCATCACCCAGGGGCGGCAGCGCTGCCGAGGGGAGGCAGGGCACGGGCGGCATCACCGAGAGCTGTCGGGGCACAGACACCATCCCCACCCAGGGGCCCCGGGCAGGGCAGCAGCTCGCTGGAGGGTTTCCTTCCTCCTGCCCCAGCCCGCGCTTCACCAGCCACCCCGAGCACGGCTGCAAGCGCCTCTCATGTGACCGCCAGCTTCCTGTGCGCTCCCGGCTCGGTGCCGGTGCCGCAGGACGGGACGGGACGGGCCGTGCTCGGCGCTGCCGGACGCTGAGCCCTTGCCACCGGTCCCAGCGCCATGCTGCGCCGCAAGCCTTCCAACGCCGGGGACAAGGAGCCGGGACACAGGAAGGTGAGTGCAGGTGGCAGCCGGGTGCCCTCAGCAGCGCAGATGTCCCAGCACATCCAGAGCTGTTCAGCCTGGGCTGCCTTGGGATGCTGAGCAGGAGGGCTGATGCCGGGGGCCTGGGGCAGGGCCCCGGGGGCTGGGACAGCACGGCAGCGACCCGGCCATCCGTCCATCTCTGCTGCCACCAGCCACTGTGGCCTCGCCAGTGCGTGGTCCTGGCCTTGTCCACCTCCCGCTCTGGCTTCCATCCTGTTGGGATGTGTGCCTGGGATGCACAGCCCCCAGGATCAACACGGGTGCCAGCTTGGGTGCCGATGGGGGCTCTGCTGGGGGAGGCTGTGGCCCCCGCTCCATGGCCTCCCCAGGCGTGGGTGGCCGCCTGTCACTTCCGTGGGGCCGTGGCTGCGGTAGCGGCTGTGCAGCTCCCAGCCCGTTTGCGCAGCAAGGTGCTGCGGTCGGGGCTGCAGCTCCATCACGTGTGCCAGCCGCTTCCTCCGGCAGCACCACTGTGAGACAGGAGCCACAGGAGCACCAGCTGCCACTGTCACGGCCTCCCGAGAGCCCCCTGCGTGGCACGGCCATGTGCCACCATGTGGCTGAAGGCTGGAGGCTGAAGTCATCAGTGGGGGTCAAAATGGGCTCCTCATCCCCTGCCAGGTCTCTCACCAGCTGGCACTTCAGCTCTTGCCAAGCTTTGCTGGGCTAGCATCAGCAAGTCACTGCGGGGAGCAGGGGTAGTGCCTGGTGGTGGGGTCCTGCCCATGACAGGCACACACCCTGCCCTGGCAGCTCCTCCAAGCTCCTGCAGGAAATCTGGGTGAAGTCCCCCTCCCTGCACCAGGGTGGACCAGCCAGTCCCAGTGGGCATCCCCTGCCCTTGCCCAGCCACAGCCACTCTCACTTCCTCCTCCCTGCCCTGCTCTGGGAGAGCCCGGCCGCCCTGACTCACATCCCACTGCCAGGCTCTCCATGGCTCCTCCAGTCCCAGGACAGTGTCTTTCCCAGCTGCAGAGCTGTTTTATCTCAGCAGTGAAGCCCAGGGGGGTTCAGTGCACCTGCATCTGGTGGGTTCAGGGCACTGGCGTGGGAGCCAGCATCCCCTTCCGCACAGAAGCACCTGGAGCTGAAGGTGAGTGTGCAGCTGGGTGTCACCATGAGCCAGCCCTCTGCAAGGAATGGCAAAACCAAGTGCTCAGGGATGCATGGTGGAACTGATGAGGAGGAGAATAAAGAGGGGACAGCACAGGGCCAGGCTGTGCAGGGCTGGGAAGGGCCTTGGCTGCCTCAGGAACTGGCAGAGCTGCTTGAGAATGGAAATCCCTGGTTGTGGTGGTGGCAGAGCGAGCACCATGGCGTGTGCTCTGAGGGCCTCACGAGGGCTGGTGGTTGGCAGCTGAGCTCACCATGCCCCAGTGTGTGAGCACGTTGGTGCTGGCACCCAGGGATGAGGGACACCTGGGACCATGTGGCTGTGCTGGCACCAAGGACACTCCCGGCATGAAGAAACCCTTTCCATGTGAGACAGGCACCTGAGGCCATGGAGAGGAGGGCAGGCAGGGGGCATAGGAAAGACTGAAAGGGGCAGGGACAGAGAGGTGCACCAGGACTGAGATCCAAATGAGCTTTGATGGCTTAGGCATGGAGGTGGCACCAAGCCAGCTGGTCATGCTGGGGGTGTGCTCTCTGGGGCTATGGGGTGACACTTACAGGTGGAAAACATGGAAAACCTTCAGACCTGGAGCTGACCCTGTGGGTAGCAGCAGGGACAGGGCTGCTCCGGTGCTAGCAGCCCTTCACTGCCTGCCCACCTGTGCTGAGAGGAGCTATGGCACTGCAGAGCCCTGTGTCCCCCCATGTCCTGGCCCACGTGCTATAGCAACATAGCACACCTCTGCGCTGCTCCCAGCATGGCAGTACCAGGCTCCACATCAGAGTATCCCTGCCCCAGGAATGCTGTGCCAAGCAGCTGCAAAGGCATCAAGAGCTCTGCATCCCAGTTCTGGGGAGTTCATGGTACACAGCAGCTCCTGGAAGAGGGCAGACAGGAAAGGCTGTGCCAGCCAAAAACTCTTCCCAACACTGGCATCATCCTGGGATGGGCAGAGCAGCCCAAAGGGAGGAGAGGAGCTGGGGCAGGGGATGCAGGAAGAAGTCCATCTCCCACCTTTCCCTCTCCCCCCTCACACCTCTGCCCCTGCTCCCAGCTTTCCCTACAGCGTTCCAGCAGCTTCAAGGACTTCGGCAAGTCCAAGGTCAGCTCCCCCGTGTCAAGTGAGGAGTTCAACCTGGAGGAGAATGTGAGTTCCCAGCACCTCCGGGGCAGCAGCACTCTTTGACACATCCTGCTCCCCCGGGAACAGCCCATTTCAGAGCTGGTTTCCCAAAACTCCTGGTATTACCTGTGGCCCATGTTTCATGGAGCAGCCCCAGGGTGCCAGCACTGGTGGGATTTGGGATCTCACAGCCCTATGTGACCCTGCTAAGGCTTGCCCAGGGTGGAGGGCTCTGCCTTCACTCTCCATCCCTCTGGCAGATCCCAGAGGATGATGCCAGCAGTGGCAATGCTGAGGAGGCTATGCAGAGCAGCGGGATGAAGCTGGGCAGGAAGTGGCGGGCAGTCATCTCCCGCACCATGAACCGCAAGATGGGCAGGATGGCTGTGAGAGCGCTGGCTGAGGGCAAGGTGAGCAGGGAGTGTGGGGACATGGACAGGTGAGCGGGGGACAGCTCTCCCTCCCCTGGCCTGACCCCAGTACCCCCAGCAGGGAGAGGTGGAGGAGGAGGGGTCCCCATGCCCCCTGTCCCCAGCCAGCAGCACGGAGGAGCGGAGCCATGACAAGGTGCCCCTGTCGTACCTGGAGCTGGAGGAGGAGGAGGACGGGCACAAAGCCCTCGGACGCCAGATGTCCAGTGGTGAGGCCAGCCCCGATGGGACACTGGCCCCGTGTTCCCAGTTGGGCACATCCTGATCTCCTCCTCTCTGCAGGCAGTGACATTCCCAGCCCTGGCAATCCCGGGGACAGCCGGCGGCTGGAGGAGACTGTCCCAGCCTACACCGGCCCCTTCTGTGGCCGGGCCCGCGTCCACACCGACTTCACCCCTAGCCCCTATGACAAAGACTCCCTGAAGCTGAGGGTGAGCCACGGCCACTGAGGCCCTGGGGGAGGGAGGGTGTGGCTGGGGATCCCCCTGAGGTGGGGGTGTTCCCTGGCTGCCCCCAAGCCTGTGCCCACCACCATCCCATGTCCCTTGACCTAGAAAGGGGACATCATTGGCATCATTGAGAAGCCGCCTGTGGGCACCTGGACTGGGCTGCTCAACAACAGGGTGGGCTCCTTCAAGTTCATCTACGTGGATGTGATCCCTGAGGAGACAGTCCCTGCCCGCAGGAGCCGGGGCTCTGGCCGGAACAAGCGCCTCAAACCCAAGACCCTCCATGAGCTGCTGGAGCGCATCAACCTGCAGGTGAGGGACAGGGCCTGGGGGAAGAGCAGCACCCAGCGTGACTGGGGTGCCAGCAGTGGCACCAACTCCTCTCCCCTTCACTATCCCCCACCCACACTGGTCACTCCACCGAGCACCCCAGGGGCACAGAGGGGACACATGGGGCATTTCTGGGTAATGTGGGGGCAGGTGACCACCATGGACCCACACTGAGACAGGAGCCACAGACCAGCACTGGGGGTCAGGGGGAGGGAGCCAGGGGAGCCACCTGAGCCCCGCTCAGCCCTGCCCATGCCCCCCACCCAGGAACACACCCCCACCCTCCTGCTGAATGGGTACCAAACCCTGGAGGACTTCAAGGAGCTGCGGGAGACACACCTGAATGAGCTGCACATCACAGACCCCCAGCACCGTGCCAAGCTGCTGACGGCCGCCGAGCTCCTCCTGGACTATGACAGTAAGAGGAGTCCTGGGGAGGGCTGGGACACCCCTGGCTGGGCACCCCCACAGCATCACTAACCACGGCCCCTCTCCCAGCAGCCAGCGAGCCGGAGGACGCTGACACCTCTGAAGCCCTGCCATCGCCCTTAGAGCCCAAAGGGGACATTCCCCGGGACTCTGGCTGCTTTGAGGGATCAGAGACCCTGGATGGCAGCCGGGAGGAGGCCGAGCTGGGGGCTCCCAAGGAGCAGCTGGGGGCTCTCTCCATGGCAGAATCCCCCTGAGCCTGCCGGCTCTGCCGCTTCCCACTCTGGCCCTAATGGTGGGGCTGGACTGGAGGGGACGGCTGCTGGTGGGGACAAGGGAGCCCCAGTGGTGGCACCTCGGGGCCTGGCTCGGCCCCTGCACGAGAGCCAGATGCTGGGTAGGCACGAGGTGCCCCAGGACATTTTGCACGGCACTGCCTGACACCACTGTCCCGAGGCAGGGACTCTGGGCACACCGGGGCACCGCGCCCCCTGCCAAGACTCCACAGGCATTGGCTGCTTTGCCCAGGTTTGCCGGCAGGCTCAGGAAGGGAGCTGGGGATGGAAGCTGTGTCTGCAGGCTGAAGCCTTCCCAGGACACTGTCACTTCTCAGCATGGACACACGGAGACCCCCTCTCACCTGCCGTGGGGGACAGCAAGATGCAAACAACATAGCTAAGACACCCTGGAAGTGTGAGAAGGAGAGGCCTGGAAAGGCACAGGGAAGGCGGAAGAGGCAGCTCGCTTGGGGCAGCACACAGACACGCAGGGGCTACAGCTCAGCCATTTTCAAAACAATTAAGTTTCCTTCATTGTTTTAAAATTAAAAAAAAATAAAAAAAAATAAAAAACACCCAACCTTCACCCAACCTCTTCCTTCCTTCTGGAGACCCTGACCCGTGCAGGCAGGTCCCGGCAGGCAGCACTCCACACAACTCGTGGAACAGGGAGCAGCAGAGCCAAAATACACTTTTTCACACCGAATTGGAGATTTGGTCAGTAGTGTGTTGGGGCGACTGCCACGGGGTGGGGTGCGGGACCCCTGTCCCCGGGGGATGGAACGGGTGGGGACTGGGACGGGGCTGGCTGCGGGATCATGGCAGGGCGGCCCCGGGCTCCTTCCCTGCCACATTCCAGCTGGGAGCCCTCTCACCCGGGAGAGGAGTCGCGGCACCGCGGGAGAGGGGGCAGTGCCGCTGCCGCTTTACCACCACACCCCTCGCGGCCAGCCACAGCCCAGAGCCGGGCAAGGAGCCAGGCTGGAGGCACGGGCCGGGCTCCAGAGGGAGCAGGGCCCCGGCTGCGCCCGCTCCTCGCCACTGCTGAAAGCAGCGTGGCAGGAGAGGGCAGGGATGGAGCGGCAGCCATTTCACACTGCCAGGCAGGAGCATCAGGGATACACACCGGACTGGTCAGGCAGGACACCCTCCAGCAGCCACCACCCACCCACACCTGCGGAGAGGAGTGGGAGTGCCCAGCACGGAGTGGCCTCTCCTCCACCAGCAGCCTCTGCGGGGACCCCACAGGTGTGAGGGTCCTGCCAGTGCAGGGACTGTGGAGTGGGGGGGAGCCCTGCCATGGCACAGAGCTCTTCCACCATGCCCCAGCCTCTCCTCCTCTGTTGAGGACACACAAGTGACCAAGACCACACAGCCCAGCCCTGGGCAGCTGGCACAATCCTGGGAAGATCCAAGGCTCCCAAAACCAGTCTAAGATGGCTGAGAACAGCAGAGCAAGGCAAGGGGGGACGACACAGGGACACAATGACACAACACAGAATCAGGGCTGAGGTTCTGCACAGCGCCCATGCCACAGCCAGGGAGGGCTCAGTGCAGACACCCGGCAGCAAACGCAGCCCCAGCACCAGCCAGGAGCCAGTGGCACAGGCAGATCCTTCCCTGCAGCTCAGTCCACCCTGGCACAGCTGCTCTGCAGCCAGGGAGAGACGGGGTGTCTCCCTCTTGAACCCCAGGGTGGTGCGAACCCCAGGGTGGCATGGGAAGGAGGGTCCCCTCACAGCTGCTGCCTTGCTGCATCACATGGAAAGGAGGACAGGAAGAAAGCTACTTAAAAACCGCTGCCAGCAGAACTTTGTCCCGCTTGTTTGGGTCCTTGGGGCACCAAAATGTCTCCTGACAAGCCTTGCCACGCCAACCACAAAACAACGCAATGGATTAGAGGAAGGAGGGAGGAGGGGAGAAAGAGGATGCTGCTGCCACGATTTCTTTCCCCTTCCTATGAGGATTCCTCAGCAGGAGGGAGCAGGCCGGGCCTAAAGGCCTCGCCCTGTCAGAGCTGGGCCCGGGCGGAGGGACAGCCCCAGCCCGGAGCCAGGACGGAACATCCAGGACAGCCTGCAGAGCCAGAGGCCTGGCCCCTGGCAGGTCGGAGGCCTGGCCCCAGGCAGCCCTGCCTTGGTGGTGGCAGTGCCCCGTGGTGACCAGGGTGTGCCACCCACGCTCGCTGTCCCATGCCACCATGCAAGGCTAGCGCTGCCTGCACCGCGGTGAGTAATGACTAAAGCAAAATGGCCATGGGGAATCAGGTGCCTGTCATCCAGCCCTCCTCCTCTCCTCCACCACTTCCAGCTTTGATTAGACAAAACAAGAAAGTTCTCCCTTCCAAGCAGATGCTAGTGCTCCGCTCGCCCAACGTCCAGGGTGGGCACCGGGAGCTCCCCAGGCATTCGCTGCTTCTCCTCTGGTGTCTTGGTGTCGCTCACGGACAGCGCAGGGACCTGGGGACAGAGGACAGAGTGACCTGCAGGGACACCCCAATGCAGAGCCTGAGCACACAGCTCCATTACTGCCTCCAGCTCCACTGGCAGCAGTCTCAGCTGGGCTTGGGACAAGGAGAAACCAGAAACCAGGGGCCACCCAACAGGCAGAACACCAGCTTCAAGAAGAGTTGGAGCACTGGACTGCTCCAGCAAAAGTGTCTGGGCTGTGACCACCAGAGAAGCAGCAGCTCATGCCCAAGCAGGAGCAAGCTGAGCCATTTTCCACCACGTTCATTGAATAATTTAGGTGGGAAGGGCACTCTGGAGGTCTCCTGTCAAACCATGTCCTTAAAGCAGGACTGATTTCAAATTAGCAGAGCAGGCTGCTCAGGGCCACAACAGCTTTCTCTAGGGAGGGAGATCCCAGGGACAGCTCTGCAGCCTACATGCAGCACCAGAATAAGATGTCTGCAACCTCCCAGCCCTCCCCAGCCCTGCTGAGCTCCATGGGCAACAGCTCCTGAGTGCTCTCATGGCAGGACTGATTTCCAAAACTGCAGCCACCTGTGATCTCCTTTGAGGAAATCCAAGGAAACCAAGACATGCTGGTTTCCACAGTCAGAGCAAACAAGCTTTTCAGCAGCAGCCTCTCACACGGTCCCCCCCATGTCATTTTGTCCTTCCTAAGTCCCACTCTCTGCTTCCTGTCACTGTTCCAGAGCCCCCCAGCTCCCAAGGGGATCACTCACGGCACTGGGGGGAGGAATGCTGCCATCCTGCTGCTTCATGCCACCCTCCTGGGCCTGCCCAGGCCCCTGCGTGGCCGGGGGCTCCTGCGTGCCAGGCCCCCGCGGGCATGACCCCTCCTGAGCTGTGCTCTCCTCCTGCTGCAGGATGCCCCGTCTGTCCAGGACACTGCAAGAACACAGTCACACCATCAGAGACCCACATCTCCCCAGATCCCACCTCTGTTCCCAGCAGAAGTGTTGGTGGAAGACAAAGGTCAAGGCTGCCCCTCAAGACCTCACCTGGGGGGCAGGGGCCCGCAGAGCACTTCGCAGCAGTTCTTCACTATGTTGCCGTGGCTGTAGGGATTCTGCACACGGTTCTTCCCAGTCCAGGACCCCTTAATCTGAAATAGTCAGGCACAAGGCTCAGGTTTACTCCAGGGACACCCTGCCCCAGCTCCCAGATCACTGTGTTGTGCACAGCCTTGACACACTGAGGAACAGTGACAGCTCAGAGGAAGAGGAAGGCTCTACTTACATCTTCATTGGTTGTCTGATTCAGTGCCACCAGGAAGGTATGGAACCCAGTTAACCCCACCACTGACCACAGCGTGAAGAAACAGATGAGCACCTCCAGTACAGTGAGAACAGTTAAGGACTGGGAACAGCCCAAGAGCAGGCCCAGCCCACCTGTTATTGCCCCAGGAACACCAACTTCTCTTCCTCTCCCAGCCACTGTTTTCTGTTTTATTCTCCCAAAAGCCAAGAAACTGCTCCCCATATTGTCATCCAGGGGAAAAATGCTTGGGAAGACTCAGAGTGGCCTGTGGCAGCTGTTCCACAATGCAGTGCCCCCTAACCCCCAGCTTTGGAGAAGCCAAGCCCTCAGGACCATGGAAGGATATGTCCCTGGGGTTTCCTTTAATGTGTTCAGAAACCCAATCTTCAGAGATTCTGCAATACAAAAAGAGAGAGATTTTTTCATCTGGAACATCCCACTGTGTCCAGTTCCCTTTCCCACTCTATCACTCTGGTTTCACACCACCATCTGTAGCCCCACTCCCTCTCTCCCTCCCAGCCATCCAGGCAGACTTACTTAGTGCTACGTAGACGATGTTGAAGGTGAAGATGTAGATGGTGAGGAGGGAGAGCGAGAGGATGAAGAGGTAGAAGTAGCGGTAGTTCCTCTTCCCCACGCAGTTGCCCACCCAGGGACAGTGATGGTCGAAGCGCTCTGGGGGAGCCAAGATGAAGATTAGCACTGCCCTGGCATGGCCCTGCCCACCTCTAGATCCTTGCTCCTGTGTTCCCACTTGGAAAATCCCCCAGGCTGATACAAACTGTCAAGTCCAACCCTCTGCTCACTCCAAACCCTATATCCAGGCCTTCTTTCAGGAGGTCAAAAAGTATAAAATCATTTTATAGTGAGTCATTTTGTACATTAAGGGAGAGTTTGAGCTTGACCCCTCATGTGTCTTCTCTCCCTGGGGTACAACAGCCACAGCGCACGGGTTATGTGAAGCCCTGGGGGTCCCCAAGTTCTTACCCTGGAATAATCAGGAGAGGGTTCAAGGAACTGCATAAACACACAAAGGCTGGGGATCTGAAGGGAAGGAAAGGGATCCAAAAGGATGGGATTTCTGCCTGGAGCAGTGATGCTGAACATGAACTAATTACATACACAGGAGGACAACCACTAGGGCACCCCAGGGAATGGCACAATCTCTGAGCTGATGAAGGAGCTGCTGTCACCTGAGACACAACTCTTCACTGGAACCCTCCAGTCCTGCAAGGCCAGAGTGCAGTGGAACTCAAAAACAGGCTGCACACGTACACAGAGCAACTGGACTCGGTTATTGACAAAGTCCTGGCAAAGAGGAACCACCTGGCTCCAGGTTCTGAGTGAACCTCAAGCTCCTTGAGTACAAGATGAGGCGGCCTGGACACTCCACGAGTCCAGAGCTGCCCAGCCCAAGTGTGGGCGCAGGTCTGTCCCTGTCCTGAGGCTCTCTGTGAGGAGCAGGGGCAGGCCCAGGCCCCACTCACCCACGCAGTTGTCGCAGATGCTGCAGTGCGAGGCGCGGGGCGGCCGGAAGATCTTACACGTGTAGCAGTACTTGAGCTTCACGATCTGGTTGTTGATCTGGAAGTTCTTGATGCGCGGGGGTGGGCGCTGACCCTGTGGCACAGTCCCGTTGGTGGCCTCTGCCAGAGAGAGCCAGGCACAGATCGCACCTGCTGCTACAACACCACAGGCCTCGAACGACACCTCACTGCCCTCCCCTTCCTACCAGTGGGATCAGAGCCCGCTGGCTCCAGAGCCGGAGGCTGCAGCTCTGCTCACGCAGGCCAGAGCCAACCTGGCAGCTTGGAGGCAGGAAAAGGGATGCCAGAGCTTTCATGGGCACATTGAGAGTGGGCTGGGTGCTATCACCTGCATCCACCAAACCTCCTCTCTCCCTGAAGGATCAAGAGGACCACTCCAAGCTTTCTGTACCCCTTCTCAAAAGCAAACTGAGTTTGTATGTACATAGCTATGGCAGAGAAAGGAGCAGGTGAAACGGCTTTCAGAGAGGGATGCAGGTACATCATGCCGCCTTCCTGAGACTTGGGCAAGTACAGTGAGCCAGCAGATTGGGGCAATCCTCACTTCTGGAGGTCCAGCCAGGAAGATAAGCTCTGCAGGGACTGTAACCTAGAAATACGCCATAAACAGAGAGGCTTTTCCAGCCCTCACCAGCTTGGCTGCTCCACACTCACCAATCTCCATCTCAATGAAGGCTGCCTCATCAGGCAGGGCCCTGGGGATCACACCGGGGTCACTGAAGCTTGTCCGCAGCAGCGTGGCCATGGCGAACAGGAAGAGAACGGCTGCAAACACGGGGATGGCCGGGGACAGCTGGACAGCCAGATACCGGCACCTGCGGACATGGGGCCGGAGAAGATGAGTCACAGTCTCATCACCTGGCATGGCATCAGAACCTGGGCACTGCTTAGATCTGAAGCAGAGAAGCTGTTCAGTACATCCTTCTGATCTCACCACCACAGGGAAACACTCCTGGGGGCAGCTCCAACAACCAGGCACCATCACAGCATCTCCGTGTTTTCCACCAGCTAGGCACAGATACTTCTCAGCATTTGTTCTGTTTTCAGCTCCCGTTTTTAGCAGTGCAGAAACACAACCAGGCAGCTGGAGAGACTTTGTCCATTACATTCCTGCTGCCAGGGGATGGGCCAGACCACTGGGAGAAGCACCCAAGGCCTGGTTCAGGGACCCCACACCCAGACAGCCAGAAGGTACGGAAGCCTCTGGGGATGGTGGGAATCTCTGGCTGGCCCCTAAAGGGCAGCAGCTTCCAGCACCACAGAAATCATTGGGATTAAGTGCATCCTGTGCTTCTTAGGAACAGATTCTTGTGGAAGTACAACATTCCCATGCTACAAGACATCTGGCTTCCTTTGGCTTTCCTGAGACAAAGGACTACAATGCTCCAAATAAAGCAGAAAGGCTCCTGATTCAAGATTCCCCAGACTGAAGTGGAACAAGGTTTGTTTGCTCTATAAATGAAGCAAGGCCAAACGAGGAGTTTATAGTGCTGATCCTGCTGATGGAGGAGATGCAAAGGGAGCATGGGACTCATCTCATCATGGCCATGCTGCTCCTGGACACCCACAGCCATGCCCCCATAGGTGCCACAGCACCAGCTGTGTGGGAGGCCCGGGCAGAAGTCATGTTTTACAGACATACTGGGCTGAAAAAAACCACATCTTACCTTGATTCCTTCAGAAAATCCACTGACATTGGGGTGAAGTTCCTAAGGAGCTTTTTATGTTTTAAGTGAAACCCCACCTACATGCCACCACTGGTGCTATGTCTCACCTCTCCTCACACACATCCCTTCCCCAGGTGCCTCCTGATGCAGCTGGACACCCAGGCTTTCAGGTACCTGGCTTTCTAGGATTCACCCTTTATCCCTGCTGGTGAGGGGTGGATTCAACCCAGACTCCTGCTGTTCCAGTTACTCTCCATGGGAGCATCAGGCTACCGTGGTGAGAGGCCTGGGATTATCCTCCCTGGAGGGGCTGCCATCCCAAGCAAGGCCATTTCCATGACCTCCACAGCACTGTTTAATTCTGGACAGCAGTCTCACCTCAGATTCCCCAAATACAATGCAGTTCCCGGCTCCAGCTGGCAGCACTGGGCTCCACAGGCCCACTGCAGGAACATTTCCTGACTCCAGAGTCCATTGCCTGACTCCAGCGCTGTCCCCCACGTGACAGGGACAGAAGGGCTGCACACTGAAGCTACGGCACACTTCAGTCACAGCTACAACACCAGGAGCCCACAGCAATATACAGGATCTGGCCCCTAAACCAATATCCTTCATTTCAGACACTGCACACCCTGCAGTTCCCCAAAATAACGTCCCTGTGCCCAGCCCTGCCCACAGACGAAGAACTGGAGGGCTGAGCTTATCGTCTTC
This sequence comes from Drymodes brunneopygia, assembly GCA_013400955.1. Lineage (NCBI taxonomy): Eukaryota > Metazoa > Chordata > Aves > Passeriformes > Petroicidae > Drymodes > Drymodes brunneopygia. The sequence goes on from VZTZ01012058.1 coordinate 145,158, forward strand.
AAGCAGCCCAAGATAACTTTGCATTCCCTTTGCAAGGGCAAAGTCCAGGGACAGCTGCGAGTCAGTCAGCGAGTAAACAAGAACCTTGAAGCCCATTTGGGGTAGCAGTATGGGGTTAGGAACATGGATTTAGGTGCAGGTCAGCCTCTTCTCCCAGGCAATCAGTGACAGGACAAGAGGGCACAGCCTCAAGCTGTGCCAGGGGGGGTTCAGGTTGGACATCAGGAAGAATTTCTCCATGGAAAAGGCTGTCAGACATTGGAAGGGGCTGCCCAGGGAGATGGTGGAGTCCACATCCCTGGAGGTGTCCAAGGAACAACTGGACGTAACACTCAGTGCTCTGTTCTGGTTGACAAGGTGGTGACCGGTCACAGGCTGGACTTGATGGTCTTGGGGGTCTTTTCCACCCTAAATGATTCTGTGATTCTGTGATTATTCCTTGAAAAGCTGGACATTGTCTGCTCCAAAGGGCTGCAGCCTGTCCAGCTGATATGACAGCTTTTGTGACAACACAAATATATTGTGGGTTTAAACATGGATCCATGAGCTGTGTTAAAGCTGAGCCATGGCCCTCCTGCTTTCACACAGGCTTAACTTAGCTTCCCTCAGCTGGGCTGGCTCCTGTGGCCCTTGAGGGTGAGGACAGAGGTAAGAGCCAGAGGAGCTCCCACCATGGTGAAACTGCATCCCCAGGCCCAGCATGGAGCCCAGCATGGGGCCCACCATGTGCCTCCCATGCTCTGCTGTGCTGATGGCACCGTGCTCTTCAGGAGGTGACCTCCAGGGAACATGTCCATGGCTGGGACAGCAGCCATGCAAGGTCCTGACTTGGTATTCAGGTACTCACTAGCACTGGAATTTCTTCAGTCTACACCTTGTCTCTAAGACAATTTCACTGCTCAGGAACAGACATTTAAAGATCTTTTGTTTGGGAGAGTTCAGAGCCAACAGAGATGCTCTGCTGGCATGTGAGGATGCTGCCCCCTGACTCCCAGCACCGTATCTGTGCTCTGGAGTGTTTTGTCACCAAAAAGCAGACAATAACAGCACTATCACAACTCATCATCACCGCGGGGTGGGCTGGGGGCAGGAAGGCTGAACAAAGAGATCATTGGAATGGGGCGCAGGGGGAGAAGCAGCTGGGAGGTGCCACGAGTTATGGTCCTTGGCTGGGTATTCTGCACCCGCTTGAGAAGGTCTGTTGTAATCAGCACATTGAGGAAAGCTCTGGAGGACGGGGAATGCCAGCATGCCAGCCCTAGTGACAGGGACTGCAGCCATGGCCACAGGGCAGCACATCTTCCAGGCAGCTCAGCACAAGCTCCACAGTATCACTCATCCACATCTCACCTGCAAATCACCTGTTTAACCTTCCTCAGCTACAGCACAACCACACTGTGTGCCTGGTCTGAGTGCCAGCAGAGCTGTATCTTTCACCAGTGCCTGACCCTCACCAGGGCACTTCAGCCTCGCTGTGCTGGGTGCTCACAGCTCTGGGATGGTGTCTGGCAGCCACTGTGTTTGCGGTAAGAGTGGAAGTGGCTGCTCTGAAGCCCGGCCACACCACAGCACTGTGTCTGGGCCCTTCCCAGCAGCACAGGCAGGGCTGGAGCCCTCTATGGAACTTCTCCCCATCTGCCAGCAGGGATACATCGACTGTCAGCACATGCAATGTGCTTCTGACCCAACTGTGGCAGGAGACAGACGTGTTATGCTGATGTTATTCTCTTTTCCTGGCTAAAATCTCAAATCTCTGCATAGGCAAAACACCGCAAGATCCATCCGGGAATGGGGGTGCCACACAGGATGTGGAGGCTGCAGGGAGAGCTAAGTCATCTCCTGAGAAGGAACCCACATATGAGAAAGAAGTCAATCCAAACCCCAGGAGTGGCCACTTCCCGCAGAAACAGGAGCAAAACAAGCTGAACTCTGGACACCAAAACGTACATTTCTATTGAGAGAAATTACAATGATTAAAAAGCACCGATCAACTCATGTGTAAGTTTTGACCATGCTTGACACAGCTCTAACCAGAGGCAACGCCAGCTCAGAGGCCCCTCTGTCAGTCTTGATCTCTGGAGTTTGGAAATCAAAACTAAAAACAAAGTCACACAAGGGGCAGTGTATGTGTTTTCAACTCATCAGAAAACAAAGACATTTTCATCTCTACAAAGCTAAGAAAGTAGGAAAAACAAAGTGACAAGCATGCCTGGGCATTGGAAAACCCAAGAGTAGCCCCCTCCTATGAGAAGCTGGTGTTGCTGGTGCTATCGTGACTCTAACATTTACAGACATCAAGTTTTGTGCCGAAAAGCCAGAGACAAAAGAAATACCAATCTCTTCAGCTAAGTGTGGAACTCGCCTCAGGAGAGACAGGAACTGCAAAGGGAACTCCCAGCCTGAGAGCAGATACTGTATCCCATCATCCCAGTTCCTACAGGGATTTCACAAGCGCTTAATCTAGTCTTCTCCTCGTACTGGAACACATCAAGCAGACAGCAGCTAAGTGCCCAACCACAGAGCTGACATACCATTAGGAGTCTGAAATAATGCCAAGAGGATGTGAAACTGTATTTTATGGGACACGTTATGGAGCAGACCCAGCTAAACAGAGGTCTCGGACTTTGCAGGGAGCAGCCCCAAGCAGTGGTGAGAGAGGTGCCCTTGGGCAGAGGACTCCGGTCGCTGCAGAGCCCTTCCCGGGAACTGCTGGCTCCGTCCCTCTGCCTTATCTAGGAGGGAGGAGTCGGGTCTCAGGTATAGCACTGAGTTCTGCCAGCCTCTGGCTCCTGTTTGCTCCTGGATGGAGAGATTTCCCCAGTCCCAGACCACAGTGCTGCGGTTTGGGGGATCAACGCACCGAAATTCCCACCCACGGGGCTGAGGTGGCTCAGCCTGCTGGCAGCGCCGGAGAAACTCGGAGGAAAAAACCAGCAGCAGCAGCAGCAGCCCCGCGAGCGTGGCCATCACTCCAGGGCCGGGAAGGAACGCAGTGGCTTCTCTCCTGTCGTGTGTGCCAGTCCCCACCGACCCCGGCTGTAACGGGAGCCAGCGCAGCCAGGAGCACCGTGATCAGCCCGGCCCGGCGCAGGGCGAGCAGCCAGACACATCCTGGCTTCAGGCACCCCGGAGCCGTGCTCAGCAGACAAGGTGTGACTGCGCAAGTGATTCAGCTGAATGGAGCAGGCAGCTCGGCACAGGCAGCCAGCCTGCAGTGAGCAGGCAGCGAGGGAAGGACTCCTCCGCCCACCGCCGGCTGCCGCGCTCCAAACCCAGACGCCAACTTTAAGGGGGAAACCAGGAATTTCCACGCAAACAGTAAAGAATCTGCCACACACTAAGACAAACGAACAACACAGTGAAAGATCAAGACTGAGATCCTCACCCAAAGCTCACTACACATGCAGGGCAGGCAGGGCTCCCGAGCAGCCAAGCTGCTTATCTCAGCCTGATCAAGTGAAACAGAGACCTTCGGGAGGTTTTCCAGCTGGGAAGTCAACATTTCATCCCTATCCCAAATTCAAAAATCCCCAAACAATTTCAAAGCAACCCCCTCTCTTCCAAACAAAAAACACTGACGTGTTCTGCAAAGAAAGAATCAAGTGGGTATTTGGATTTTCCCAAACTTTTCCTTATCTCCCTCAGACGATTTAACTAAAATTCAGAGGTGATCCTACTCCCAGCAGCATTCCCCCTGGCAGAGCCTACCCTCCAGGTCTAGGCACAGCCTGGATGTCTTGGTGCAAGCGACCCCTCCACAGGCCTCTGTCTGCCAGAGCACTGAAAGGGGCTTCTCAAGGAATTTCCAGTCACATTCCTGACCAACCACAGCCTAGGTCTGGAAAGCAGCCTTGGCTCACTCGGCCTAGCGCAACCACGGCAGAGTGGGATGTGGTTCACTCTCCTGCTACGGACAGGATCCACAGGGAGCCAGAGCAATTATCCCTCAAATCAGTGTTTCTGGTGCAGCAATAAGCGTTTCTGGAGCAGCAACACTTATTTGTTCTTCCTGTAAGGCAGGAAGGCTCACCCCCATTTTTCAGATGGAAAAAACCCCGAACATCAAACCAAGAGCAGTGTCACTTGGTACCTCGGAATTCAGACTTAGCTAGGGATAAATTGGGCAGGGAACCAGGGAGAGACATGCTGGGCCAGGGAATGTGGAAACAAGTTCCCTAGCTTAGGAAAGATGCTGAGGAGGACAGCCGAGAGGCTTTTCAGACCTGCAGGAACAGCCAGGGCTTAGCCAGAGAGCAGGTCCTTCCACTCATACTTCCTGGCTTAGCGAGCTGTTGTGTTACCCAACCCTATTTCAGCCCTTCTCATGCCCATGGAGACTGAGGAAGGGAAGTTTTGCAGTTGTTTAGTTGATCCAAGCTCATCCTCTAACCAGGCAACAGGGGTGTCCTGCCCCCTCCCACAGCACTGGCTGGGACAAACATAGGCTTTTACCTTTTTGCTTGTCTTCAATTTTAGGATTAATCTAAGGCCAACCCAACTCCCTAGTCCAGCTCCCAGGGAGTGCTGAGGGGATGGGGCTGATCCCTCTTTTTCAGCAGGATCAAAGGTTTTGGCTGGAGGTCTTCAGGCTGCCAAGGTGATGTAAGGGGTGGTAGGATCCTTCCCAAACACCAGCACGGCCCCAGCTGCGGGGGTTCTGCTGTAATGCAGGCTGGGGGTAGCTCAGATTGGCAGGACCCCCAAGCTCACTCTTTATTAATCCTCCAGCTGGGGTCACCTCTCTGGTGGGGCTGACGTGGGGGCCGCATGTCCCCTGTGGGTAGGGGCACAGGCTGGGCCCCAGGGCTGCAGCAGCAGTGCCCTTGCACCCCAGCTACCCTGCGGCCAGGAACACTCGGGACAAGGGACTGCCAAGTTCCAGACAGAAGGTGACCCACGGGGAACCAGGGCCAATGTCACCCCCGGGCACAACCATGGGGAAGCTACGGCAGGGCCCAATCTCTCCAAAACCTCCGGGCTCAGTCTGCTGAGGGTGAGGAAGCAGATCTGGACTGAGAGAGCCGCACTCTGCCAGGCTGCACCGTGCCAGGCTCCCCTCCCGCTCCCGAGGGTCCGGGCACACGGCCCATCGCCATCCCCGTCCCGCGGGGTCCCCGGGGAACTCACTCGAAGGCGAAGAAGAGGGCGCAGGTGCCGAGGATGAGGAAGAGTGTCAGGTAGAAGATGCCCTTCTGCCGGGCCATCATGATGCGGCCGTCGCAGCAGAAGGTGTTCCTGCCCGGCAGCTTCTCCCATTTCCGAACCACCTTCTTCCTCGCCACCATCACCGACATGGCGGGGCCGTCACTGGGGCGGCAGTGACTGCCGCACGTTCGGGCACTGATGCTGCTCCTCCGCCGCCCGCGCGCCCGGCATCATCGGCGCCCCGCGGGGCCGCGCTGGGCTGGGCTGGGCCGGCGGCTGCGGGAGAGGGAACGGGGAGAGCGCTCGGTCAGCACCGGGGCGACGGCAGCACCGGCGCGGGGGGCGGCGGCCACTGTCGCCATGGAAACCCCGCGCCCCGGAGGGGCGTTGCCGTGGGAATCCACCAGGGAGGGGGCGTGGGGCGCGGCCAGGAAGA
>VZTZ01012063.1:0-12214 GCA_013400955.1 Drymodes brunneopygia
CTCCCTCCTCTCTCTCTCTCTGTGTCCTCACCCAACCCAAGGCCAGAGGTAAAAACTGCGTTTCAGAGGGGAGGGGGGGACACCACCACAAAGAAGAAGCCACCAAAAAGAGGTGCCACCTGTCACCTCTGGGAGTCCTTCCTGCCTCCAAAGCCAAGGTGAGCAGCAGCCCCAAAGAAACCAGGAGCAGAAATTCCCCTTTTTTCTTTTTCTCTCTCTCTCTTTTCTTTCTCTTCACCAGCACCGAGCGAGCGCCGTTCGCATTCGCAAAGGTGGAATTTCCTGGACCAGCAGCTGCTCTGTCAAACTTTCCAGCAAAGTTTGTGGTGGGTGGTTTTGGGTTGTTTTTTTTTTTTGGGGAGGGGGGATTTTTTTTTCCCCCCCCAGGATTATAGCTGGAATCCTTCCATGGGAGCCTCAGCTTGCTGGAAGATGTATTGCTGCTGGTTCTCGTCCACCTGCGGCGCCACGGCCGCGTCGTCCTCCACCCCAAAGTAGTGCTCGATCAGATCAAAGGCTTTCTGGTAGATCTCCTGGTTCTCGTGGCTCTGGAGGAATTCTATTTTGTCCAAACCTTTAGGGGGAAAAAAAAAAAAAAAAATTTAGGATGGGGGTGAAACAAAAATCTGTTGTTCGTCCTCGAAATGATTCCGCGAGTTGAATCGACGCTGAAATTAAATTATTCTAAAATTGCCCCAAGGTTTCATCCCTGCCTGGTTTAGCTGGTCCAGATGTGCTGGAGGCTGATCCCAGATTCCAGGGGGATTAAAACAGCTGGCTGTGAGGAATTTGGGAGCTGCAGGGCACAGGGAGGAGGAGCAGGGACTGTCCCAGCAGGCTGCAGCTTTGGCTGCCCTAATTAAACCCAGCGCTGCACAGAAAGCATCCATGCACAGCACACCCTCAGGAATTCCAAGAATTATCCTTCCAGGAAGAATCAGGACACTCAGAGGGATGAGAGGGCAGAGCAGGCACTGGCAGCTCACAGGGAGTTCCAGACCAAAATAGGAATTTTGCTCCTCCTCGAAGCATCGAGAGCAGGATAAAAAAAAAAAAAAATTAAAAAAAAAAATCCATCAGCACCAAATTAAGTCACTCCAGGGAAAAGCAAAATCTCCCTGGATTTCCAGTGAGCAACTGAGATAAAGCTGGAGCAATTTTAGACCCAGAACTGTCACTTTTTACTGAGCTCAGCTCATTTCTTTTTCATACTCCCACCTGGTGCAAGCCACAATTTTCAGCTTGGACTCCACATCAGAATTTTTTTCCTTCCAAGCACTTCCCCCTCACCCAATAAACGAGTTCCAAAATATTTTGGGACAAATAGTGGCTATTTTAGAATTTAAAAAAAACCCTGAACAGAGCAGAAAAGCAGCCAAGAGAGCCCCAAAAACCCCACATACCATAGGCCTCCTCGATGAGGCTGCAGTAGGGGTTGATGCCAGTGCCACTCTGGTTGGCCTCCTGCTCCCCCAGCCTCAGGATGTTCTCCAGCCCATTCAGAGCCACCAGGACAATCTTGGAGTCCATCACAGTCAGGAGGTCACAGAGAGGTTTGATGCAACCCAAATTCACCAGGTACCTGCAGGGAGAGAGCAGCACCAACGTCACCGAGTGTTCTGAGGCTCCCTTGGGAAGCAGAGTCACACTGGGATTCAGAAATTCACCTTCAAATTGATATTTAGTGCTCTGAGAGGGTGATTTTGAGCCATTTCTTTGCATTTGTACATAGCCCTATTTTCAGAAATTTCAGGGGTTTTTTAAGGAAAGGAGTCACTTTTCAAATCCAGAAATTCACCTTCAAATTCACATTTACTGCTCTGAAAGGTTGATTTTGAACCATTTATTTGCATTTGTACACAGGCCTATTTTCAGAAATTTCAGGGGTTTTTTAAGGAAAGGAGTCACTTTTCAAATCCAGAAATTTACCTTCAAATTGATATTTAAGATATTCAAACAGGGATGGAAAAAGTTTGGGACTGGATTATCCAAAGGGGGATGGGAGAAAGTTTGGGACTGGATTATCCAATGGGAGAAAGTTTGGAATTAGGTTATCCAAAGGGGGATGGAGAAACTTTGGGATTGGATTATCCAGAGGGGGATGGATGGAGGAAGTTTGGGACTGGATTATCCAAAAGGGGATGGGAGAAAGTTTGGGAATAGATATCCAAAGGGGGATGGATGGAAAAAATTTGGAACTGGATTATCCAAAGGGGGATGGAGAAAGTTTGGGACTGGATTATCCAGAGGGGGATGGATGGAGGAAGTTTGGGACTAGATTATCCAGAGGGGGAAGGATGGAGAAAGTTCAGGACTGGAATATCCAAAAGGGGAGGGAAGAAACTTTGGGACTGGATTATTCAAAGGGGAAAGCATGGAGGAAGTTCAGGACTGGATTATCCAAAGTGGGAAGGATGGAGGAAGTTTGGGACTGGATTATCCAAAGGGGGATGGAGAAAGTTTGGCACTGGATTGTCCAGAGGGGGAAGGATGGAGAAAGTTCAGGACTGGAATATCCAAAAGGGGAGGGAAGAAACTTTGGGACTGGATTATTCAAAGGGGAAAGGATGGAGGAAGTTCAGGACTGGATTATCCAAAGTGGGAAGGATGGAGGAAGTTTGGGACTGGATTATCCAGAGGGGGAAGGATGGAGGAAGTTCAGGACTGGATGACCCTCACCCAGAAGGAAATTACAAATCACCCCCCAGCTCTGCCCATCTCAGGCGCTCTCCGGAATTCCTCCAAATCCCTCCTTTGCCTGGCAATCCCCATGCAGGCAAAGCTCCCAGGACCCCAGGCAGGTTTGCCCTGGGAGCAGATCCCTCAGGGAATACCTGATCTGCTCAGGAGTCCCTCCTGAGGTGGCGTTGGTGATGGCCCAGGCCGCCTCTTTCCTCGTGCGGAATTCCGCTTTCTGCAGGATTTCGATCAGCACCGGGAAAATGTTGGCATCGATGACTGCCTGGGAAGAGAGGGCAGGGACAGGGCTTGGCATTGGCAGCACCTCCCAAAAAAGCTTCTCAGCACCTCAAAGAAAACTCCACCTCCAGATCTGCCCTGGCTTTGAGTTCTTCTTTCCTTACCAAAAATTTAAGGCAGTTTTGGAGGTGACTTTTATATCGGGAAGTGATCCCGACGTAAAGAACTCCCCAAGCTGCACCCACAGTGATCCCTGTGGGTTATTCCTCAGTGAAATCCTATTAAATGCAGATATTCCACAGCCAAATCCCTGGGATTGCTGTGGGAATGCTGCAAGCCCTGCTCTGCCTCCCTGTGCAGGTCAGGGAAAGGATAATTAAACCTCAGTGTGCTCCAGCTCTTCAAAAGGGATTGAGGATGGAGAAATAAGGGCTGGATCTCCTCTTATCCCAATGATCCAAACTGTGGGGCTCAGCCCATGTGCTCCTGGACAGGTTCCATGTTTCAATTTAATTCCCATTTTCATCCCCAATTTCCCAGCCCCAAATTTTTTCCAGCCCCCTAATTTTTTTCCCAGCCCCCCNAGGAGGCAAGGCAGGGCTGAGCAGTTGAGGATCACCTTTGGGGGAGGAAAGAAGCAGGAATGAGATCTCCAGAGCCATCCACACTGAATTCCCAGCAGGAAATCCCTCTCCTCCCCTCTCACCTGGGTCTGGATGTCATCCCCTGTCACGATGTTGCCGACGGCTCGAAGAGCTGGAGAGGCCACTTTGTAATCGTTGTGCCTGCAGGGAAATCAGCCCAACTCCATCAGATCCCTGGGATATTCCCAGATCCATCAGATCCCCTGGGATATTCCCACAATTCCCACCCCATCACCATCATTTCCTCAGCATTCCATGGAATCCTTGTGCCTGCAGGGAAATCAGCCCAACTCCATCAGATCCCTGGGATAATCCCACAATTCCCACCCCATCAACCTTCATTTCCTTAGGATTCCATGTCAAAAAATAGTTGAATTTCAGAAATTTATAGGGATGAGGTTTCTTTTAATCAGTGAATTTGTAATTTTTGGGGCAGATGTTGAGACCAACACATTCCAGAAATTTATAGGGAGAAGGTTTCTTTTAATCAGTGAATTTGCAACTTTTGGGGCAGATGTTGAGACCAGCACAGGTCTCTTTTCACAATCCAGAACAGAACTGGAAAATCCTCAGCTCAGAAAGACAAACCAGCAAATTCCAGCTGTGAACCTGCTCCAGATCCTCCAGCCCAGCTCAGATGCCCAGAACCCACAAAGTGTCCCCCTGCTTTTTGCAGGGTTCCATGTTTGTCATTTTGCAGTAGAAGTTCCCATGCATTTTCTATAAACACAGTCCTTGTTTTCCTAACTGGCCAAGATTATTTTGAACTTTCAGATTGTTTTTCATTCCTTTCCCCTGGGGCTGGGAAAGATGATTGACCATGTCTTTATCCTGTGAACTTATAGAGGTGGTGATCTCTTTCACCAATCCATGATTGTCTTAAGAAAAATATAAATATGAGAGAATAAAGAAGGACAGGGCCCTTTTAGTGGTCCTGCCTGGTGGTTCAAACTGCTACTCTAAAGGCTGAGTGTTTCTTTCATGTCCAACAGATTTCTGTGCAACAGAAATCTCCACTCCAGAGCCTCTTCCAGGGCTGGCCAACCCTTCCAGAGAGAAAATCTGTCCCCCTGCTTTTTGCAGTGTTCTGTGTTTGTAATTTTGCAGCAGAAGTTCCCATGCATTTTCTAGAAACACAGTCCTTGTTTTTCCTAACTGGCCAAGATTGTTTGGAACTTTCAGATTGTTTTTCATTCCTTTCCCCTGGGGTGGAGAAAGATGATTGACCATGTGAATCATCTGTGAACTGTGAATTTATAAAATTCACAGTGAAAATCTGTGAATTTATCCTGTGAACTTATAGAGGTGGTAACCTCTTTGATCAATCCATGATTGTCTTAAGAAAGAGATATAAAAATGAGAGAATAAAGAAGGACAGGGCCCTTTTGGGTGGTCCAACTGCTGCTCTGAACCCTGAGTGTTTCTTTCCTACCCAGCAGTGCAACACCCACGTGCACAGGAACTTTGGAGTGCCCTGCTGGGATTCAGATCCTCACTCATTCTCCTGCCAAATACTCACATCAAGAGCTCCACCAGCCTCCTGCACACCCCTGAGTCCACCACAGCCTGGATCTTCTCGTTGGGGCCATCGGACAGGTAGGACAGAGCCCAGCACGCGTCTGCCAGCAGGTCAGAGTCACTGTTGAACAACAATCGGGACAACACTGGCAGGCAGGGGGACACCTGCAACAACAGCCACCAGCCAGGGTTAGTCACCAGGCCAGCAGCACCACAGCTGCAGGCAAACACCTCTTGGGAAGTCCCTAAGTGGCCACAGAGCCCTTCTGTCACACTCTGCAGCTCCTCAGGGATCCTGAGTTCAGAGCCGCCTCAGCAGCTTTGGTGCTGCACTAAAATTGTTCTGAGGAACCACACGGGGATTTGGGAGTTCCTTGGGTTCCTGGGGAAGAGCTCTGCTCCATTCCTGACTCCTGAGAACCCTGAACAGCTCAAGATTCAGACCATGAACTCACTCCTCAGTCATTTCTAAGTGGGTTTGTATTTACTCTCTATTCAGATTTCACCCCTCACCCCAAGGCTGTCCAGTTTTGAATTGGGAGGTTTCACTTAAAGTGAAAATATTGATTTAAATTGATTTAATATTAATCAATATTAATTGATTAATATTGATTAATTGATTTAAAACAATTTTGTGCTGCTAAAGGAGGATGAGACACCTGGACTCTTTCAGATTCCCTGAAAAGGGAAAGAGAAGCTACCACAGCTCACACAAGTCCTGCTTTTTAGCATTTGGAAGTCTCAGAAGAGTTGTTGGAGTGAAACCTCAAAATTCTAGAGTTTAGAAGAAAACAATTTAGAGAAACTTTCTAGAGAAGCCTGGCCCTTATTTGAGGGGTCCAGCAGGAAAATCAAACAGGACAAACCTCACCCTGTGCCCTCCTCGAGCCCAGAACAACCCAGACCAACATTTTAATGTGGTTTTTCCCCACCAGCAAGGCTTTTCTTCTCACCTTTTCAAACTCAGGAGGAGGACTCTTCCCTCTGCACAGGTTGGACAGGGCCCACACAGCATTTCTTGTCATGGTCAGCCTGGTGGATGTGGTGAGGAGCCTGAACACAGAATCATTGGGGTTATTGTGCTCCAGGTGCAAGCAGAGGCAATCCAAAGAATTCAAATGAATTTAATCCAAAGAATTCAAATGAATTTAATCCAAAGAATTCCAATGAAAACGTTCAGCCCAAGTGACACAAGCTGCTCAGAGTGTGAGCTCTGAGTGAGGTCCTGACTGACAGCAGGAGCAGAAAAATCAGATATTTGGGACAAAGCCTGGTTTTTCCAGGGGTGGGATGGAGATGAATTCCAGGTCTGACAGATCTAAGTTATCACCACATTGAGGGAGGTGATGTGAGAGAGCTGATCCTACTCCAATCCCAAAAAAACCCACAGCCCAAGCAGAGAGCAGGAGCTGAGGGACACCCTGGGACTCCAGAAGGAGGGTGAAGGAATTTTATCCACTCTGAACCAGGGGCTTGAATCCCAGGGAATCTGTAAGGAATGTTATCCACAGAATCCCACTGGTCTGATTCCCAGGGATTCCCCCATTTCCAGGGAATTTGTAAGGAATTTTACCCACAGATTCCCACTCTGAACCAGGGGTTTGATTCCCAGGAATTCCAGCACTTCCAGGGAATCTGTAAGGAATATTACCCACAGAATCCCACTGGTCTGATTCCCAGGGATTCCCCCATTTCCAGGGAATTTGTAAGGAATTTTACCCACAGATTCCCACTCTGAACCAGGGGTTTGATTCCCAGGAATTCCAGCACTTCCAGGGAATCTGTAAGGAATGTAATTCCATAGATTCCCACTCTGAACCAGAGATTTGACTCCCAGTGATCCAACATATCCAGGGAATCCGTAAGGAATTTTATCCACAGATTCCCAGTGATCCCACATTTCCAAGGGATCTATAAGGAATGTTATCCACAGAATCCCCACTGGCTTGAATCCCAGGAATCCCAGCACTTCCAAGGAATCTGGAAGGAATGTTATCTACAGAATCCCACTGGTCTGACTCCTAGGGATCCCACATGCCAGGGAATCTGTAAGGAGGATTATCCACAGAATCCCATTCCTCTTAACCCGTGGTTTGAATCCCAGGGATCCCAGGGAATCTGTAAGGAGGATTATCCACAGAATCCCATTCCTCTTAACCCGTGGTTTGAATCCCAGGGATCCCAGGGAATCTGTAAGGAGGATTATCCACAGAATCCCATTCCTCTTAACCCGTGGTTTGAATCCCAGGGATCCCAGGGAATCTGTAAGGAGGATTATCCACAGAATCCCATTCCTCTTAACCCGTGGTTTGAATCCCAGGGATCCCAGGGAATCTGTAAGGAGGATTATCCACAGAATCCCATTCCTCTTAACCCGTGGTTTGAATCCCAGGGATCCCAGGGAATCTGTAAGGAGGATTATCCACAGAATCCCATTCCTCTTAACCCGTGGTTTGAATCCCAGGGATCCCAGGGAATCTGTAAGGAGGATTATCCACAGAATCCCATTCCTCTTAACCCGTGGTTTGAATCCCAGGGATCCCAGGGAATCTGTAAGGAGGATTATCCACAGAATCCCATTCCTCTTAACCCGTGGTTTGAATCCCAGGGATCCCAGGGAATCTGTAAGGAGGATTATCCACAGAATCCCATTCCTCTTAACCCGTGGTTTGAATCCCAGGGATCCCAGGGAATCTGTAAGGAGGATTATCCACAGAATCCCATTCCTCTTAACCCGTGGTTTGAATCCCAGGGATCCCAGGGAATCTGTAAGGAGGATTATCCACAGAATCCCATTCCTCTTAACCCGTGGTTTGAATCCCAGGGATCCCAGGGAATCTGTAAGGAGGATTATCCACAGAATCCCATTCCTCTTAACCCGTGGTTTGAATCCCAGGGATCCCAGGGAATCTGTAAGGAATATTACCCACAGATTCCCACTGGTCTAATTCCCAGGGATCCCACATTTCCAGCTCCTGCACTGGAATTCCCAGAGGAGCTCGTGGTTACTCACATCAGTAAGGGAGGGAGAATGGCACAGTTCAGGACATAATCCCTACACACAGAGCTGTCCCCAGCAATGTTCCCCAACGCCCAGACAGCCTGAAAACAAACAAAAAAAATCACTTTTAACATTCACTTTTTCAGAGGGAGAAACAGGCAAGAGAGATAAGAAAGCAATTTTTATTTTTTTATTATTATTTTTTTTAACCAGAAAGTAATTCCAGCCAACAATTTGTGCTCTGCAGCCGGCTGTGACCTCTCAATTTAAACACTGATTTTTATCGTGGTTCTCCCCAAAATTTCAGAGTAAAGAATGAGTTTTACCTGCTCCTGAACATCCTCAAAATCAGAGTTTAGGAGCTCTATAAAAATGGGAACTGCCCCAGCCTCGATGACAATTTTGGTTTGTTGGGAAGTCCCCGAGGCAATGTTGGTCAGGGCCCAGGCAGCCTCGAACTGAAACGAGAGAAAACAGCAATTAAAAACCTGATTTAGAGCAAAATATCTCCCATTATATTCTGGATAAAATTCCTACAGCTCCTGCTGCAGAGGTTTTGGGAGAGAAATGAAGAGAACACCTCAGTAGGGTCAGAGGGTTTGATTTTATTGAGCAATAAAAGAGCCTCAGCTGCTGGAAGGATGAGACAGAGATGAAACCACAGCATTTCTTCTCCACAAGCATTCCCCAGCAAGAAAAGTGGAGGGAAAAATACACAAAACAGAAAATCTTCTGTATTTCATCCAATATCCCGAAGATGCTGCGAGTTCAAGGGAAGCTGAGCAGAAATTGCCTCTTTTTTTTGGGTTTAAAACCCCTTTTTTAATCCATTTCTCCTGGACATGAAGCCCCTCTGGGGTCCATGGGAAGCTGAGCAGAAATTCTCTGCTTTTACCTCTCTTTTTTTGGGTTTAAAACCACATTTTTATCCAGTTCTCCTGGAAATTAAGCCTTTCTGGTCCATGGGAAGCTGAGCAGAAATTCCCTGCTTTTGCCTCTCTTTTTTGGGTTTAAAATCACATTTTTATCCAGTTGTCCTGGAAATTAAGCCTTTCTGGTCCATGGGAAGCTGAGCAGAAATTCCCTGGTTTTGCCTCTCTTTTTTTTTTGGTTTAAAAACACATTTTTATCAAGTTCTGGTCCATGGGAAGCTGAGCAGCAATTCCCTGGTTTTGCCTCTCTTTTTTGGGTTTAAAACCACATTTTTATCCAGTTCTCCTGGAAATGAAGCCCCTCTGGGGTCCACGGGAAGCTGAGCGGCAATTCTGTTATTTTGCCTCTCTTTTTTGGGTTTAAAACCACATTTTTATCCAGTTCTCCTGGAAATGAAGCCCCTCTGGGGTCCACGGGAAGCTGAGCAGCAATTCCCTGCTTTTGCCTCTCTTTTTTTGAGTTTAAAACCACATTTTTATCCACTTCTCCTGGAAATGAAGCCCCTCTGGGGTCCACGGGAAGCTGAGCAGCAATTCTGTTATTTTGCCTCTCTTTTTTGGTTTAAAACCCCTTTTCTTTACCCATTTCTCCTGGAAATTAAGCCCCTCTGGGGTCCATGGGGGCAGAAAGATGAAAACAATCACAAACCTGGACCAAATTCCATGTTTGGAGTTGCTTTAACCCCTCCAGAGGAATCAGGGTTTATCACCAAGCTGGAAGGAATCTCAGGAAGCCACCCAGGCCTTCCCTCTGCCCCGGGCAGGATCAGCACTGGCCAAACCCATTTTGAACATTTAGAACTTCAAAGCCTCCAGCAATGGAAGTTTTTCCTCCCAAAGTTTCTTCCTGTGTGTTTATCCCAGTAGAAGTATCAGCTACAGCAGGGCCAAACTCTCTGATTTTTGACAGTGTTTATCCAAGAATTTAATTCAGAGCAATTTCCAATTTATTATTTTTGCCTGAGCATAACAGACCACCTTTGTCTTCTCTTACAGATCTTCAAATCTGCATTTTTTGGGTATAAAATGATCATTTTTGTCCCTGACAGCACCTGTGGGTTCACAGATGAAACAGCTCCACACCCTGAAGAATTGATAAGACGAATCTCTTTTACCTGTAATGTGCAATTTTCACTTCTTTTCAGGAATTCCACGAATCTCTCCACCACTCCCTGAGTGTTTATCACCTCGTCTATTGGAGGATTTGGCTCTGCAATAAAACAGCGAGGGAATCAGGGAGTGAACAGGCAGGAGGGCAGGAACAAGCCTGAAGTGTTAATTTAATTATCTCCAATTAGACTGAAGTCATCAGGGCAGCTCGGCAGAATTATTTTCTGTACAATTCACCCAACTGGAAATCATCAGCAATACAAAAAATTGTCAAAATTTCCAGATTATGGATATTTTTTTCCCCTCAACCTGCAAAGTTTTGGTGCAGAACCCCTTGCAAAAGGCAGGCTCTGCTGGATGCTGGGGCAGGGATGAGTTGTTTTTTACCTTTGGAGAGTAATTTCCTGAATTTCTGAGTGGTTGTTAGCTGGAGGTCAGGGTCATCTGAGAAAAGCATCTCCACCATCTCTGCTGTGATCAATCCCTCCTAAAAGATGCAGAGGCACAAAAATTATTTCAATTCACACTCAGATTATCACAAACAGGACATCCCACCACCATTTGGGTTTGGCCACAAATCCAAAAATTCAAAATTGGGGATCCCAGCCCATTATTGACCTCCTGGGATAAAAGGGGACACTGGAGCAGGATTTTGAAGTTGTGACTGGGAATAATCTTTGCTAACCCAGAGGGAGCAGCAGGATGGGCATTCCCTGGCATTGGGCTGAGCTTTGAGTCCCCTCTGGATTCCCCCACAGGAAGAAATTTTCCCCTCAGGAATGAATTTCCTCTTTGCATTTCAGCCAAGAGGGTTTGTGGCAGTTCCAGCTGCCTGCACCAACTCACACAAACATTCTCAAAAATGAAAGAACAGAAATATTGGGATTTGGATGCAATCAGGATGGTTTGGTTTGGAAGGGACATTAAAATCCATCCAGTTCCACCCTTTCCAAGGGCAGGGGCACCTCCCACTATCCCAGCTTGCTCCAAACCCTCTCCAAGCTGGGATAATTCCAGGATTTGGGCAGCCACAGCTTCTCTGGGAATGTCTGCAAGGCATCACCACCCCCCCAAAAGCATGAAATCCACGTGAAGGAAAGGCCTCTCACCCCACAGGTCGTGGAAGTCACATAGGAATCCACCAGGAGACTGTCAAACATGGAATCATCCTCATGGATCAACTCCACATTCCTCCTCTTGAAGAGCTGGTGGGGAGCAGAGCACAGGGATTGGTGTTAGAAAGTAAAAAAACAGGTTCCACAATTTGGTATTTTTGTTCCTAAGCTGGGATCACTCCTGGACTGAGTAAAAAGGGGTCATTGACAGCAGCTCTGCACTCTCAGGGCACAAAAATGTGCAAAGTCTGGCCCTCAAATAGGAAAATTCCCAAGTCATTGAGACACTGGGGCAGAAATTTGAGCAAAAGTCAGGGAAAATGGGCAAAAATCAGTTTGGATGAGGTGCTAATAAAGTAAATACCCAAATCACTGGGTCACTGGGGCAGAATTTGATTAAAAGTCATGGAAAATGGGCAAAAATGAACTTGGGTGAGGTGCTAATACAGCAAATACCCAAATTACTGAGCCACTGGAGCAGCAAGTGCAGATTTTGGCCAAAAGTCAAGGAAAATGGGCAAAAATCAGCTTGGATGAGGTGTTAATAAAGCAAATACCCAAATTACTGAGCCACTAGGGCAGAATTTGACCAAAAGTCAGGGAAAATGGGCAAAAATCAGCTTGGATGAGGTGCTGATAAAGTAAATATTTAGTCCCACGCACAGCACTTGGGAATCACCTCGTGCTTCCAAAAAAAAGAAATCCACTCAGTGTTAAGAAATTCATTCAGGCCAGACTTTCACTTGCTCTTCCTGTTTCTCCAGGAAATAATCCCATTCACTAATTACAGCTTAAAAAAACACCACCAAGGATCTGTGAATAATAAAAAAAACCACCTTGGGTAGCCCAAGAAAAAAGTGCTTGGAAAGCTCTCAGGGTGAGCAGGGTCCAGAAAGAAAAAAGGGAAAAAAAGAGGAAAAAAAGGAGGGGGGAAGAGAGGAAAAAAAGGAGGGGGGAAGAGAGGAAAAAAAGGAG
>VZTZ01012065.1:0-11432 GCA_013400955.1 Drymodes brunneopygia
ATCTATATTTATATTTATATTTAGTGTGTGCACAGAAATCTTGGACAAAAAACTGTTCTAAAAATTTCTGCCTCAGAATGTCCTAACCCAACTTCCCCCAGAGGGTGGCTGGGCACTGACCAGGCTCCCCAGAGCAGTGGTCACAGCACAGCCTGACAGAGCTCAAGGAGTGTTTGGACAATGCTCTCAGAATTCTGGTGTGACTCTTGGGGTTGTTCTGTGCAGGGCCAGGAGTTGGACTCAATGATTCTTGTGAGTTCCTTCCAACTCAGGATATTCTATGGTTGTATAAATCTATGAAACTTGGATGTCTGAATTTAATTATCAATTAATATTGAGTGATTTTAGATAACTCTCTCCTTAGATCTGACAAATCCCCCTGCCACATGTCACTGTCTTCAAGGCAAAACCATCAGCAAGGAGGGTGGATCCATAGCTCAGCTGCTAGAGTTTATTGCCCAAAACCAGCAGCTAATAGGAAAATTGGTGCCCAGGCATCATAAATCCAGTACATATGAGTCAATTGATATTTTTTTTCTGAAGTTAATAGGAATATGGATTGGGAAACACTAGAGAAATTAGTAGAGACTTCCATTTCCACTGAGGGATGCTTCAGTTGTGGCACAAATAAATTGCTTTCACCCTGTGTCCATGGCCAGTCTGTGTCAGAGCTGGACATGAGAAACTCAGATTCTCACTTGTGGATTAGACAATTTACAATATTTGTTGTTCAGGAAGGTCCATGCAATTTTTAGCAAAAATATTAACTTTGCTAATAAGAATTGTCTTTTCATCCATATAAAGAATTGTTTCTCTGAGTTATTAGTATTTGTAATACCCCTCATCTGCTGCATCTTAATTTTGGAGGATTTTGCCCCTGACATATATTTGTATGAGCTATTGTAACAAAAATCATCTATATTTGCTCAAACTTTTATCCTCAAATCCATCACCCCACATTGTGAGCAGTTAGGGTTATTGACCAAGACCATTAGGTTTATTCTTCAGGGTAAAATTAGATGACTCTGTGCATATTATTTTATTGGTGTCCAGGTACAGTGCACATCACTTCTTAAATTGATGTATCTACTAGTATGGCTATTGAAGCATAAAAGCAAATTTGTGGCTTAAAATAAAAAAAAGAATAAGATATTAGAAGCAGCATAAGCTGGATGATCAGTAAAGGAATATGAAAATATGAAATTAGAATATGTTGTAATCACAGCAAGGGAACAGACTTGAAAATGCTCCCTTCTCCTAGGTGTTTCCTCTGCCCCCAGTCAAACCTGTATCTATGAAATTTGCAATTAATGAAACTTCCTAGGATTAAGAAAAGGTATGTACATCAAAGTTGCTGGGAACTGTCCTAATGACAATTTTCTTTTTCTAGTATGTCTTTCTTATATTTATCTCTTTGGGCCTATGCATTTCTGTTCCTTATTTGCTGAACAGTTTTAGACTTCAAACAAAATTAAATAAGCAGCTGGTTAAAATAAAGTGAAGGAGACCCTTCTGAGAACTCTTGAAAGCAGTGACTGAAGAATGTGGCTGGGAGAAACCTTTATGTGATATAATGTGTAGGTTATAAGTTCTTTCATTTCAGGGAGACCTGTTGAACACCCAGACCTCTTCTACAGAAGACATCTATTGCCTGTTTGAGTTATTTGCATTTTCTTATGGATTATTCCAATATTTCTTCTCTTGCAAGTCTAAATTTACTAACCAGAGGCTCTAAGCATTAATATACAGGTCCCAGTATTCTCCTTTCAAAATGAATGTCATTATTGTGGGTCAGGTACATGGGGTTCAAGTGTGGTGGTGTTACTGGTGAATGAGATTAAAAAGATGTGCAGAACTGGTACTTCAGGAGCCAAGTGGACATTGTTGTTCCTAATTAAAAGGAAAGTTGAAGCAAGGTGGAAAAGCATCTTCTCTGTTTGAGACCATTCACAATCCTTCGTTTTTCAAATGGAACTGGAAGCGCTGTGAAATCCGTGACCATGAGGAAAAGCAAGCTATGCTTGGGGTCTCTCATGGGGACAGTGCTCCTTTGATCTTCCCAAGCTGGCACAGGAGAATCCATGGCACACTTCCACAGAGGACCAGGGAGAGAAGCTGAGCAAAACCATTTTACCACTTGTTCTCCTGAGGAAATTAAACTCAGGTGAGTATCTCACACCCCCATGGCTGTAAAACTGCCTACCCCAACCACTTACCACTTTCTGTATTTGTTAGGCAACTGCAAACAAATCCAAGTCAATGTTAGGAATTAAAAAAACAAGTAATCATCAACTTCCTGTGGAGGTTACAGGTAAGGTCTGGGATCTGAATTATATATTTTTAATATTTTCCTGTAACATTTACTTAGAAATTTATCTTTTCTGTGGTTGAGAGCTTTGTGGAAGGCTGAGTCCCTCAGAGGCCTTCTGTTGAATATTCCCTTACTCACTAACTAAAGGAGAGAAGCAGAACTGTCCTAAGTTATTTGTGTTTGCTGCAATTAATTCCTGACACTAATAAGAGACCAATACAATGCACACCAGATTAGCTTTCCTGCTATGTTCCTTTTTGTATTGACTTGCAAATGATGGCAGCACAAATTTTGTAAAGAATGCTTTCAAACTAATGTGAACCTCACACAATCCATTATAATATTTCAGCTATAATATAATGTGTCAAGTTGGCTCAGCACAGGAGAGAACCAATAAAATTATTCCATAAAACAAGGGTTTCATTTTCATGCTGCTGGGAGTCTGACTTTGTTCTTCATCTGGCAGAAACAAAGTGGAACTGACCATTTCAAAGGTTTGAGATTAAAACACAAATTGATGCGGGTTAGAAATCTGTGCAGAAATCCTCGTTTTAATGAGGGTTTTAATTCTCTTATCTATGAGTCAAAAGAATTTTGATATTTTAATATTGGAAACACTCATCTCGACTGCACAGATAGATCCTTCTTTCAAGGCAGGAATCTAAACCAGGTGCAGCATGTGACTGTGAGTGAGGGAGTGATGGTTGAAGGGTGCAATGTGATTCATGTGCAGGGAAACAGAAATTTGTCCAGATGTACTGCTAAAAAAAACCCCAAAACATTGCTTTGCACATAGAATGAAAGGGTTGGGCTTATTTTACTATTTAAAATAGTTCTGAAGACATTTTTGTAAGACTGGGAGTCAGAAAGGAAGTTAATTATAGAAGTAGTCATCCTTTCCAGAGAAAAGGAACCTTCAAAATTCAGAGTTTTCGCTCAGGTGACATTTTAATTTCTGAAAGTTTTAGAAGCCTTTCAAAAATAAAATAAATCTTGGCCCAAATATTGTTTATCTCATATTGTTATAGAAGAAAAGCATGCCAAAGATTCATAGATGTTAGGATCTGGTTATTATCCCTTTCCAGTTATTTTGCCTGGAGTGGGATAAAATAAACACTAGCACTAAGCATTTTGTCAAGAGGTAATGAAAAATCTATGTGTTATCACAGAAATGGGACTTCAGAGGCCATGGAGGGGTGGAATAAATTCCACTTGAAGCAGTAAGGACAGGCTAGTGAGATAGCAGTGTTTTCATCCTGTGGTTAGAGAAAAAAGCAAGTGTTAAATCTCCAGGGTTTGTCTGTAGTTACTGACTCATCTTGGACAAATCACTTACAGACCTTCCGTTGGCTTTACCAACTCCAAAATTGTTGTGGGTGATTTCAGTGACTTGTAAATCACTTCCTGTTTTCTGAAGAAAAATGTTGAAAAAGTCTGGGCACACAAAATAAATACAAGCAAATTGAAATGCTGTCTAAAATGATGTAATGCAGAGAGGCACAAAAGCTGTACTGGAGCAATTAACAGCATTTTTATTGACATTGGAGAAGTTGATAGCTCTGATGAGATGATGAGCTGCTTTCAAAGGACAGAGAATGTGTTGAGACAAGACCAAGAAAGTCATGAGCTCTGAAAATGCAAAATTTGGTGAGAAAAGTTTAGATTTAGCAAAGAAGTTTGCCCTGTGGGTGAGAGAATACAGCCACATTCTTGCAGTTTGGGGCATAAATAGTTCTTGCTGCACTCCTTTATAGGGCCCATAACACCACTAGGTTATTTCCAAACCTGAAACAGCCTTTCCAAATTCATGTGCTGTCCTCAGACAGTGAAATTCAGGTTCATGACAACATTCCACTGAAATGGTTCCACAAAATTAACAAGCTGCTTCAAAGGTATCTTTCAGGAAGGTTAAGTTTTTCTAAGTTGTTTTGAGGAAAGAGGCTGATGGCCATGAGAATGTTGGCAGTATGTGAAAAATGAAGGAAATGGATGATAATGTGCCTTAGGAATGAGGTTGGGTGATAATTGCTAAAACCAGAATTGATCTGTGTAGGAACCCAAAAGAAAAAGAATCACCTTCAGTGAGAGAATTGCCTTCACTGAGTGCAGAAGGGAAGGTACAGTCAGGTTTTCCAAAGATCCATCAAGACTTCAGAAATTATCCAGGCTCCCTTAGGCTTTTTTCCCCTTTTAGTCCAAATTTACACAGTCCAAGTGTTGAGTCTCTCTCCACTCCACACAAACAGACATTACAAAATCCTGCTGAGAACCTCAGAGCTAAGACTTACAAGGAGTTGGGCACTAATTTTGTGGTGCTAAGGAGAATTACATTTTAAGAGGTGAAACAGAGACACCACATTGGAGGATTTGGAGAGCATTTGGAGTGGTTTAGCTCTCCCCTGCCTCCAGGTGTGTTTGCTTTTCCCTTGCACAAACCTCCAGCAGAAACAGATGTCTGTGTGCTGGGCTGTGTTTCTGTGTTGGCAGGAACCAGAGATGTTCAAACAACTCCCTTGAATCTTTGGAGCTGTTCAGAGCATGTGAACAAGTTAATTCTCATCTAAGCACACTGAGTCAAGCTCATTCTCTGACTGAGTGAAGTGTTAGAATAATAATACAACCCCCCCACAACCCAAATAAACTTTTCAGGGATTGAATGCATCTGATTCACTGACAGAATGATGTAAAGAGCTTCCACAATGAGATCTGACCTAAAATAATCACTTTTTACATAAAGAAGCTTATTACTTAGCTCAGAGGTCTAAAATACAGTAAGGACACATCATGGACGATGAAAAAATAGTGGGTTTTATGATTTTCTTTTTTTGTTATAGCTCTTGAAATCACTGTAAGAGTAAACTCAAAGAGCTCTGGAGTAAAAACATGGTACCAGAAGGAAATTTACTGCTAGTCACTCTACAAAGGCCAAAGACTCTGAAGGTTCATGAACTCCATTATTCTTGAGTTTCACCCAAGGCCTTAATGAAAGGGTAGTAATGAAAAGGTGACTCAAGCATTCACCTGAACCCAGTTTTTCTCTCCAGGCTATTGCTGCCCCAGGACCCTGCTTTAGACCACACAGAATCGTGGGATCACTAAAGTTAGAAAAGACCTCCAAGACCATTGAGTTCAAACATTAATCCAACAATTCCATGTTCACCACTACACCTTATCCCTAAGCCAAGTTCACATGGCTTGTGAACACTTCCTTTTGAGGAATTTAGGGTACCAGTTTAGCAGAAGTAGCTTTTATCTCTCCATCTCAGAAATTTGGAATAATTTAGACAAGTAGCAGGCACAGTTAGCTGCTTATTCACCAATAACTGCCTCAAGAATATCTCTTATGTAGATTTAATTCCACGACTCTTGAAAATGGGAGAAGACCCCCAAATATATCTTCAGATCTGCACATATTTAAGTGGAATAAGCCTGAATGGGATTTGTAATTAACCATGATGGAAATTAACACAAAATTAGTCAGGTTTTCGAATAGGATTCAAAACTGAGGATGATACATGGTTTGGAATATCTCATTGTCCAGCTTGGGTCAGCTGTCCCAGCTGTGTACCCTCCTAAATCTTTGTGTACCCCCAGCCTACCCAATGGCTTTATGTCCATTAATTTTTTGTTTTTTTGGGCTCTTCATTATCCCTCCACTGGTCATTCTAATCCCCTCTTACACTCACCATCCTTTTTTCCCTTGAGTATCTCTCATGTTGAGGTTTATGGCTACCTGCAGAGTAACAGGTAGGAATCCAAGTTGTTACTTGGGTTTTGGAGAGCAGAAACTCCACCCCAGGCTGTTGAGCCAGAGTTTGCTTTCTGCTGTGGTGAAATTTTAGTACCTGCCAGATCACTGGGAATTTTTTGGAGTTAGGAGTGGCCCAAAATTGGAAAAAAATTATCTCCTGCTTATATAGCAGAATTACCATCTAAATTTGTTTGGTTTGGTTGGGGTTTTGGGTTTCTCTTGTTGATGATTTTTGGCGCTTTTTAATATTTTTTATTTGTTTGTTCCTTTGTTTTAAGAACTGAAGAAAGTCGATAGTAAGCTTGCACTTAATGTGGTAGAGATGAGAGCTTAATTTCTATAGCTGCCTCCCTGCTCTTTTAAAAGAACATTCTACAAAGAATGGCTGTTTGCAGAATAAAACTTTTCTAACAAAACCAGGGAACTTTTTACCTCTGTAAAATAATCAGGAAGCCTGAACACTATTGATTTCACTTGTGATGCTGGAGGAAGAAAAGACATAAGGCAAATGGTATTTGAAGTGAGTGAATCAGATCAATTGTTTTCATTTTGCAAAGGCTGGTCAGGAGAGTTTTTCTCTGCTCTGCTCTTGCTGACCTGGGAATTTTGTGTCAGAAACACCTTTCAATTAGGTTCCAAAATGATACAAAATTACTGGCGAGGAGGAGAGTTTTCAGTCTGCGAAATTGGAAATAACTGATCCTAGTGTAGGGTAAAATCTCTCAAAGACAGTCAGGTACTTAACAATCCCAAAAGAAATCCATAGAAAAATTAATAAATAAGGATAAATTAACAGGATTTGGTTGTAATGATGTTGTGTTGTGTGTGTTATATTTTATATGGGATGCTGTATATCTAAGCAGGTTTTCTGAAGTGTATTTGACCAGATAAGTTTTATCGTACAGACATTAATCAGAATAGGAATAAAAGTTTTGATTTTCATGCCCTGAAAATCTTACATACTATACATTTCCATCCCTTGGAAGTCAAGATTATTAAATTATTTTAAATTATAATCTCAATGACAGAGAAAACAATGTGTAGGAATTAAAAATCGCTGACTTTTAAGTTTTTCTCTCAGTTCTGATTACAGGATTTGATGCATGTATCTACTGATGTATGTTGGTGTTTCTCACAGATAAGTGTTTTATAACACTTCTCTGCCGTGGATTTTGACATTTGTATTTTTAGATACATGTTTGAAAAGTGCAAACAAATCTTTCGTTTGGGGAAGGTTGTGTTGACCTAAGGGCAGACTTTGCTCATTGTTTCTTGGTGTGATTGGTGCCTCATTAGTGGCTCTTAGGCGTTCATTAAAACTGCCCGCAGTGTTTTGTTGATTGTGTTCTCTTTGAGGCCAAACTTTTTTTCCCCTGATTAGCTCTGACTGCTCAGTGAAATCCTTGGGGTTGGTTTCAATGAAATAGGTTTGGCTGATCTTAAATTTTCACTGAGCGAGCACCTTGCAACAGAAACTTCTTGGCTGCCAATATCTGACATTAAACCCCAAATAAAGTGTCAGGTCAAAAAGCCAGAGTTCTTTTAGACATCTTGTGTAGAGCTCCTGATTAATTTAGACCTTAATAAAGAGTGGCCTTAGTGACAGCTTTTTGCAGTAGGAATAGAACCTATTATATAAACAAAAAACTTTTATTAGGAAAGAAGCCACTTCTAAGGATGCTTTGGTTGTGTTTCCTAAATACAACTGTTATCTTAATTTACACAGTGGGACATCTGTGACATGTGAGTTATCATGTCATGGAAGGAGATCAGTAGAAGTAAATTTGGCACAAGCTGAGTTTATGTTTTTAGGTTTTTTGTTGTTGTTGTTTTGGAGGTTTTTTTTGTTTTGGTTTGGGTGGTTTTTGGGTTTTTTTTGTTTGTTTTTTTGGTGGTTTTTTTGTGTATGTAGTTATGTTTGTTTGTTTGTTTGTTTGTTTTGGGGGGGGGTTGCTTTTTTTAAACTGGGAATCAAGGCAGGATTCAGTTTGGAGATAAGCAGTGGATGTAGAGATGGATTGTTATGGGTTTGGCCGAAGTTTGAAGCCTGTGAACCTCTGTCCACTCCCTTATACCATGCTGTTAATGCTATAGAGCATCAGCTGTAGTTGGAATGGGTGAAAATGGCCATAATTTGGTTTTGCACATTTCCAGTGCTGCAGCACTGGTGTGTTGATGCTCTTCAGTTGTGGCTGCAGCAAGGTTTAATTATTATGGGGAGATCTCTGTGCCTTCAGACTGAGAATCTGCAAGTTTCTGTTTTCACAGCCAGTCACAGCAATACCAGTGGGACTGGTGTTTCTTCTTGCACAAAGGTCTGCAGTGTTCTCAATCTGTTTTGGGGAATTACAGCTGAATTTCAATTCTAAAAAAATTCATTTATAAAAGTATAGGTGACCATAATTTAAGCACAAGCAGGCCCTGAAGAACCCTGCTCTTCCAGCTTGGCCAAGTCCTTGTTTCTAGGACCCAACCATGACTGCCAGCAGGGTAGATGTTGCCAATTTCCTTCTCATATCATTTGCAATGTTAAAAAAAAATAGGCAAAAAGGGAAATGGATGATAAAATTCCATAATAAAAAGACCATAGTGGCTGTTAATGGTTCACCTGCATAATTATACTGCAAATAATATGCATTATACATGCAATACTAATATTCACCAAAGATTAAGGTCCTGAGGTACCTTGAGAACTTCCCAGCTGGGCTTAATATAATTACAAGATGAAATAAATGGTATTCATAAGAGGCCAGAACACCACCACAGAGCCTAATGAATTATTGATGATAACCTCCAAGATGACCCATTGCCTTTGGTTTTTCTCTCATTCTTTCCCATTTCAGTGATGAAGCTTCTAGGGAGAAAGCCAACATTTAAATTATTAAGGAAGAAAGAAATATAAATCCTTGTCTTTATTTTTGGAAAAATGCTGTGTTTAGGAAACAAGCAACTAAAAGCAACTTTTCCAGTCTGAATTCCTCCTGTAGGTCATATAGAATGAGGGTGTTTTGTCACATTTATTTCTCAAAAAACAAAGTCTATTTCCATGCAATTACTTCTTGACTTTATATTGTGCTTTGAGGTGGTAATTTTTCAAAGTTTGGTTCCTCACCTAATTTAGTCCAGTGACTCAAATCTGATGCAAATATGGCCTGTAAAGTTAATATAAGAAAGTAATGAAAGATTGGGATCTGTGTTACTCCTTCAACTTACCACAGAAGTGCCTGGGACTGCCTGGTGGTGCCAGTGACTGAAAACAGCTGATTCCTAAAAAGTAGAAAACAAACAAACCAACTAAAAGATTAAGGCAAAAAAACCCAGTCGGGCTCTTCAGAGTCTCCCAAACAACTACTGTAAATTACTATTTATTAGCTTGAAATATAAACTCATTATTACCATCTTTAAAGGAAAATGACACGAAATATCTGGAGCTCAACCCAAGTGGAAAAGGACAATAGAACCAGTTATTAGGTTAGAAATGTTTAAATAGCATATTTGAATGGAACACCTGATGACTTTGTGTACATCAATAGATACAAACATAACTGCTGAAGGATAATGTCTGCTGCCCAGGGTTCCTTAATATTTTCATTCTAACCACAGAGCAGATCTGAGCTAGAGTATTGCTACAGTAATGAATATCCACCAGATGTAAAATGCTATTTTTAGTCTTTTTACTACTCCTAAGCCATTAACTGAGACTTAAAAGCACAAGGGCAAAGCATCAGCCATACTAGTATTAGCTCCTATTTTTGACAGGGAGAAACTGAAGGATAAATCCTATACTGGAGTTGAACTAAGAATAAGGTTTGATCTATTTTCCTTACTGATTTCAATTACTTTAGTGACAGACTTGTTAAGCCATTTGTAAGAGCTTTTAGACCTCCCATTCCAGGTGTATATTATTTACAGTTGTGGCTGAAGAATGTCATGGACAAATTTAGAATTTCCTGATTAACTTTCCTCTTTACCAATTTTTTCTTTGTCTAAAAGTCTTTTCAGCCTCATTTGCTGTGTAACTTGCATATTAAAGCAATGCCTTCATGTCTTGGTTATTTGGAGACAGCTCTGTTCCTGAGCCAAACAGGGTGGATTACCTAGAGGATTTTTGGTTTTTTTAGCATTTCCTTCTTTTGATCTGGAAGTGGAAAGAGCAGTTTGTTTAAGCAGACACAAAATAAATGCTGTTAATTAACACCTGAGACTCTTTTAAGACAGTGCTTATGTATATCCATTAATGCAATAGCATGAATGAAGCCTTGAGGAGGAGCAGGATTTCCACAGAAGACCTTTTAGTAGCTCCAGTCCTAGAAGCAGGTTTTCTAACAGGAATCTCAGTTTTGATTGGTTGTTTTTTTTCTGTGTTCTCCCTGATATTAATGTTTCTTTGAGATTTGGATAAAGATCCAATATTTAAATCCCAGGAAATCTTTGCGGTTTCTGAAAGTGTTACACTGAGGTACTGTGAGAAGGCTCATGTCCTGGGAACCCCATAGTCCATGAGTTTTATGTTTCTCTTCCCAAAGTAGCAAAGAAGCTGTTACCATCACTTCTTTGTGGAGATGGGTTACTGGAAGAGATTACCCAGAGAAGCTGTGGCTGCCCCTGGATCCCTGGAAGTGCCCAAGGCCAGGCTGGATGGGGCTTGGAGCCACCTGGGATAGTGGAAGTTGTCCCTGCCCTTGGCAGAGGGTGGAATGAATTGATCATTAAAGCCCCTTCCAACCCAAGCCATTCCATGATTCTGATTTCCTTCACACTTACTAAAGCCTGTCTTCTTCCCTGTTCCACCCAGAGTCTGGGCAGCAGCACTGAGAGGATTTAGACACGGTGACCTCTCCTCATTTAAAGCATTTTCATCCAACAAGCCCACCTGTGGCTCTGCTGTTTCTCATTATTCATGGGCAAAGACACAAAGATGCTCACAAAAGAACCTCAGCAGAATGATTTGTGACCCCTTTATTCCACGAGTTGTTCACAGAATGATTTACAGAGTTGGATTCTACTCAGCCTGGCTAAAGGTGAGGAGATGGAGGCTCACTTATCCGAGGCAACACTAAATAAAGGCTGCCAAGGAGTGTGTGAGACAGGCTATTAGTGCCTAGTCACGGAAGGGATAGAATTGAAATTAATTCCTTGTGACCTGTCTGCTGCCAGGGAATAGTTATTAATAATCTGATCTGTCTGTACATTTTTTCCCCCAGGATCTCTTGAGTTATCTTGAGCTGAACACAGATCACGCAGAGGGCTGTGCCTTGTTCTTGCAAATGCACACCTGGCTAAGGAAGGAGCTCAATCCTTCCTTCCTTCCTTCCTTCCTTCCGGAATTCCTTCTTTCCGGAATTCCTTCCGGAATTCCTTCCTTCCTTC
>VZTZ01012065.1:14564-32770 GCA_013400955.1 Drymodes brunneopygia
TTTTCTTCTCTTCTCTTCTCTTCTCTTCTCTTCTCTTCTCTTCTCTTCTCTTCTCTTCTCTTTTCTCTTTTCTCTTTTCTCTTTTCTCTTTTCTCTTCTCTCACTCCTTTTCCTGTTTTTACATCAGCCCATAAGTTTTTTCACTGTTCCTTTCCCCATCCTGCTGGAAGGGAGGGTGAATGAGCAGCTCTGTTGTTCTTGGTTGCCAGCTGGGGTTATACCATGAAAAGTCCTCTCATCATTTGATGCTGTGGACTTTGTGGCAGTAGTGCTGTGTCTGATGTTTTTGAGGAAATATAGTATTTTAAAAATCTTTCTTCTATTTTTTTTTACTCCTTTCATTTGCTACTCCAGCTCCTTTTGGGGGCCTTCCATTATTGTATTTTCACATTTAATCTGCCAGAATGTAGCTGCCCTTTGTTTCTTCTTTGGATACCTTTGCTTTTTACAGATACCCTCTCACGTATAATAACCTTTTTTGCTTTGTTTCTAGGCCAGACCTTGTGTTCAGACCTATGTGCCAACTCTGTTGAGTGTTTTTATTCTTCTATATAGCCTGAACTGCTTTTTAAGGGCTTTCTGTTTCTTTCTGCAGCTCCTGTTTTTGAAGATGAATGTAAGTCCTGTGGATTTGTTGTACTTTGTGTACTCCCCTGGGCGTGTGTGGCTGTAACACAAGACTTTGCTGAGACCAGACTGTGATACAGTTCCTTCAGCTGAATACTCTTGGACTAAATCCTGCAAAACTTTAAAGCCCTTGAAAGGGTTATATCTTCTCTTTTGGGTTCCCTGGCCATCTCTTTGTATTAATCACGGATTGCTTGTGTTATGTCCTGATACATTTTTTCCTCACCTGAAGATTAAAGTTCCAGCTGCATTTCCAGCTGTCATTTGCTGTGTGATTTCTCACACAACATATTTTATTAAGTGTTATCATCCTGGCTGGATGCTGCTTGTGCAGATAATGTTGGTTTAGATCTAAGGTTGCTTTAACATAAGGCTTTATTCCCTCACCCCAACCCTGGCAAAGTCTGCTCGCTCCTTTCTGAACTGGAAGGCTTTGGAATGCCTTTCTGCTCCCAAATTTCCAGGATGCCTGGGATTCTGGAATTATTTAAGGGAAAAATTTAAATGAAAGCAAATGAGGCTCCCCAGAGCTCCCTGCTATTTCTTAGTCCTCCAGTGTTTCTGTTGCAATTTGTACCCTGTGGGCTTTGATTCCCTTCCTGACACCTGAGGGAGATGTCAGTCTTTGTTTTCCCTACGTGACTCTATCTGTCCTGTGACTTACCATTTATTTGAAAATAGAGAATTTCCATATTTTCACCCACTGCTGTGTTGTCATCACAAGCATGTGTTGCCTTTATCTGCTTCCCTCACAGTTGCCTCTGACAGGTCCAGCAGAACTCCTGAGGTGCCAGCAGGAGTTTTCCTGGTGGTTCTGGTCAAGTCTGTCACTCTTCTTGAAGCTCTCCTTGTTCTAGAGGATGTACACTCAATTCCAAAACCATGTGATCCATCCCAAGATCAAAGCCCCAGGTGTTGATTTAGGTGATGGTAGATTTTTGCAGTCACAGTGACCAACATCACCTTTCTGGTTTGGACTCAGAGCACACATGTTTTCAGAAGGCTATTCCAGAGGTAAGAGAAAATGTATCTGTTTCCACAGGGATGCATCCCCAGTGGAATAATTTCTTTATTTGATGGTCTTTCAGACTTTCTTCTGCAGTATGATAATCCTGACATAAATCTGAATTTGCATGCCTCTCATGCATTTCTGGAGAAGGATGGGTTTAACTTTCTTGGAGCAAAAATACACGGTGGGGTCCCTCAGGTGGCTGCTCCTGTACCCCAAGTCCCTCTGACTTCACCCAGTCCAGCCACTGTGGGCACCAGTGGGAAACATCAGCAGGTTGCACTTTGAGCTTGCAAACAGCATTTTTTAAAGAGTTTGTTCACACTTTGTCCATTTCATGTGGCAAACTGGGTAACCCCCTTCTTATGGCTCAACTCCCATCTTCATTTCTTTATTGTGAAGAGGTGATGGGGGTAGCCCACAGTGGCCACTGCATTTAATGAATTTATCCAAGTTCCTCATCCATTGCTGTCCTCAAGCACAAAGACTTGAACTTGCTGACTTTTTAACCCATTGCTGAATTCCAACAGCAGCCAAAGTTGGGAGAATTTTTGTAACTGTGGGGAGAGAGAAGCCCTGGGACTGCTGAGGAGGGTGAGAAGGATAAAGAGAATCTCCTGGCAGTGGTTAGTCCTCCTGTGAGACAGGAAGGCAGGCTGAAATTAAGTTAAATTGCTGCACTGTTGGAACTGTAAAGGCTCAGATAATTTCTGAAAATTAGCTATTTCTCCCTTGTAAAGCAGCTATTCATTTCCATAAATCAAAACCTTTCAAGCAGAAAGAATATCTTCCTCCCCTGTGAGTAGACAAAGGTTTATATTTAACTGGAGAACATAGCACCAACCTCCAACTTAATCTAGGGGGCTGAAGCTGATGGAAACCTATCTAGAAATGAGATTTAGGTAAGGAAGAAATCATTAAGCCATATTGTGAAGATAAGCTGGAGAAATCCTAATCAGAAAATGTGGATGATCAGTTTTAAAAAGTAAAATGCTCAAGGGGAAAGCAGATAAACTAGTTAAAGGGAAAACCACTGAGAATTATTACATGTATAAAATACAATCCTGGCTCTGTGATACAAATATTTGTAGGCTGAGACAGTAGTAGTGATGGGCAAAATATAATATCTACTTGGCATGTGTTTTTATAAATATATTTTTCCCCAGTGACCAATGGTGAAAACCTTTGGGACAAGTTGCTGGCATAGGTGGGCCTTTCAACTGAGCAGTCACTGTCATATACTGGGGAAATACTACAGAAAAAAAGTAATTAATGAGAGGGCATGTAGAATATTGATAAAAGTAATTCTCTTGTTAGATTTCTCACACATTAATTGCTTAAATTATATAGCTAACTTAAGCCACCTTGATATGCAATTTCATTCATTTTTCAGAACTATAATTGAAGATTTTTATGCAATTAATTCATTTTTCAGAACTGTAATTGAAGATTTTTTTAGAGTGAGGACTAAGTATTTTCATCACACATTTTAGCAGGCTTGTGTATCAGATTGGCTGTCCAGCACCCTGGCTTTCCCTTTGGAAAGGTGCAAATGGAACTATTGACAGCTCTAAAAGCAGGCTGTGAGGTGGCTGGGAACACTTCCCTGCCAGAAAGGTGACTGTGCTGAGTGAACTGAGTGAAAAGTGCCCTTCTGGGGTTTCAGTCTGGCTGCCTCACCTTACCTCACCTGTGGAAATGTTCTGATCATGTTTTACACAGTGTTTGATAAATATGTGATAAAAAGAGATGTGAGCAGACAGTGTTTAGAAAAGAACAGCTGAAATTATGAAGTGTTTCACAACTGCTGCATCGTTTGAAGCCCTTTCCTGGGTGCTTCTGTCTGGGTATTCCTGTGTGCTAATTTACTCCCAAGCACAGCTTGGGAAATAAACAGGTTAAAGGCAACGTAAAAAGTATGAAAAAAGCTCGAACAACAAAACAGCAATGCTAAACTGATGTTCAGAGTTAGTCCCAGGGGTGCCTGTGCCTGGCTGTGTGCTGAATTTGCAAGCTCTGCCAAAGGAGAGGTTGCCAAAACTCAGCTGAAACACCAACTGAAAGTCAGTGGCTCAAATTATTTGCTCAACTGAAGTTTTCCTGCTCATTGTTATTTAAACATTCTGAGTTCAGTTTTTGAAAAAGATGAAGCAGAAAGAGTTGAGAGCTTGGTCCCTTTCTGGGTGGAGCTTCAATGGCAGTTTGTGTGGGCAAAGGGCTGGAGCACTGATAAATTTTCTGTGCCCAACTATGTTCCTTTACATTGGCAAGTAGTGAGGTTTGAGCAAATTCCTACGTCCCATTTGCAATTTGATTCACTGCTCTGTCATGCTCCAGTGTGAACCTTTGGAAAAAAAACCCCAAAAACCCAACATAACAAACTCCAGAAAACCCCAAAGCCACCCCCTCAAAAAACCCCAAAACAAAACCTTCAAACCTTTCACATCGTTCCTCCAAAACCTTAAACTTCCTCAAGGACATCATTGTTGTAGACAAAACAAAGCAGGATTAAGAATAAAAGGAACACAATAAAAATTTGGTGCTGCGCCTTGGGTACCCATTAATGTGCTGACAAACAGCCTTTCACCTCAGGTGATCATACCTGACAGAAACACAATCAGGGTTGTGAAAAGCCTCTCTTTCTACCTCTTCCTCTTCTTGACTCTCCTGTAAATAAAAAAATTTAGTCTTAGCTTCTTTGCCAAAAAGGCAGTGCTTCCCAAATTTTTGAAGAGCGTGGTTAATGTTGATACTGGCAAACTTGATTTCTGATCTGAAAAAATTATTTGTGCTATAATTAATTCAGGGCTGAAGCTTGAGAAGGCTTTATTTCATCCTGAATAACCTGACAAAGATTCACATGTAAGTGAGAAAGGCTAATAACTTCTTCTTTCAAAGGAAACTTGAAAACTGATCTGAGAACCCTCCAAACCCTTTGCATTGTGTGTATTGTTTGGCCTTAGAATCTTAAAACATCTTCAGGTCCTTATTTCTTCTCACTCCAGCTTGATTTAGGAAATTAAATGTCTTTCAAAGAGTTTTAAAAGTCTGTGCTCCACTAACTTGTCCAAAGGTGGATCAGAGACAAGAATCCAACTCAACTTTTTGGAGCTTGATGCAACTGAAATGATCATAAAGTCATTGTTCAGAAAGCAAAAATAGAATTAAATGTGGGGTGAAAGCCAAGAGCATCATTGCAATTGTGGCTCTCACTCTTCTCCTGGGAGTGAGGGGTCCTCTCCCAAGGGTGTTTTAGACCAGACAATTATCCCAGCACAGGTGAGAGATGGATGGTGGAGTGGAGGGGGGGGTGTCTGTCAGGTTAAGGACACTCCTGGAGGGAGCTGTGAAGAGAAGAATGCTGGTAAAATGTAACGTGGGCAGAGTCTGACTGACTCTAACCCCTGTCTGCTAAATCCATTTGAACCAGGCTCCTTCCTCTGTTTCCTTTCATATATTTTCCATTTTTATGAAGTAAAAAGTTTGCAGTTGAGCAAAGTAATCACCTACCTGTGCAAGCAAGTTTTGAGCAGAACCAATGCAGGAATGCAAAACATCCATTAGCACTCCTTTCCTTTTGAAACCTGGTGAAGGGATAAATGTGATTCTTGCAGTGCATCACCAGGGAGCAAAAATAGTTTTTGCCTTTTCCACACTACCCAATAGTGGTGTGGACGTTTGCAATTTAGATTACAGACTCTGTGTAATCAGCTTCCTTGGTCTGAGCACTTGTACAGGGCCTAAGCACAACAAGATATTGATCTCAGCAGGAGGTACAATGCAAACAATATTAAATAAACAGTTTGAAAAAGCTGAGGCAGAAACACAAATCCTACTATTTATTCCAGAACAGTATTCCAAATTCAGATTCTGCTAACATCTATGTGAGCTTATAAATACCTCATTTATGTGTAAATGGCCCTAAAAAAGGCTGCAAGGTGCTGGTCTCTGAGGACATTATTGTCTTTACTTCCCCAGCCTCTTCCAGAAGCCATAGAATTTTTATCAGCCTAATCTCTGATCTTTGATCAAACTAATTTGAAGTGGTTGCACTTTACACTCACAGATATATCAAATTTATTAGCTAAAATTCTGCATGCACAAATGTAGCAAATAAATAGACGCATTAAATAGTAAATGCTATTTTTACACTGCCTCTAGGAGTGGAGAGATCTTTGAATGTAAAATTCTACAGGAATAGCACATTTTTTCCTTCTCTCTGTTGTTCAGGGAAAGCCATATTCTCTCCCCACATATTTGTGCATTTGAAACTCTAAAGGCATAAGGACTGAAGCTAAAAGCAGCTTTATTTTGTCTTAGATATTTGTACATACCAAGGACCTATCCCATTCCAGCCTCCTCTATATCATTCTTCTCTACTTCCCTGTTGGGTGTGCTCAAAGATATTCAGCTGTGCAAAATATCAGAAGATTAGGATCATCTTTGCTGTTAGATCAGCTAATTAGTACATGCTTTGTCTGCTCAATTAGAGGGAAAACCCAGCATGAAAATCTTCTTTGATCTGAGCAGAGTTTACAAAAGCATCTCTGGGAAAACGAAAGTGGTGTTTTAGGCTTTCAGCTGGAATAATTCATGCAGGGCATGCCACTCCAGTGGGGAACAAGCTCACACACTTAGGGAGAAGGAGGTTTTATTTTTAGAACTGTTACACGGGATATTCCAGCTCTGTTCAGAGAATTTGTCAGGGAAATGTCCAGGTTTCAATTCACACAGACTTTGTATCAGCTCCTCTGGTGCTCCTCACTCTCAATTACCCTTCAATTTCCAGCCATCAGTGTAATTAGTCCTTCACTCCTGCAGAATGGAGCAGCCAGCCCGTGAGAGCTGAGCCACTCTTTAAGCACAATCCAGGATTCTAAAGCAGGTGAACTGTCAGAGCTGATCATGTCAGCTCTGTGACTGAAATACCTGAGGGATCTCATTCCTGGCTCTATCCCCCCTCCAAAGCTGCTGAGGGACTTTTGGGCAGCCAGAACCATCCCCAAACTGAAGCAGCTCCCAGGGATTCCAGGGATTCTTGTCTCCTCAGCTCACTGCTGTCAATGCTGCTGTGAGTATCTCATGACTCTTCAGATGGTGCCTTTGGAGGGGTGATAAAGGAATGATATTCCGATCCCAGGCTGATACAAGGGATGAGGAGATACTGAGCTTCAAGGTTCTTGTTTAACTGGATTTTGGCATCCAGAGCCAGAGTCCTGCTTCAGAATTCCAAAATCTGTGATATTCATGGAGCAACAGCTGGGCAGGGCACCTGAATTTTGGCGTAGACTGCCAATTTCCAAAGCCCAGTGAGTGTTCCTCAGCTTGCCAGGAACAGTATATGAAGGAAAAAACATGCACTGACTTGGTTTCAGAAGTTGCTTTTTGTCTGAGTGTTTTGGCTTAAAAATGAATTAACAGTCTTGGTCAGATAGTGAAAAGTACTTCAAAACCTGAATTTGAATAATTTGTATCCCAGAAATTCACCAGGGCAGCCAAAATTTGATCTGCCCTGGATTCAA
This sequence comes from Drymodes brunneopygia, assembly GCA_013400955.1. Lineage (NCBI taxonomy): Eukaryota > Metazoa > Chordata > Aves > Passeriformes > Petroicidae > Drymodes > Drymodes brunneopygia. The sequence goes on from VZTZ01012065.1 coordinate 21,723, forward strand.
GAGCCACTATCTTCCAAGTATTATTCTGAATTTGGGCTCAAGGAATGACATAATGATGCAGAATAAGATATTTCACATTGCCTTGTGCTCATCAGCTGATTCATTTTTGTAGAAGGCAAATAAAACAGTCAAGGAAGAGAATTTGGGAGAGTTGAGAAAGGGTTAAAAACCCCAAAAAACCACAACAAAAAAACCCCCCGAACCCAGTAGAAGCAAACAAAGCCTCCCCACCCAGAAGATGTAATATTTTACAAACAGAAGACCTCTGTGAGAATTCTAACAGATGCATTTCTTAGTCTGCCATATCACAAGAGGTTAATGGCATCCATTCTAACAGGTAAAGACAATCCTAAAAAATTATTTCTTTGGATCATTCTCCAGAGCTGAACATTCTGAGTGTGTGGTGCTTCCCACTCTTCCAGACAGGAGGCAGAAAAAAAGACTTTTCTTCCTATAAAGTTTAACAGCTCAACCTCTGAAATGATGAATGTGGAGAGAAACAGAACAGATGGGATTTGTTTGTTATTAAGATTGAATAAGAAAGGCCCTGATAACAGCATATAAAATAATGAATAATCCAGGAAAGGAATTTGGAATTTAGGTCCTCTGTGATTCACAACATGAGAAAGATGATATTGAATGAAACTGAAAAATAGCACGTTCAAAACTGGCAAAATGAAGCATTTTTTCATATGGCATCTGATTTCACTGTGTTGCTAAATGCCAAGAAAGTTGCTAAGACAAGAACTCAGGATGAGAGATGGAGAAGAGAGTTACAGAACCAATCACAGATCAGGGACACAACATTTACTGCTAAAAATTAAAGAAAGTTAAAAAAGAAATGATCTTATGATTGTGATGAAAACAGTAAGGTACCAGCTTAGCCAGCTCAGTTTTATGGTCTCTCAGGTTTGTACTACTGACCAAAAGGAACCACATTTTCCTGTTGGCTTTCCTGCTGCCTGATATTTCTGTTATGGAGGGAAGAATGATCCTTGGCATCACTTCAGTGCGAGGAGCCCGTAGGTGGCAGGACAGGTGCCTGTGCCAGCCAGCAGGACGGGTGACTTTGGTGCCAGTGTCCTCACAGCTCCCAGCACTGCTGCTCTCCTGGCCCTGAGTGACCCCTGGCTCCAATGAGGTCCTTTCAAAGGTGCTGCTGGTCAGTGTGAGGCAAACTCCCAGGCCTGGCTGTGACCAGAGCACTGCTGAGGAGCTGTGCCAGCAGTGAGGTCTCCAGGAGCTGGATCTGTGGGCTGGGCACTCCAGCACCTGCAGCAGCCCAGGGAAGGAGCTGCTGCTCACAGAGAGCCCCAGCCAAGGGTGCTGTGGTGTCTGGTGTCACCCTGATTTTTCTAGAGTGCTGTGTTTATAGTTGGTAGCAAAGGATCTCACAGATTTTGTGTAAACAATCCATGGTTCTATAACCGGCCAAGGATTGTTTTGTACTTTGAATGTTGTTTTTCATTCTTCTTTCTGGGGTGGAGAATGTGATGGAATGTGTTTCTCACCTATGGAATTTCAGAGGTGCTAACCTCTTTGTCCAATCCATAACTGTCTGTAAAAAGGTATAAATATAAGAATAAAGAGAGGCTGGGTTTCTTTTTGCTCTCTGCCTGGCCTTGGTGGCTGAGCTCCTGAGTTGCCTGATTGTCTCGTGTCCAACAGAGCGACAGTCTGGGGCACAGCAATGGTTGGAATCCTCATCCTCTGGCCCAGGGATATATTCCCAGCTATATTCCCAGCTTTCAAGTTCTGTTTAGCTTCTGTGGTACCCAGAGGAGATATTTTTCTGTGTGTGTATTTCTGACACGAAGCAAGGAAAGCTTTGAAATACAAAATTGTTTCCCCTCTGTCTCATGCAGCTGCCACAATGAACAGCAAGGTACCGGGAGGGCACACTTCTGTAAGGCACAGTAACAGGTATTTTGTGATGTTTATTGAGTGCATCTTCTGAGTGCTGCAATTTGGAGCATCGAGGGGCAAGAATCTGTCAGGAACTGCATACCTACATCCACTACAGGCTTCTATAAACCACTCTCCAAACGAATTGCGTACAAGCATAAGGATTGTGTTGGCATTTCTGTACTTTGAAGATTGTGTTTCAGCTTCTGCCAGGAAGAGAACAAAAATGCATTGTTGCCTGTATTGACTTTCTCTTCTTTAAGCTCAGCCATTTGAAAGAGGGGATATTTCTGGGGACTGCCCCACCCATGTATGGATTTCTTCCCTCCTGTTATCTGCACCTGCAGGGATGCCATGTTGAAGGCTGGGTCACTGACCGTATCCAGAGCTCCAGTTCTGCCCTAAAATGAGCTTTCTGTAATCACTCAAGCTTTGTTACTTGCTTCTGTCAGTGGTCAGCTTGGCATGGAATTGCCTGGGATGGATTTTTCTGTTTTTATTATTCTTGAAATATTCTTAGAGAAGCTGAGTTTGGGGCTGCAGGGATTACAGAACTGTGGTGGGTTCTGTCACACAACCAAGCACCCACCAGCTCCTTGCTCATTGCCCTTTGCAGCACGTAGGGGAGAGAATCAGAAGAGAAAAAAAACAGCTTGGGGGGTTGAAATGAAGACAGAAAGAAGAGGTGATGCAAAGGCAGACACTCACCACTTCCCACCAGCTGACTGGTGCCCAGCAGGTCTCTGAACAGTGATTTGCAAAGATTTCCCCAGTGCTGTTGCTGAACATGATGTTTTATGGCACGGAACACCCCTGGATCAGAGTGGGTCATCTGCCTCCCCTGTGTCCCCTCCCAGCCTCCTGCCCACCCCCAGCCCACTTGCTGAGGGGACAGACTGAGAACCAGAGCTCTGGAAGCTGTGTGAGCACTGTTTGGCAATAGCTAAACCACGGGTGTGATATCAGCACTGTTCTAGTCACAAATCCAAAGCACGGCACCATATGGGCTGTGAGGAAAAGAATTAACTCTGTCCCAGCCAGGCCCAACACAGGGACATGACAGAAACCCTCACAGTATTAGAAATGCAAACACTTTTATGGATTTCATGCCTGTTGTGGTGCTGTAACTCCCCATGGCCTGGTACCTTACTGGAACTTGGGCTGCGCATCAGCCAACAAGGGAAATCAGAACTTCTCTGTGTGTTCACTGGCTGGGGTCAGTGGTGCTGCCATTCTCTTCAGCAGACCCAGAATTCACTTTTTTTTTATTCCCAAGGTTCAAATGTTACTACAGGTCCAGACAGAAAGGATTCAGAAAGAATCAAAATCCAGACTGCTGTTCAGTGCAAGGTATTAATTACCTCATTGGATTTGCAGCCTTTGAGAAGCTCTTTAGTTCAGAGCAGCCACCAGACTGATGGAGAAAGCCATTAATGAAATGCTGAATGTCTGCATCACCACCTTTTGCTTCTGCTCACAGAGCCACACAGCACCTGTGTCTGGTCCTGGCTGCTCCTCTGCTCCACAGGGATCAAGGGCAAGTCTCACTTGACTCAGGAGCCCACAGGGACCTGTTCTTGCTCATTTCCAGGATTCACACATTCTGATAGCCTGGCTGTGGGATAACACCCTGTATCAGCAACAGAGGGCAGACAGTATTAAAGTTGTTTCATTGGAGAGATTTCACACAACAGTGAGCAATTATTCTGAATGCCTTTGAAGATTGGGGTAGACTTGGCTACACTGGGAGCTGATAAAATGGTTCATTTGTCCCATTCTTCTGTTTCTCACAAGTCATTCCTTTTAACAGGCTGTTCCCAGTTCTGCTCCTGAACTTTATACAAGACTTCTTAAAAACCTTTTTACTTTTGATACATGCAAGCATATCAGGCCATTCAACAAGAGGCTCAAAACCAGGTGTGTCTAAGGAGATTAAAAATGACTAAAAAGATGGTGTTACTGACAATTGTTTGCTGTTCATAGTGGAGTTATGCTCTGTGATGCAACATAATGCAATAGTGCCTTACAGATTTAGACTGAAAGACACAATGCACAGATAAACACTGGGAACAGAGAAACCCTTGGATCATCATTAGAATGGGAATGGGAGGGCTGAGCCACTGCAAACCTGTTATGTGACTTTGGGTAAATCAATTCATGAGGATCAAGTAGAGAGTAAAACATTCTCCCTCTAAGTAACTTTCTTTCTAGGCACCCTCTTCTGGAGAACCTGTCCCTGGTCTTTACCATAAACAAAAATGTTTGTGGTTTGGCTACAAAATAAACCCAACATTTAATTCCATATCTTACAGTGGTATCACAATATGGTCTGTAACCTTCTGAGTACAGAGACCCTCGTGTGTTTTAAAAAGAACTTGAGAATTCTCCCCCAAAAGAGTAATCCTGAGAGATTTACAGAGGGTGATTGAGAGTTACAATGCAAAGAATTGCATGTAGACTTCCTGAACTCAAGTTCTAGGCCAGAACCAAAACCACATCCTAGACTGTCAAAGGGGAGCTGTGTAATTCCTGAGAAATAAAGTGTGAAACTGGGATACTGCACAGTTTCCCTGGGTATAAAGTTTAGACTATTTCCCTGGAAATAGGATAAAAATAGGGATCCTGGAGATAATAATTTAAGTGAAATTGGATGTTTTTATCAGCAGATAAGCACAGCAGTAGGCACCTGGACATACACAATATAAATATTAATCTTATATATTTCTATATACAGAAATATATTTAGAAGTTATAAATACAAATATATTCACATATAAAATATCTCTTTGGGCTAAGGATGAGGTAATAAAAAAATGAGAAGGTTTCTGATTGTAAATCACCTTTCTGCAGTTACTTTGATGTGATGGGTTGAAATGTGATTTGTTATTGTCAAGAGGAATTGTATTTTGGAGACAGATTTTGAATTAAATTGACTTTATTTACTAACATTTTGCAGCTTTGAAGATCCATTTATCTGATAAAGATTTTTGCATTGTTCAGCATCTACTCTATTAATTATTATGAATTTTACTGGGGGGGGATGTACAGGAAACGCTTTGAAATTTTCTCTCCACAAAACAGATATTCCTCTAAGTCTTATGCCATTATCCCTGAGTTCTGCACAGCAAAGCAGGAGCTTCAGTCTTATTTACTTCAGTGGTGTATTGACAACTTTACCACTGAGCCAGATTCATCTGGCAGGTTTTTATGAGCTGCTTCCTCACCAGGCTTGACTACAGGCTGAAAAGTTTGAGAAGTCCAGTTGTTCCCATCTGTGCTGTCCCTGCTGTTTCCATAGCTGCAGGAGATGCCTAAGAAAGTTCCAGAACCAAGGGGGGACATGGTCTGGAGACCCCATTCAGAGCTGGGGCTTCACTGTGAGCCTTGCAATTGGCTGATCCTGGGGAAATTCTGCCCTGGACATGCTGGAGCCAGGCTAGCCTGACAGCTGCAGTTACCAAGGCATGGGATACGAGGGGAAATGAGACTCCAAGCAAGGTTCTCCACACCATATGGCTGGGGACTGCTCGAGGCCTTAGACTTTATGTAACAAAGCAATTCCGTGACAAGATGCTGTTTAACCATATTTCCTCCTGGTGCTGCTCACTGGGGAGGGCTGGGCTCTTGTAGGAGGCATTTTCAGTGTTCACAGAGGGTGGTTTGCCCAGTCATTGCTAATTACCAAGATCTTAATTTGCTAGCACCAGGAACTCCCCTCAGGCTCCCAACATTATTGAATTAAGTCCTGGCCAAAGACAATTAGCTACTCTTGAAAACGTCTGTTGCAGTCTCTGGGAAATGTGGGGATGCTATTTATTTATTTGAGTTGAGGAACCTTTTTTTTTCCCTCAGTTGCTCTGAATTCTGTGCAGTCCATTCAGAAGGATTCATTTCACTTTGTAGGACTTGTCATTGCTGTGGGGAATGAAGGTTCTGTTGCCTTTTTGTCTTTTCCTTCACAAACACCCTGTACATGAGATTGTGTCACCTAAGCCTGTTCAGAATGTACCACTAAGCCTCTCTGCATGTGATCTATTTGCCAAATCTTTGCTGAGATTACAGGCAGCTTAACTGCTTTGTGCTGTGTGCTTGTCCATTTCAGTTCTGTGATGCACACAGAAATGGGAGGGTGGTACCTAAACTGTACCTAGCAGGAGAGAAGGCATCCCTGGATGCAGGGAGAGAGAGTAGAAGAGATTCTTGTGCCATTGCTTCATTTAAGCAGTCTGGTATTCCTGCAGAAGGAGTGGGAAAGCTCTGGAAGTTTTGTCTTCATAGCACACACAAGCTGTGGAGTTGTTCATGTTTGCTTGGAGGAAGGTGATTTGATTAACAATATCTGAGTGCCCAAGGCAGCAGAGAAATCATTTTGGATTCACACTCATTGTGCTTGGAAAAGTGGAAGTGTGGGGGGTGTTGCTTCTGGCTTGTTTCCCTCTGGGTGGAAAATCTAGGGACAGATATATATGGGATTTTTGGTGTTGAAGGATCTTAGAAGGCTGGTCATTTATTTTTACTGTTGATTTATATCCTTATAGCTTATGAGCATTCTGGGAATGGTCCAGGGTGTACTTTATGTATTGTTCTTCTGTCAGCATTCCTTTTATTTGCATTATGGTAATTTGTATAAGTCCTTATGCATTGGATGTGGTTCTGTTGAGACAGATGATTACAGAGTAGGCAGCAAAGAAGAAAGGGTGAACGGAGAGACAAGGAGATAAAAACAAAATTTGGGTAATTTAAAACAAATTAGAAAGGGAAATCTAAGCTGAAGAACATAATAAAGTTTAAAGTATGTTTTAATGGACAGAAATGTGCAAATGTAGCTACAACATTCCAGTCTGCCCTAGCCAGATATGAACGAGCTCTGAAACAGAAACATTATTATTACATTTAGAGGAATGTGTGATGCCCTTCTTGTAGCTCATGGATGGTGATACAAACATGGACAAGACAAAAATCTGTGCATCTCTCAGCCTAAGTGTGCCAAAACAAAAGGTGATCCAGAGAGCAGGGAAGACACTGTGGATCCCATTAACTCATTCAACAGGCAGAGAATTCTCCTGGAAGGTTTCTTGGCTCAGTGTTCAGAATTCTTGTACCTGGCCTGACAACTTTGCTCATACTGTAAAGGCCCGAGAAGAAGGCTTGAAGAAGGACTACCAATTAAAGTCTGATGAGAAACTGATATTTACTCTGTATAGGCCAGTGGATCCATTTATTTTCTAGTGCAGAATTCTGTAAAGTAGATGAATTTTCTGCTAATGTAAGCTAAAAATAATGCCCATATATTTTTTGTACTAGAGAGTCCAGAATTGGACAAAGTGCTCCATGTGCTCAAACATCTCTTCTCTGTTCTTCAGCATTCAGAGACGTGTCTCTTGGGTTTTCCCAGCTGTTTATCATGTTTATCATTGTGTTTGAAATCAGAAAAATCACAGGTAGCAGGTTTTGTTTTCCCAAGGCAAGTCACAGGATAATGGCTGTTATCACTTCCCTTTAGAAAATCGGGTATCTGAAGACATGCGTTTCAATTTCTTTTTTAAGTTGATGTTTATTATTCTTTCTCTAAAAAAAAGCAAGCAAGAAAGGAAAAGCCCAACATAGAATGTTCCCTCTTGTTGAGAGTGATTTAGGAAAAGGGGGAAGGAGATCTGGTAACAAAGTCCTGAATAAAGGTTTTTACATTAGAGGAATTTGTGATATGCAGGGATGAAACAAGCTGCAGGAGAAAGTTTGAGTTAAATTTAGAGTATTGTTTTCTGAATTGTATGTGAAGCCTCTATGTAAATCAAGTTCTAATTTAACAGATATTCAGAAAATTGCCCAGGGCAGATTGTCTCAGGGACAAGAGATTGACACAGCTTGCTCACTCTTCTGTTAGGGCAAAGCAGAAAAATGTCAAGTGTGTGTTAAACAGTGGTTAAAATTCAGAGTCCTGTCACAATTTCATGGCAACCCTTTCAGCTTTGTCCTCAAGGGTTCTTCTCTTAGGTTCCTCACTTTACTTTGCTTTGAATTCACATTGCTCTTTCCATAGTAGAACCCATATTTCCCTTCTTTGCCTGTTCCCACTTTTCCTAATTTAACCTTGTAATAAAATTCTGGCACTTTGCATACATGACTTTACATGGAAAAAGTCAGAGGAAAAGGAGCTTGTGCATAATTTCTCTTTTCCTTTGTTCATCAGCCTAATAACCCTAATGAATTATCCTTTATGAAGACTTGTAATCTGTTTTTTTTAATCCATTGACCTCCAGAGCACTTTAGTTCAGTGATTCCACAGTTGAATTACATTTCCTCTGTCACATTTTGGACTTGCAGGCTGATACTTAACACTGGTCCTTATACTGTGAGAAACTGAAGGGTCACCTCCTGTTCATATTCTACAATCTACTCTTGATTTTTAAAGGACTTTATCGTATTCCTTTCTTAATGTTAATTGTTCCAAATAAAAATGCTTGTAAATAGGTAATTATCATTTGTCCCCTAATTGGAGAAGTGTTCTTGCTTTCCATCAACTCAGCAAAATTTTCAAGAAAATAGAAGAGGTCTTTTTAAGGAGAAACACTGGTTAGGATTGCTTATTTCTATTACACAAATTCAAACTTCTGGAGCAGAGTTTACATCTGAAAAAAATTTGTTTTATTTCTTTGTTTTTTTAATGGGACATCAGATGTACTGGAGTGTTGTAGTCAAGTTTTCCAGAGGTTTTCCTGACTTTTGATGGTGTTAAAACAGTTGAAAGCAACACTGGCTTAAAAATTAATGGAATTTTTGTTGAACTTTCCTAAAATTCTAGGATTATAGTGCCCTTAATTAATAAAGAAAAAAGTTGAATTTAATCAAGTTGAGCTATTCCCAAATGTCAGGTTTAACTGAACCCCAGGGGAAAACTCATCAGCTGATAAGTCATAAAGTGAAGATTGGAAATATTTTTTGATGATAAATCAAAAAATTGGCATAGATTATGTTGGGAGAATCTTTCTCTGTTAGACAGGAATGCCAGGTTAAATAGTGACAGGAAATTATTTCTTACATCAACACTAGAGAACCTTCTCTTGTTTCTATTATCAAGGTACAAAAAATAAAAGGTTACGAATCAGCTGCTTAATTGTGATTTCAAAATTCAGTGTTCCTGAGGTGTTTCAAAGTTTAAGTGTCGGATCACTTTTTAGGCGGTAAATAATACAGAAGTGTTGCCAGAGGAAACACAATTTGAGAAAGCCTTCTCTTTTTCCAGGCCGATAAGGTTAAAGAAGACAAAATTTCTTTCTCTGCAGTCATGGTGGACAGGTCACTGATGAGGCTGTAACATCCCTGGATTTGTTTCTCACAGCTCTTCATAATGCACTGTCTTTCCAGTTTGAATAACAATTCCTCATTTGGGGCTGAGAAAACATTCCACAAAGGCAACTTGATATTGGTAATGAACGGATAATCTCTCACTGTTATTGTGCTAGTGAATGGGTTTGCAATTTTTTTCTTTTATGAGTGACTTTATGTACTGAGGAGTTGATGTTTCTTGTGCTCCAGGGTTAGTAGAAGTGGGACAAATGTGCTCACTGAGGATGCAGGAGGTGAATATATTCTAACTTTTAACTTGAAGGTTATGAACCAGGTATTTTAAGCCTTAAGTAAGCAAAAAAAGTTTGATAGACTGAGGAGAGGAGAAGAAAGAACAAGGAGGCAGAGAAGGTCTCCAGGGCAATGGATAAAGGAGTTATAGACACAGGAGAAAGTGAAATTGTTGCAGTTGAGGTGCATTTTTGCTGAATTTCAGCCACATAAAACTTAGGTTTCTGCTCTACCCAATTTCCCAAATTCTGCTACGTCAGGAGGGGAAAGATTGCACTCCTCCAGTTTAATGTAGAAAACTGTCTTTGTTAAACCATGCTGTGGAAGTTCCTGCTTTTCTCCGTGGATTCAGGCATAGGAATCTCTGATGACTTGCTCAGACTGGATGTCTGTCTGTGCCAAGGCAACAAAGCTCCTGAAGGCTCTTATCAAAAATTAGGAGAGCCCATCACTGGAAGTTGAAGCTTCGTGTTTGGCTACCCTGTGGTGGCAGGACGTGGTTAGGGGGATGCTGCTGCTGCTGCTGTCTTATTTGGGAGAGCAGAGGGGAGGCTGGAGAAAATGTGATCTATTCCTAGGATTTCAGCCAATGCCCAACCACCACTGGTTTTTAAAAGTAACTCTTTTATGGGAACACAAAAGATTAAGTTGGGATCTACCCTGGAAAAGTCTCATAATTGAGACTGCTCTATACAAACAAAAAAACTCCAACCAAAAGCAAAGAGGAAAAAGCTGCAAGCACTTATTCTTCTTTCAGACTGGTATTATACCAGCATTATACCTAAAATGAAGTTGACTGCTCTGTTTCCTGTTGATATTGCACAAGATCAATATCTTCACTGCTACTGCCTCGTGTCTCATATTCTTCCATGCAGATTTAGAACAGAATCCAAGCAAAAAACTGTCCTTGTGGCAGGAGGTGAAACTAAGGAATGAATGGGCAAAAACCCAATTCATTTATGTATTAATATAATTTTTTGAACTTTTTAAATAGCTGCTGCTCAGTAGTTTGTGGTCATATTCTAAGAATCTTTCAACCTCTCCAGCATTTCTGGACAGGCCCACAAGCACAGTTTTAAATGTCTGGGGATTTGTCTTCAATGCTGTGCACGTTACATGTTTCATGTGTACCCAAAACAGTTAATTTAGGCTTTTCTCTCCTCAGTTTAGGCTTATGAATTCTGCCAGACTGGCAGTCTTGGTATTGACAGAGTTTGCTGAATACAGACTCTAGTTTACTGAAATTTAAGATGTATTTTGTAATCATAAGCAGTGTTCCACCTGTTATTGAGTAGCAAATCATCGTTAACAATTTTACAAAGACAGTAAAGTATTATGAGGTAATAGTGTATACTAAACTCTATTCATAGCCACACCATGTTATTAAATCATATCAATAAAGTCAAAACAATGTGAAGAGAAATCATTCTACCCCATGAATGAAATCTAGATATTGAGGTTACCATTTTTCCTTACATTTCATGTATCTTGTTTGATTTAGAGCACTAGAATATTTTTTAAAATGAGACCACACTATGGAGAGTAAAATCTTGATTTTTTTTTTT
>VZTZ01012065.1:36278-57619 GCA_013400955.1 Drymodes brunneopygia
ATTAATAAAGAAAAAAGTTGAATTTAATCAAGTTGAGCTATTCCCAAATGTCAGGTTTAACTGAACCCCAGGGGAAAACTCATCAGCTGATAAGTCATAAAGTGAAGATTGGAAATATTTTTTGATGATAAATCAAAAAATTGGCATAGATTATGTTGGGAGAATCTTTCTCTGTTAGACAGGAATGCCAGGTTAAATAGTGACAGGAAATTATTTCTTACATCAACACTAGAGAACCTTCTCTTGTTTCTATTATCAAGGTACAAAAAATAAAAGGTTACGAATCAGCTGCTTAATTGTGATTTCAAAATTCAGTGTTCCTGAGGTGTTTCAAAGTTTAAGTGTCGGATCACTTTTTAGGCGGTAAATAATACAGAAGTGTTGCCAGAGGAAACACAATTTGAGAAAGCCTTCTCTTTTTCCAGGCCGATAAGGTTAAAGAAGACAAAATTTCTTTCTCTGCAGTCATGGTGGACAGGTCACTGATGAGGCTGTAACATCCCTGGATTTGTTTCTCACAGCTCTTCATAATGCACTGTCTTTCCAGTTTGAATAACAATTCCTCATTTGGGGCTGAGAAAACATTCCACAAAGGCAACTTGATATTGGTAATGAACGGATAATCTCTCACTGTTATTGTGCTAGTGAATGGGTTTGCAATTTTTTTCTTTTATGAGTGACTTTATGTACTGAGGAGTTGATGTTTCTTGTGCTCCAGGGTTAGTAGAAGTGGGACAAATGTGCTCACTGAGGATGCAGGAGGTGAATATATTCTAACTTTTAACTTGAAGGTTATGAACCAGGTATTTTAAGCCTTAAGTAAGCAAAAAAAGTTTGATAGACTGAGGAGAGGAGAAGAAAGAACAAGGAGGCAGAGAAGGTCTCCAGGGCAATGGATAAAGGAGTTATAGACACAGGAGAAAGTGAAATTGTTGCAGTTGAGGTGCATTTTTGCTGAATTTCAGCCACATAAAACTTAGGTTTCTGCTCTACCCAATTTCCCAAATTCTGCTACGTCAGGAGGGGAAAGATTGCACTCCTCCAGTTTAATGTAGAAAACTGTCTTTGTTAAACCATGCTGTGGAAGTTCCTGCTTTTCTCCGTGGATTCAGGCATAGGAATCTCTGATGACTTGCTCAGACTGGATGTCTGTCTGTGCCAAGGCAACAAAGCTCCTGAAGGCTCTTATCAAAAATTAGGAGAGCCCATCACTGGAAGTTGAAGCTTCGTGTTTGGCTACCCTGTGGTGGCAGGACGTGGTTAGGGGGATGCTGCTGCTGCTGCTGTCTTATTTGGGAGAGCAGAGGGGAGGCTGGAGAAAATGTGATCTATTCCTAGGATTTCAGCCAATGCCCAACCACCACTGGTTTTTAAAAGTAACTCTTTTATGGGAACACAAAAGATTAAGTTGGGATCTACCCTGGAAAAGTCTCATAATTGAGACTGCTCTATACAAACAAAAAAACTCCAACCAAAAGCAAAGAGGAAAAAGCTGCAAGCACTTATTCTTCTTTCAGACTGGTATTATACCAGCATTATACCTAAAATGAAGTTGACTGCTCTGTTTCCTGTTGATATTGCACAAGATCAATATCTTCACTGCTACTGCCTCGTGTCTCATATTCTTCCATGCAGATTTAGAACAGAATCCAAGCAAAAAACTGTCCTTGTGGCAGGAGGTGAAACTAAGGAATGAATGGGCAAAAACCCAATTCATTTATGTATTAATATAATTTTTTGAACTTTTTAAATAGCTGCTGCTCAGTAGTTTGTGGTCATATTCTAAGAATCTTTCAACCTCTCCAGCATTTCTGGACAGGCCCACAAGCACAGTTTTAAATGTCTGGGGATTTGTCTTCAATGCTGTGCACGTTACATGTTTCATGTGTACCCAAAACAGTTAATTTAGGCTTTTCTCTCCTCAGTTTAGGCTTATGAATTCTGCCAGACTGGCAGTCTTGGTATTGACAGAGTTTGCTGAATACAGACTCTAGTTTACTGAAATTTAAGATGTATTTTGTAATCATAAGCAGTGTTCCACCTGTTATTGAGTAGCAAATCATCGTTAACAATTTTACAAAGACAGTAAAGTATTATGAGGTAATAGTGTATACTAAACTCTATTCATAGCCACACCATGTTATTAAATCATATCAATAAAGTCAAAACAATGTGAAGAGAAATCATTCTACCCCATGAATGAAATCTAGATATTGAGGTTACCATTTTTCCTTACATTTCATGTATCTTGTTTGATTTAGAGCACTAGAATATTTTTTAAAATGAGACCACACTATGGAGAGTAAAATCTTGATTTTTTTTTTTGTTTTTTCACTCAGTTTTAGCTGCTCTTAGCACCCCATATGCTCAGGGATGCTCTGTGCTAGGCAGTCTTTAGGCTAAAGAATGAAAGTTTATCTTGGAGAAGAGCGTGGTGTCTGAGCAAGTACAAGATGTAACTCTGGGCAGTTACTGGGTGCTGCCAAACACCTTCAGCTCAGAAAGGCACCAGCCAGAATCCTGGAGGAAACAGAGCTCCCAGAGGGGAACAGGGGTGTTTTGTTCACTTTTATCAATATTTGGTGATATTCTCTATATTGAAACAGCCTTGTTTGATACCTGTTAGTAAGTGGCTGGCTCGTAGTTTTGTCTCAGAAAAAGTTGATATTAAAATTGCTTGAAACATCTAGAAAGTTCAACATCCCATGTAACAGAGGGATAATTACAGCAACAGCAACAGGGTTAGAGGGGCTCTTACAGCTTTTTTTTTTTTTCTTTCTTTCTAGGCACCCAGTCACAAATCTTCTTTTTCTCTAAATATTTTTTTGCATTTACTGTGCCTGTTTAAATTATCTCCCACTGTACCATAACCCCTCTGCCACATAGAGTCACTTTTGTTTTTTCAAGTCACTGTTCCACACGATTCATTTATTTATTTGGGCTTGGCTTTTCCTGCAGGCTTATTAGCACGACTCCCTGTAATTTTGGTAGACTGCACTCCCATTCCCTGCTACCTGTGGTGACAGAAACCTCCTTTTCTCCCTCACCTTCTCCCTCAATGCTGGTGAAAAACAGCCCACTGAAGATTACATGGAGCATGAAATAGCCCAGGAATGGCTTTTCTCGCGCTACTTAAACTTCATTTAATGAAGCTGAAATACAATGCCATCAGCTGAAAAATGGGATGGGAATTCACCTCATTGGCTCAGGAAAGCATCTGTTGTGGTGGTCTGAAGCTGTCTTAGCCACAGGCTAAACAGAGCTATTTTTAAAGCACATTCCCATCATGGAAGCAAGGAAATGGAGTCACTGGAGCAGAGCACAAAGGAATGAGCTGGACTCTGGGATGTGTGGTGTAGGGGAGAGTTCAGAGCAGATAAATATATAAAAAAAAATATATAAATATACATATATATATAATAATGCTTGGGTTGTATCAAACTCTTAGAGAAATCAGTTTTTCAGTTGTTTTAAGTACGTCACCCTAATAATTTCCTTTTTAGTTAAAGGGTGCTTGAAATTCTTGCATTTTTTTATTATTTCTGATTTGTCTCCATCTTCTCTTTAGCAGTAATATCTTGCCAAGTATAGTTAAATAAAGAGTAGTACTTCAGGCAGAATAGAGTCTGAGACGGTTTCTTCATAACAGAAACCCATTCTAACCCTACCCAAAATGCACATTTCACATTCATGTTTGGATTTTAAGTTTGTTGACCCAACTGGTGGAAGAAAACAATCAGAAATTTACTGATTCACTGAAATAACTAAGGATCTGTACATTAGGAAGGAATAATGGACGTTGAGAAATACAAGACTTATGCCTAAATTCTACACAATCAATATTTAATTGCACAGAATCAACAGAATGAGGACAATAAAACCTCAAGAAATTAGACTCCTCCACATCATTCCTGCAGAAAAAATATCCCTTTGGATTAAGACTCGGTAGAGTCAGGGGAGAGTGCTGGATGCCATTAAAAAACTCAGAAACTTTTGTTTCTCAGCAGCATAGAGGTCCTCTTTCTATCCCTGCACAGACAGGAGATGGCAGTCTTTAAAGCAGCATGTTCAGAATTTATTTTGTGCTGGTGAAAGACCTTGTACATCAGGCTAAACTAATTTTTCATACCTTAAAGGAGACTATGGAGTTCTGGAAATACTCAAAAGCTGTCTGGACACAGTCCTGAGAAAACTGGTTCTATGTGGCCTTGTCTGAGCAGGGAATTGGAACAGATGACCTCCAGAGATCCCTCCCAATATCAACTATTCTGCAATTTATGTGATCTGTAATGGGAACAAAAGCAGATGAATCTATTATAATGTAGGCTCTCCCTAATTTAACAAACACAAAATCTTGGCCTCAGACAAAATTTGGGTTCTGAGTGATCCTTTACAGATTTCCATTTATTTCCATTTCCAGGTCTTCATTACTGACCTCTTCTATATTAAAAGTGTAAAAGAATACACTTATTAGAGTGTATTTTACTCTTCAAGATTGGCAGATCTTTAATATCTCAGCTATTTCTGCAAGTGATGACAAGGGTGTGATCTCCTAATTTGTGTTTTAACAGAAAGCATCTTCTGAAATCAAGAGAACAGACTCATTGTATTTGATAGGCACTGGATTTGTAAATTAATTTTAGAGAAAAGCTTGTTTCAAGTGCTATTTTGTTACACCAGACATTTGACAGGTCGTGTGTTGTCACCAACTTGCACATTTACAATCAGAAATCTCCATACCTGACAGTGCTTATTTGTGAACAAATACAAAAATTGGTTCTTGTGTTCCTGCCAGCTCAGCCAGCCAGCCTGCTTGGAAACAATGATAAATTATTGCTAAAATCTCGGGGGAATAATGTACAGGAGGAATGAATGCAATGCATCTATTAGACAACTGTATCTATGAGCTACTTTGTGAATCCTGACACTGAAGAATCCACTGTTGAAGGCACAGTGATGTGCAGAATTGAAAGGACTCTGGTCCTGCACAGAGAAGTTATTATGAATTCACAACTGTTCTATGGCAGGAGCTGTTTGTTTGAGATGAAAAGACACTATTACACTGTCATGCTGAAAGATGGCTCCTTTCAGCCAGCTCGGCCAGCCAGAGGTTTTGTCTGGAATGCATGAAAAACGGGATGTTTTTATAGCTTTCAAATGGAAAGAAGTGTGTAATAATGGCAGCTGGTTAGAAGCAATAAAACCAGCTCACCTTAAACACCTTTCTTCAGAGCAGACAATTGATATGTTACCTGAGGGGATGGCCATCCACCCATGTATGGCTGAAGAGTGTAGTGTCATTTAATTCGTATTTATGGTTTCTGTTCTAAAATCGAGGTGTGAAGCATGAATGGAGACGTGGAGGGTGAATGGCTGTAGACAGCCACAGGACCCACAGGGGAGCACAGCAGCACCATCACGTTCTTCTGTGCTTTTCCTGCTCCTTCTGGCAGCTTTTAGAGTGAGGCTGAGCCTGGCCCTGCCAGGGAGGATGGAATCCTGGGTTTTCCTACAACAGCCTTGAGGTTCATGTCCTTGGTTACAGGGAGAATTGAGTCTGGCTGTTTGGAGTTAGGCTGATTTTCAGGGACTGATCAGATTATAAACAGGGTAGCAAATGATATCCATCCTCTAGCAGTTTAACTCTCTGATATAAGGATATAAATCCACAAGCCTTATGGGTGAGTTTGTATATAATGAAGAAATAGTTGCTGTTTCCCATGATCTATTCCTGGTATGGAGAAGCAGCCCAAGGGCAGAAGCCAGGAGCTCACACAAAGCTGCCTTGGTCTGCTGAGGAATCTGCAACAGAGACCTCCCCTCACTGCAGGGAAAATCAAACCTTCAGGCTGCAGGTAGAGATGCAGGAATTGGGAGATGTGGGACAGTCTGGCTCTCAGTTCTTGCTCTCCTTTCTGCCTGTCAATCCCTCCTCATCCCTGGAAAAGTGTCCTTGTCAAAGGGAGGAGATGTGGCAATATCTCATCCTAGGGAATTTCACCTTGGTACTCATTTCTCTGACACCCAGCCATGCTGGCAGTAAAAACAAATCAGGAAATTGTGTGTATTTAGGGAGATGAACCAAGCAGGATCTGATCTGAGAGCAGAGAGATGCTTTATTCATCTGACACTTTAACCAAAGAAACCTTTAATCCACACTTGGAGCACAAAACCAAACCAATTAATAAATCTTTTCAACTCATATCTCTTGCTCTATTTTATCCATATCCTCTCTGTGGATAGAATGCTTTAAGAGAATTATAAGTAGAAATTCTAACCATTTTCCCTTGCCATTGTGTCCTAATGAGAGTGTAGTATTGTGGGATATCTCCCAAATTGGATTTGATGAATTTCCACAGAAATATGAAGGAGGAAAAATCTTTATTATGTGTGTTTTTATTGATTGTTTAAGAGCAACTACTTCACATGTTAAGAAACTGAAGCAAATGAGTGAAAAAAAAAATTCCGTGTCACAGCTGATGTTTATATACTTTGTGAAAGAATGGTACAGATAATAATAAAGTCTTTAAATCTGTCCTCACTTACAGGCTTAGTTCCTCTAGCCTTTATAAATGAAATAACTTGGTTTTTTCATTACCTCTGGGATCCATAAGCAAGCATGCATTTTGTTACATCTCAAGAAAATGTCTCTTTCTCTTGGCCCTTGGTAACCTAAAGGCCATAAGTGCCCCTGATCACCCACATAAATCTCCACTTTTATGAGAACTGAAGCTGCCAGATCAGTTGACTTGTCACAACAGAGGGCACAGGGGCTTGTGAGATGGAAACTGATATTTTGCAAACTGTTTTGCTTTATTTGAGCTGAATGCCATTGTAAACTTGAAAAGAGCTACGAGGAGACTTAATTTGAAAACTGAAAGGTCACCGAAGGCCTAACAAATGGGATGCCTTTGGCAAAAATGTACTGGCTGACTTGAGCACTCCCTCTGAAAATGAAAACAAACCAATGGAAGCTATAATCCATTTGAATGCACAGAAAGGCTCTGGGTGTGTTTCTGTCCTTAGAGCAGCCAAGCAGACACAACCTCAGTGCTGTTTCAGCCAGACAAGTCTATTTGTTCTTGTTTGATGTGTGGTGTTAATAGTAAATACTGATAGCAAGTGCTGATACTGTGCAGCTGCTGATTGACTGAGCTGGGCCCCTTTGCTCACACAGAAATCATCCATGTGCTGAAATTCACTCATTTTCCATTGAATCTGCACCAGGTAATGACTCTTTCTGTATCTAGCCTAGAGATGTAAAGGCAGTACAGAGATTCTCCAGGTGGTGATGGCTACAAGCTCCAAAACTGGAGTACAAATCTGTCATCTAATCCTAATGTGTTACATTTTATGAAAAAACAGAGTATTAGAGAAGCAAATAGATGTCAGTGAGGAGAATCAGAAGTGGAAATAAACCTTGTCTTTTCAGGAGTGGAAGCCAAGAAACAGGCTTGACCACAATGCATGTAAATATATATTTATATATGTTTATACTCTCGTATGTGCACACATGGGTTATAACATATGTTGATATTTGCTCAATAACATTTTAAAATAGTCTCTGATATACATTAGGATGATTTTGTGTTGATAACAAGATAATAAGGGATGCTTCCTTGATGAAGATGTTTTCTGTCCCTACAGCCTCATTCCTGAAGCCAAACCTACCTGAGAGTCCCTCAGATCTTTTAAAACTCGGACCTGAGCATGGATAGTGTAGGTGAAATTTTTCCCCACCAGAAAAGTGGCTTGACCCCAAATATCCTCCTTGATTGTACAGGTGTGAGGAATTCAGTATTCACATGGTGTCAGGATAAGCTCCCCATCAGGATGAGGTCATATTTGAAAATATGGGGAAATATAAACATCCAGACACTGCTCACCACCCTTCTTAAGCTCAGCACAGTAAATCAGGGTGTTTAGGAAACACAAATTCTATTCTAAATTGCTTTCCCAGAGGAAAAGCCAAGGTTATGGCTAAGGTGCTAACACAGAGTAAAGAAATCTGATGGGAGAAGGCTTCTTGCTCTTGCCAAGGGAGATGAAATGTGGATGTGCAGGGGCAGATGGAGGAGTTCAGCCAGAAACAACATTTGGTTTCCTGGAGCTGAGGGAAATTAAACATGGAAACAACTTCCCTCGGGAGGCGAGGAGGTCCTCAAGTGTTGTGTGTGTACTTTTCAACTCAAGATTAAATGTCTTTTCAAAGGACAGGCTTTAATTCCACATTTTAGAAGGACTCTGTGCCTTGTATTTACAGAACACTTGGTAATTGCCTTGTTTTGAGAATATAAACTCCCTATTTCTACCAGTTAGTTTAAAAAATCCAATCATTAAATGCAGGCACTGAGAAGAGGGACAAAAAGGAGGAGACATCAATAAGAAAAGCAAAAATGTGCATCAACAGCTTCAGTTTGCCTGGATGGATGTTATTTCAGAAAGATGTTCTTGGAAAAATGTCTTGGAGAGGCAAAAGTTCCCCTGAGGAGTTTCTGTCCTGTGAACCCTGATGCCTGGGCTTAACTCATGCTTTTGAGGGTAAAATGGTCTGGTCACCCATGTGAAGCTGGAGATGTGTGAAAGCTTTAGCAAAGCTGGGACACAAGAAGGAATTATTTTAATGTAAAAGGGAAGGAAAGGGGGTTGATACAGGAGCTGTTCTCTTCTACAAATTCGGGCAAATAAAGTGACTCTGCTATCACTATTCACTGAAAGCTAATAGAAAATCAGAAAGAAAAATATTTTTTGATTAATCTAATTGATTTTTAATTCTTCATTTTTCAATTCTTTTTATTAACTGAAGATCACTGCTTTTGTATCTGTAGAAGACGAACTGGAACACCCAGTTATGATTTAAGCACTTTTTTTGGTTCTCGTGAAGCAAGAAACATTTTGAAGGAAACTTTGTCCTGGAATTCTAGTTTAAATAGATATTACAAG
Source organism: Drymodes brunneopygia (assembly GCA_013400955.1). NCBI lineage: Eukaryota > Metazoa > Chordata > Aves > Passeriformes > Petroicidae > Drymodes > Drymodes brunneopygia. The sequence goes on from VZTZ01012065.1 coordinate 45,222, forward strand.
GGATTCTCCAGCCAAAGTTAGTCTACCTGCATGCCTAAATTAAGCCATAAATTGATAGACACCAGCTAACCCAAATAAAATGTGTGTTCTCCTCCCAGAGGTGATTTGCCTTCCTATCATCTGCCTTTCTCTGGGTGAAAAGAATGTGTTAATGGTTGTGAAATTCAAAGATATAATCACTTGTAAAAACCCTGGCAGATTTTTTTCAGTTTTTAGTTGGATGCCTTTGTGTTATTGCAAACTTGTATCTCTGGTAGTCCATAATGAGCAAATCTAAATCCTGCCTTACTGAGTGTGGACACAGAATGACCTTCAGTGATGCCAGGTTCCCTGTGCAAAGCTATGTATCAGTAATGAACATAAAAAAGGAAGCAGGCTGGGAGTAAATCATACATCAAGTCTAAGACCAAGACAAAAAAAGTGCTCACTCCATCTCATTAACTGTCTTTTCTGTAAAAGAACTCTGTCATCTACCTTTAGTTTTGTACACCTCGTTCAACCAACTTAATCAATGTCAATTTGGGTCTATTTTTCAAAATGTGTGTCCCCTACACTCAGTGCAAAGTACTCATGTTTCTTGTTCGGTCTCATTATATTGCAGGTTTTTTCTGAATTAAAAAAAAAAAGTAAAATTATCAGTTTAAAAAAATTAAAAATTTGAATTAATTAATTATCATTCAGAAATGCTTAAAAGACTTTTATTGACTTCCCATTAAATTCATAATGAACCTACACTGTAGTTTGGAGCCTTGTCAGCTTGCTGACTCCTGGCTACAAGCCAGACTTTGTTTCCCATCCTACATTTCAGATATTTGCTCAGTAGATGCTGTTCATGGCCAGAGACTCCTACAAGGTGCAGAAATAACTAAACCATGAAACAGAGATTGTCAGACATCAGGGGGAACAGCACCTGGTCAGATAGTTTTGTATGAAAAATATCAGTGAAAGATGTTCCACTCTAGAATTTTTTGTCCACCCTAGACTGAGAAGAATGTCTCTATTTCTTGGTTTAATTTCCATTTCTAGGGAATTTCAACCAGTATGATTTTTAAAATTATATCACCACAGAGTATTTTGGAGAGCAGTTAATTTTTGATGTTACTATCATGTATTACAGTTGTTACTCTGCCTCAGAAAATTGAGTTTAAAGAACCCTCTTGCTTGGGAGCTCTGGCAAGTGCATCCAATGGCAGAGTCTGGCCCTTTATTTTCCTGCCATTCTGGAGATTAAAAAATGCAGCCTCTATACAGTACAAAGGAGTGAAATACAACTTTTTATGGGAAGTCCTGATCACAAAGGGATGCCCCTTCACATTTGTGTCTTAAAGCTGTGCTGTGGTTTTTGACAACATGTTTTTCCAGAGTATCAATTTGTTTTGTTGTTATTTTTTTTCCCCTTTGGGAAGATGAGTTTTATTGTTACAAGTCTCAAAGCCTGTTCTTTCTGCCAAGGTACTTGTGGAGAAGGGAAAAGAATAAAGCAGTACACAGGCAGTAATGGCTGAGAACTCCTGATAGGTATCTCATGTGAGGAAAATATTTTACTTTCATCTCCTGGCCCTGACTATTTTGTTTGTTTGCCTTTCCCTGAACTTTCTGGAGATGCTGTTAACATTTTTCTGTAAGTGGGCTGTTACAGGCAGGTACAGAAGAAGAGGTGTGAAATTGTTGGTTCCTTCCTGCCCTACCAGTCTCTTCCTGGCCCTGAAGACAAACTGGTGGATGTCACTGTGACTTTTTACTCCTTCTAAGTGTTTAAAACAGAAAAAATAGCCTTTAAAAACCCCATTACTTTCTGTACAAAAAGAGAGCCTGATTGGAATACACAGAGAGGCAAAACTCTCCAAGTTTTGACTTCAAGGTCTCCCCAGCAGAATGTGAGTGCTGTTGGTTAGAGAGAGAAAACTGTTGAGGCGTTTCACAAAAGAACATTGAATTCCAAGGGCAGAGTGATGAAAGGCAGTGTGGTGGCTCAGACTGGACTGTGGAGCAGAGACCCAGATCATCCTCCAAGGATTGACTCACCTGCACATGCTGTGATTTTTGTTTATTGTTTTGGATTGCTCATAGATGTGATCACCCCCTCGGGTGGAATTGGCCTGGCCGTATTTATCCAGAACTGAGCCAATTATCTGAAACTCTCTTTATAGTTGTGGAGAGGCATTCACGGGTGATTCACCTCTTCATAGACATGTGAATCCTCTATAACAGGTCAGAGGAATGGCATCCTGACTCTAAATACAGCCTGAGACACAGACAAGGATGCCAGCACCTGTTCTACAATCAGATGTCCCTTCTCTCTGGGTCAGAGAGCAGACCCTTTATGGATATTTGCCATGATTTCTGTGTTTCTGTTCTATGTGGCTTTTATGGGTGGGTTCATCCAACTGAAGTGAAGCACTCAGGGAAAAAATGAAGATTGGGATATTAGTCATATGCTCTTACACTGAGACAGCAAAAATTTTTCATTCCCTTTCTTTCTGTTGGACTCCTCCTTCCTAGCATGTTATTTATGGTGCCCTTTTTCCAGTAAAGGAATTTTGGGGTTGGTCTTTCACTCCATCATTTGTTTGAAGGACTGATATTTTCCTATTCTCCTATTCCAGAATATGGAAGGAGGCTATTTTTAGAGGCTTGCTATAAATAAAGCCACATAAACAGTTCCTTTCCTGCACCAGTTCTGAGATGAATTGTTTTAAAGCATTGCCTTTATTCTTTTCCAAAATAATTTTAGAGAAGTTGGGAAAAAAAAAAGCTCCAAACTTCTTTTTAGCTCAAAGTAGACATTTTTGAATACTCTTTTGAGTGACTCGGACACCAAGATAAATTTATGCTCAGTCTTACCCTATGGGAGACGCAAGATGCAGCAAGGAATTGTCAAGTGTTTAGTCAGGATTACCTGAATAAACCACTGGAAGAAAGAGAGAAAACCATTGCTGCAATGGGAAATACCAGCCTGAGAATGTTATATGATGGTTTGGGCATTTTTTCCTGATGCATTGGGGAAAAAATGACAAAAACTTTCTGGTAAAAGCTCTGTTTGCACCCCAGCCTTCTGTTCCGTGTGTTGTTTGATTTGCCTGAATGCAGTTCTGAAAAGAAAAGGGCCAAACACAAAAACATTTCTAGCTTTTAATGATTTTAACTGCATTTCTTACTGCACAGTGAAGTTTTGGGCTGGGGGAGAAATCAAGCATCATTCAATGATTGTTGGTTCTGGGAAAAGTAACGGGTGCAAAGCAATTTTATTTCTGCAGCTCAGGTTTTTGATGTTGGGAAGCGCAAATTCAGTTTTCCTTTGGGTTAGGGGAGAGAGGAAGGAGTAGATAACTCTTATCTCTGCAAATTTTTCTCTGACCTTTAAGAACAACTCTCCTGATGCATTCACAACATTCTCCCTCCGACAGAAGTGAGCTAGCAGTGAGTCCTGCTGGGCTGGAGCTTGCAGATCTGTGTACTCCAGCTTCAGCTGGCAAGGGAAGCAAAGCAGAGCGGGCTGAGCTGTCTGAAAAGGAGCAGTCGTGACTGCTGGTGAAGTGAAACGATGGGAAAGCTTTCAGGCTGCCTGACTTCCTTACACTTGGCTGCCCTAGATAAGGCTTTTATGGTTCTCCTCTCCGTGGGAGTTTGCTCACAGCTGGAGACTCTTAACCAGCTTCAGCTACCGGGGCTGGCTCAGGAGAGTCTCTGCAGCCTCCGTGTGTCAGAATCCCCTGCTCAGCCCTCTGGGATGAAATCTCTGCTCTCACTCCTGCCTCTCCCCCTGCTCCTTCAGCCTCTCAAGCCGTTTCCACACGTGAGCCACACAACGGGGCTGAGCTGGCCCCAGGGACAGAGGAGGGACACCAAAACCCTTTAGCAGGGCTGGCAGACACCTCACTGCATCCCTCTCCAGCGCTGAGTCAGGGGTGATGCCAGGCTTCATTTGCTGCTTAATTAAAAACTCTTGCACAGGTCCTGTCTGTGACAGTGGGAGCAATGTACCATGAGTGCTAACTCTAATTGAATTTTCAGGCTTATGAAGTTGAAAGAGGAGTGAAATGCGGGGTGACTTCCATGGTCCCCTGTCAGCTGAAAGATTCTGTCACTGGGGAGTCTCTCAGACAGAGGAGGGGCAGTTCAGCTTCTCCTGGTGCCCCACTGCCAGCTCTGTGAGGCACAGATTCTAAATCACCCCAATAAAACATTAAATTCATCACTTATTTCAAAGCCTAAGGCCCTTCAGGAGCAGAAAGGAATTTATTTACTCTTTAGAAACCTTTTGTCAAGATTCCGATACAGAAAAAGTGTCATGTCCCAGAAGGTTGGACTTGATGGTCTTGGAGGTCTTTTCCATTCTTTATGATCCCATAGGGATAGTCTACTTCCCTCTGCTAATACTTCTTCACTTCAAGTGGGGTGACGTCTTGATCTTTGAATATATAAATGTATTTCTATATATTTCTATATAGCTATACATATCTCAATTCTAATTCATTCCATGTCCAACACTCAAACTCTGACAAACACTTAAACCCACCAACTTTCCATTATGGCTGTGTGTATAATTTTATCACAGGAAAATTAATTCAGTGTTTCTCTACGTTGTGCACGTAGCTTGACAAAGCGTCTGCCTGAGCAGGGCTGCGTAAAAATAAAAATAATCAGTTTTGTGCAAGTTTCATGAGTCAAGCTGCCAAACCATGTTTTTGAAATTGATACATTGCTTAACTTTATTCATATATCTTATGGTAATTTCCCTTTCCCAAGGTATAAAAATGACAGATATGAGTGTTTTGTGGTCGTTTTTCCTTCCTCACATCTTTGATTTGGAAGTGAATTTAAGCTCTAGAAATTAGTGAGGGCTGAAGAATAACATGAAGTGCTCTGCAGCACAGAAAATGCACAATTTACATCTGAATCTGGGCTGTGGAGCAAGAACATAGAAGTGTCACTACAGACAAAATTCAAAGAATCTATTTCTGCCTTGCATTTCCATCTCATTTGGAAATCTTGCTCTGTTGCTGCAATGGGTTCCATACTGAACTCTGCAGGGTCACAAAGGGAAATGGAAGAGCAGAAATATGGAAAAACCTGTGTGGTTGTGGCACAACAAGAGGAGAGACTCTGGTGTAAAACCCTCTGAGCTCCTTGAATTATTTCACTCTGAGTGTTTCTCCTGTGAATCTTCATGGAATTCCTGTAGGATGCTTCACTTCTGGATTCTGCTCAACAGGATGAGTAAAATAAGACATGATCTCCAGCTTGTCAGTGATTATCTGGAAGAAAAACACAGAGAATCTGGAAAGCCTCCAATGAAAGCAAATTTTGAAAAAGACTTGAAAATTGAGCTCCACCCTTTTCTTAGAGTGCTAGAAACGAAGTGTTTACTAATAACTTTATTGTGCTTGTTTACTGCTCCCTAGTGCTTAATTATTATTTTTAGGGATGTACAGGCTTTATTTCATCATTTTAACAGAAGAACTGTCGCTGGAGTTGAGGAAACACAGAGGGTGGAATCTGCAATGCACAGCCTACAGCTGCTTGAACTGCTCACAGCAAATAATTTACTGGCTCAGTTAAGCCTTATTATGTCTTTGAAAATTGTCCAGACACAGACTTTGATTATTATGAAATTGTTAATTGCTCTAAATTGTTTGACAAACACTTTACAGAGACAGAGTCCAGCTCACGGGCTGGTCTCAAGCTGTCTTTTATTCTCCACCCCGAGCTCCTGCAATGTGCTGGTGGGACAAGCACAATGTCTGGTGCTTTGGATGCACGAATTCAGCAGAAGGGAAGCCAGTAGATGGTGCTCAAGGATGTGAAGCCACATTCTGGGGGTTTAGGGAGGAGGAAACTGTGTTGCTAAGCCCTGAAAATGTCAATTTTTGTCTGTAGGTGTATCTATGCTCAGCAGGTAAGTCCCCTAGTTTTTGGCTTCCCACTCTCCTGAAATATTTAAAATATTTGAGGTATGGGGAGTTGAGTTAACTGTCCTTGTGAGCTCATGTTGCCAGGAGAAACCACAGCACTGCTCTGGAGAGAAAAATCCCAGAGTGGAGGACAGCTGAAGGAGAAGGGCAAACTGCATCCAGAGGCCACAGTGCTCCATTCTTTGCTCTCCTTCTTCAGAGCTGGCTTACCCTAAAATTTCCCCTCATTTGCAGGATGATAGCAGGAGGAATCTCTTAAGGCTTTGCTGTCTACACCTCACTCAGTTCCTTCATCCTATCAGTGATCATTGTCTAGAAATTATGTTCACACCTGTTTTACTCATTTTTTCCAAAGGGATTCTCCTTTTTGATAATTAGCATAACCAAATCTTCAGGCACCTCTGCCAAGAGCTTCCTGGGCTGCATGAGTTCTTAATTGCCTCATTGCCTGCCTGAAAGATTTGGATTCTCTTAGTCTAAGGTGGAGAAGCCCAAAGGGAGGCGTGGTAATTATCCCACAGTGCATGAGAGGTTGCTGAGAAGCAGGAGCCATAAAATTCTCTGTGTCTGCTCCACAGAGTGCAAGTTTGAACAGGCTGAAATTAAAGCAGTGGATATTTAGTCTGAATATTAAGAAAAGCCTTTAGATCTTTAAGGGTAATGAAGCACTGGACTAGATTTCTGAGAGAATATCTCTATGAACAGTAATTTTTGAGCAAAGATTGGGAAAAAAGTGTCAATTTTAGGATAAATAAAGTATATTCTGTTCCAAAGAATGTGTGAATATGTGTGTATATCTGAAACTATGAAACATAGTCTTAGAATTGTAGTGATAATGATTTTTGATTGAAAGAGTATTTATAGATATTCCTCTCCTCTCATTGGTGTTGCTATAATCCAGAAATCACTTAACCTCATTGAGGAATTAATAAGGTGATCTGGATGAGTTCTCAAAATCTCCTCCACCCTAAATTCTGGTTTGCTCACCAAAGGTAGATTCCATGGGCTGTTTCTCATAGTTCTGCAAATGGGTTTTTTGATAATAACATGCAGTGCAAAGACTGGACCTATCCATACAGGCTTTTTACCTGATTTATCAGTTTTTACTTCTATTTGCCATTTCACTTTTAAGTCCTATAAATACTCTGAATTTCCAGCTTTTGATAGGTAAACAGGAAGCTTGCTTGTGCGCTTCAGTTCTCTCTGCTTTTTACAGAGAGAAGATAAAAGAGACATAAAACATTAAGTCTGCAATTTGGTCCCATGTATATTTCATAAAGGCAACTTACTGAGTAATATATGGAAGGCTTTTGCAGGCAATCTTTACGAGGCACACTCTGCTGGGTGAGTGAGGTGCTTGCATTATTGATTTTAATAGAATTCTGCAGAGTAAGGATAAATTGTGGTCATGCTGCCTGAGAAGGTGCAGCAGACTAAGGCTCAGATGGCTGCTGGTATATATTCTGTGACCAGAACGCTGCTTTATGACCAATACAGGCAGCAATTCCATAATGCACAAGGTCCAAGTGCAATAAACAGGGCTTTGGTACCATAGATTTCACCAGGACTTGGAGCAATAAAAATGTTTATGATACTGAGCATGGTGGTGGTATATTGCTTGGAAAATATGCAACAATAAGAAGGGGATTGTATTTGCAGCAGCACTTTGGGAAGGTCGTGGTTTGCTCAGAGAAGCTTGAGCCCACATTAAATGCGTGTCTAAACAGCTTTGTGCTCACTTTGCTGTTAGCAGCTTTTTCCATATAATTTCTCCTGTTTTCTCCCTATAATGTATTTTCTAAATTGGGGCACGGAATGCATCTCTCTGTGTAGTTGGATACAGACAATGCCTATCTCAAAAAATTCCCCTGTTCTATTTGGGGTGACTCTTTGTGAGTTTAGTAACAATCAATTGCTTCTGCACGGTAAATGTCCATTTGTATGCTCTCCACTCTCACTCTGAGCAAGACATTTTGCCTCAGCCCTTGATGAAACTGAACTTAGCTCATAATGAAAGAATTCTGGTGGCATCTCTCTAGCTCATCTCCAAATAATGCAGTGCCCTGCAGAGTACTACCAGGATATCATTACACTTGATTTTCATTTATGCCCCCTCCCATTACACTCCTGGTTGGAACCAGATCATTAAAAATAACATTTACTATGTTAAACTCATTATTAATTCTGAATATTAATATTGGGCAAGGCGAGAAAAGTATTAAATGCTGGTTAAAATGCTGGTTTGCATCTCTGTGGGTTTATCTATGTACCTGGAAGTACCCAAATGTTTGTGTGCATGAGAGAAAAGGCTGTGTTGGGACTGGTGCATTCAGTTCCATCTGGCTGGAGGGCAGGATGAGGACTGGCACAGCAAAGGTGCAATCAAAAGGCTGAAGAAAAGGTTTGTGAGAGTCTCTGTGTGGAAGGGAGTGCAGAGCACAGATGTGTGCATTCACTGCTGGGCTCTGGGCTCTAAAGCAGGCACTGCTAAATGGAAAAATAGCCTGGATGGGTTGCATAAGGCAGATGAAGAAAGAGAAGGGAAAATCAGCCCCAAATAAGTGATTTGCCCAAGCTGATGCAAAATTTAGTGGCTGGGTCATTGCTAGAACCCAGGTTTCCAAAATCTCCAAGCCACTCTGTCTTGGAACTGAGGAACAACAGGAGAAGTTAAATGGCCCTGAACGCCAAATTCTGCTTCAAATTCTGAAATCTAATCTATTAAAACAGTAATTTTGCACATCAAGTGGACACATAGCTAAAAACATTTGGAGGAAAAGAAATTTTGCGCTAAAATTTGATTGAACTAGGCTTCTTTATTCTTGTTTTATAACTGTTACTCTTTTTTTAGTTTGGTTTTACTGTTAATTTTTTATGAGAAAAAAAGGCAAGAAGGGAAAGTAAGAAAATTCTGAAGAAATGAACACTGAATTGATGGAACATAAAATTCCCATGTATTTCAGCACAACTTGCTCATAGCGACAAAGTCTCCTGCATTGCTGTTGCAAACCTTATTTTTTTGTTTAATAAAGTTTATACAATCTGTCAGTTTTTAAATTAACTGCATGACTGGCTCCGACTTCAGTCACGACATTTTAAGACCATGTAAACATAATCACTGGCTGTGAATGAAATACAAGGATGTGGAACTGGCAGAGACTGCAGGGAATGTGAAGGGAAAGCTTGTTATTTTACTGACAAAACAAAACAGCAAAACTATATTTCTAAATAACTTCCCAACTGCTTTTCTTCTTCCTCTTTTTTTAAAGGCATTCGTAAGACGCTTATTTTTTTTTTCCCTTCTCATGAAGATATGGCTGCTTATCCTTAGCTTGAACTTTTGATTGTAATTTTTCACATTGATTTTCCAAATTGTTTTTCAAAATTGTCCGGCAATGCTGAAAAAAAAAGAAGGGGAAAAAAAGAAAAGGCCTGTTTTTTCAGAGGAATTTGATACCTTTGCAGCCACGGTTTGTTAAATGTACATACATACATATGCATATACATTTTATATATATATTAATGTATAATTAAGTGTGAAAACAAAGAGATTAAAATTCAAATCTGATGTGACTTTCCAGACTGGCCCTATTTGAAGAGCTGATCTGGATTGAAATACAAATGCCCGTGGACAGCACTGGTGTGAGAAACCCTAGCACATCACAGGCTCTGTGCCACTGCAGGGTGATGAAAATGTCTTTTTTTTGAGCCCACTCTGCTCCCTGTCTCCTGAGAGGCTGCACGTGGTCAATGTGTGCTTTACAATGAGACCCTTAAGGTTTTCAGGTGGCAACAGATGCATTGCAACGTCTTCTATGAAGGTTGAGACTGCCTAGGGAGTATCTATTAATTCCTTTTATCATAGGCCATTGTCTTCATTTAGCAATCTGACAAGAATGTGGAATAAATTCTTAGATAAATCACAAACCATTGCATTCCTCCTTACTTTTTGCTTCAAGTGACAAGTGCAGGTCTAATTATGTATATATATATATTCCCATCTGAAATTCCTAATTGCTGAATAGTTTTCACCCTGGGGAGGGGATGAGAGAACGAACCTGATAAATCTCAACTGTGCTGCCTGATGCAGCACTGGAAGAGGCTCAGACACAGATGTGGAGAGCTTGGTTAAAAAGGTGCCTGGGTCAAACTCAGCCAGAAAATGCCCTGTGGAAAGAAAGAAAAACACAGTCTTTATGTGGCCAGGTGGGGATGGAGTCTGGTGGGCTCCAGATTTCCTAGTAGAATTTTTGGTCCAGTTCATCAGTCACAATATTAAAGTCTTCAGAAATCATTACTTTAAGGTATGTATTTAATTTTCTCCTTCTTCAGTTGTAATGTATGAAGGCTATGCTTACAGACAGGAGAAAAAACAAACCAAGAACACAGAAAGTATGAAACGTAGTCTTAGAATTGCAGTGATAATTATTTTTGATTGAAAGAGTATTTATAGATATTCCTCTCCTCTCATTGGTGTTGCTGTAATACAGAAATCACTTAACCTCACTGAGGAATTAATAAGAACTTATTTTTTTAAAAAATTAAAACCTATTTTTCATCCTCTTTTCAGCAGATTAACAGGATTAAAGTTTTCAAAATATGTTGGAAATACGGTTTAGGAGAACGGATGGGCTAAATCCTCAGATGACATAAATCAGCTTACCTTTGGTGATTTCAGTAAATACACTGTTAATAAGAATGATATCAGATCACTGTGGAAGAGACAAAAACAGTAGGCAAAATAGAAATCGACCACCCAGAGTCTGTAGGAAAATCAGAATGAAGTTACAGGAGGGACAGGCGGGGTTTGTGTTTTTCTTACACAGAGCTCTCATCTCCAGACTGCGAGCAGTATAAACACAGGGCACTCTGGGATTAGTTCAAAATATCTCCTGAATTCCTTCTGGGAATGGACAGCAAACCTTTTAAAAGACACAGCAAAGGTTTTTTAGTTACACAGGTAAGAATCCACCAGGATGGGAATAGTTGGAATTTGCCAGGGGGGTTGAACAGGATGCTGGGTGTCACCAAGGTGCTGAACTGAGAGAGGTGGGAGCACACCCTGCCCTGGGCAGGAACCTGTATTAATGGAAATAATTTTAACAAAGTAACCTAGTTATATATAGAACTATTAATTTGTCTCAATATAGGTGTTTTATGGCATTTCAGATGCCCTGGGACATTGAACACATTTTTCTTAGGCTGATAGGACAAAGCAATGAGAGGAGCTGCTTTGGAGAGGCAGCTGCAGTCTGGACAGGATGACTGTAGCATCTCAAATAACATTACAATCCTGAGTTTGCACCACTGAATTAATGCTCCAATAACTCTGATGATGTTTTATTTCACTGTAAATTAAAATGAGAAATATTAATGTTACAGAAAATTATGTCACAGCCATCCATTTTTCTTCTTGCCCTTTATTTTCATGAGTGTAAGGGGAGAAAACTTTTCTTTGAGACTTTATCATGTAAATGTTTATTCCAGTTAACCCCAAAATTTGCTGATCAGTCCATGGGTAACTTTCACCTCCTTGAAGGATCCTTGAGTATCAGGAAGTAATTTGATCTCCCAGAAGTAGCCCAGGTCATGGGAAAGATGATGAGGATCCTAGGGAATTAATAACAACAGATACCATCAGACATGGAAGAGTTCAGTGTAATTTGAACAGCATTTGACTGCACTGACTTCACCCAAAGGACCAAACCCAGTTGATAATCAGCACATTCTCCCTTAGATCTGCTCAGGCCAGGTTAGCCATATTCCTGGGAAACAGTGACAGAAGAACCAGGGGATGGTCTCCAGTCTCCTGCAGAATCCCTTGCAAAGTCAGACTTGGCCAGGAGTGGATAAAAAGAAATCTCTTTTTGCCCAGTGCCTTGCTCTTGCAGAGGGTTACATATTTGGTTAATACATTTGGGTGTTATATTTCTATGTGAGACCTCAAAAACCAATTGTGGAAAAACCATAGCACAACAATGTTATAAAAGCAGCAGATTTGTCACCAGATCAGTCATGGGAGTTCATGGAAAATACACCTCACTGACAGTGCAACATTTGGCAGAGAAGGTGAAAACCAATACGAGATATGAATATTTTTATTGATAACCTTGAGCATTTAGATTCTTCAGTCCATGAGAATCCAGTGTCATGAAGTGGGTGTAAAAGTCACAAAACAAAATTGCATATTGCCAAAATGCAAGATGGTTGTTTTATATCAAATTACACTGTCCACCAGCTTGAAATTTATTCAGATCCAGCTTTGAAAGCCTAATTAAAAACTTTTTATGGCAGCTGGATCATATTTGAAATATTGACAATGACTTAGGAGAGGCATCAGGAATTTTGAGTTGCAGTCACCACACCTGGCAAGGGTACTGGGTATTAAGCAAAGGAAGAGAAATACATTGTTTACCCATGCCAGTGGAGACAATCTAGAGTCTAAATGAAACATGATATAAAAATAAAAATATAAAAGAAAAA
>VZTZ01012069.1:0-97089 GCA_013400955.1 Drymodes brunneopygia
ACTCTTCAGCTGGACCTGAACGTTGGCCCCAGCCCTTGAAGAAACTGAGGCTGACACAGCCATACCTACAGAAAGACTCTCTAGATTCTACCACCTCTGCAAATAAGGAAAAATTTCATTGTTTTATATAATTCATTTTTTCCATACTTGTAAATATTCTGCTTGTTAAATAAACAGTTTTTTCCACTTTTCTCTAAAGAAGTCTTTTCCCAAACCAGTATAAAAGAAGAATGGCTGAAATTAACTGTCCTAGAAAAAACTTCCCTCAAAAATTTCCTCCTAAAATTTGCCCTAAACTAGGACACCTACCCATCCTTTGCTGCCTTCTGTCACAAGGAGACTGCAGCATCTCCAGGTAGCTTGCTCAGGGCTTACTCCTAGAGGATTTTTCTCATTGAGCAATTGTATTTTTATAGGCTTTGTAATTTAGACCTCTAAGGTATTTTCTCATCCAGAGTGACTACAATTTTCTGTCATTCCAGCAATAATTTTTTTAAAATTTAATCTCTGACTGAGACACCTGAAGAAGTGAAGAGAGGAGAGAAGACAGTGCATCTGTTAGGGCAGGAAAGTAGGGAAACAACTGCCTTTGAAAAATTAAAGCCAGCATGGATCCTGAGAGCTTCCACATTGCATAGAACAAACAATGACACTGGAGAAAGGTTAACAGGAGCTGGTATAATTTCAGTGGGAAAATCTTGAATGCTTTTGTTCTGCAAATAGTAGTCATGGCTTGTTATTTATTCTTAGCATTAATAGAGAACATGCATATACTGAAAACTGCCTACAAACCATTTGATGTATTGTTTGCTTTATCCTTTCTATTTTTTTCCACATTTATCCTGTTAAGTGTCTCAACCAGACTGTGTTTACATGTATCCCTAAGCAATCCACAACTGTTGCTAGCTACATATCATCTTTATAGTCTCATTATCTCTGGTTCTCTGAATTCTGTCTGGCTCACAGACTAACTTTTAGTGTTTAACACTTGCTTGTAATGAGTCTTCTGAAAGCCTTCTAATCAGTGTGCCCTGCATGCAAGATAAATGTTTAGCTCCTCAGTTATACCGACCTGCATGTTAATTTTTGCAACAAGCATCTTGCATCAGCTTCAGTGTAGAGCCTCAGGTGTTGTCTGGAAAGTAAGATTTTAACAATCTCAGCTATGCAGAAGCTGTCTCTTAAATATTTTTTATGTTATACATATACAAAAAACCACAGACCAATGTCTAGTCTGTTCTTTTAAAGGACATTACAGAATGTCCTTTAAATATTTTTTCTGTTTACAATAATAAAGATACTGAATAATGAAGATATTGAATTAGAAAACTATCTGTCCAGTGGAAAAAAAAAGCTGTTCTGTTTCTTCTAAGGAATGTTGCCTCCTTTATAATTTGTATTTTGAGTTATATGTATATAACATAGTAAATAAATAACAAATAAAATACTGGAGTGGATAACAGATATCATAGGCATTCTTTGCAATAAAAGGTCTTTCAAAAATAAGTGATTTTTTTAGTGTATGTCTTTAATCTTCTAAAAAAAACTAGATTAAGCCAGCTTTGAAACCTGCACCTTGCCAGTTTTTTATGTCAGTGTTCTTAGCAGTTCTGGTAATCTCAGCACAATAGTGTCAGAACTGTTTCTTCAGTGTTTTGCACAAATATTCTCATTATCCTGGCACTACAATAGATTGCATCAGCAAGCTACCATGAAGCTTTAGAATTTCACCATTTTCCCTAAATAGTCAATGGATCTGTTATCTACACTATCTGCCAGAGATTAAAAGTTGCTCATTTCAGAGGTACAAAATAGTGCTTGTTATTTCTGAGGGTTTATATCAGAGCCAGTTCACAGCTTCTTTCATAAGGAAGACTTACCAAAAGGGACATCCTAGAGGCAGCAAAACTCCAGCAAACATTAATTTTTTCATTCAGGATTCCTTCTATAGGAATTCCTTGAGTCCACACTTGGTAAGTTTGAATCTGGTCTCTTTCAGCTTACAAAGTTAAGGGTAAGGTTTCCCTAGTAAAGTGCAGCATGACAGATGTTCCTTCAAAAGTAGCTGATAGTCCTTTCAAGGAACATATGACCATGTTTTGAAGTAGGGTCGGATTTGAAAAGAAACCAGACAATAAGCACAGAAATTGGATGAGATGATCTCATCTGTGTTAAGAAAGACAAGCAGCTGCATGTTGGTCTATCTGAACCTTTCAGCTGGCCTTCAGGCTTGCCTTAAGGTGGCCTGTGGTCTGCGTAATGTCTCAAGGACAGTGTAATATGTTTTAAGTGAGTTTCCAAAGATGAGAGAAGTAATTCCTGTATTTGTTTCTACCTCAAGCCTAAAAGAATCAGGAGTTGCAACAGAAGGTTACTTCAGTTATTGAAGTTATCTTATTGAAAGAAATGCAACAACTCTGTGAAATTTTTGATTTTCTGTTTTGTTTGTTTGTTTCCTGGTAAACATTCCTTCTATACCTACTAAAAATATAAATAGTTATAATAATATGAAGTGAATTCTATGTTGCATTTAGTTTCCTAATTCCATCAGATCAAGATACCTGGCACAGTGTTTTGCTTGCTAAATAATGAAACAACAACGTGTTGTTCTTGGTGCATTTATTCATTCCTTATCTGATAGAAGTAATTAAGCATACAATCTTGAGATGTTTAATAACAAAAAGTCTTGTGACAATTTATCAGTCACATAAATGTTTAAGTCTTACTTTCTTAAAGTGGGATTCTGCAACCAGAATAGAAAAGGAAGATAAAACTGATGGAAAGCAAAGAAAATAAGCACAGCAAATAAGGAAATCCAGATATAACAACAAGCCAATAGTTAAAAGAGGTGGGTATTGAAGAGAAAACTAACAATGGATATGGAGCAAATTGGGACCAAAAAGAAGACATTTTAAAAAATCTGAAAAAAGAGACAAAAGAGAAAATTATTGAGTTCCACTTGTAACTCGTAGAAGCATGGAAGTTACTGTCTTTTAATAGCTCGTATAGAAAGAGTATCACAGATCACTGTAAGACCTAGTGATCAATATGTTGTTACTTTAAAAAGAAATTTCTTAGAGGTTTTAATGCCAGTAGTTACAGTGGCAGAGAGCCATACAAGGAATTCTACAAATTTAAGAGTACGTGTATATCTGAGCAGCAGTATCTGGGTCACTGCCATCTAAACTCTACTTAATTTCCTAGGTAGATGTTGACTTTCACATTCATGTTCCAGAATTACCTAGTCCAAAAAATGGACAAAGAAAGGGAGTGGTATGGGTATAATCTTCAGCTTGTCCCCATAGAATCTTCTTGTTTCTTTTGACTCCACAGAGCTTATTTTCAATTTACAATAATTCTTCGTCAGTGAAGCCCTCAGGGAAACGCACACACAGGGAAACCTCCACCTCCCCCATCACACAATCCTTCTGCAATAAACTGAAAAAACAAAGCCTTTCTAAAAGGAGACCTGAAAACAAATTTACTTTGGGATATTAGTTTTCCTGTCAGAACCTCTCCCTAGTAACAATTGTTTCAGCAATCCATGTGCTGGAATGTTATAGCTAGATAATATTTGTTAAATACATATTACTACCCTGGCACAAAATATTTATATTAATCCCATAACATTCTCAATAAGTAGCACATATGTTTCATGGTCTCCATTTTTTCAGTCCAAAATTTGAACCAAAGTCATGACAACATTTATAATAGACACAATGAGGCAATTATCTTGATCAGGGCAGAATCTGGTAGATACCTATGTGTGTTTCCCTGTTGTTTTCCTTCCTTTTGTAACTATACAGACGGAAAAAACACAGCTCAGTGGTTTTTTGCTCTTCATCTCAAATTTTTCTATTGTAGGCAGAGCTGAATAAAGAAAACTGCCAGTTGACGATTTTAAGCCTAAAATAGTACAGTTCCTGATGGTTGGAAATATGGCTACCTTAAAATCATGGCTGCAGGTCACCTGAACTGGTTTTATAAAATGAAAATAATAAGAATTTCAGATATGTTTGTGCCATTTGACTCCTGTTATGGTTATTGATTCTCTTACTTTGTTGAGTTTATTCCTTTAACATCTACATACATTGTATCCACAAGCAGCCGAAGAGTCACTTCCCTAAAATAATTTGCATGGGATGATGAATGGCATTAAAAGTGAGGATGATGCTCTAGATCATTTAAGCTTGTGGTGGCTAGAACCACCTCCTGTGATCCTCTCCAAGCTTATTACAGCTGCATTTTATACATACCTACACACACACACATATATATATGCATCAAACTAACATACAGTGATGTATATGTGCCTAACATAGAGTCAGATAAAACAGTAATTTCGTACACCAATCTATATGTAAACCCAGAGCAGAATTTTCCACAAATGAACAAATGAATAAATACTTTTGGTTTAAGCCACAGTGTGTCCTGAGGGAGGGTTATGTAAATCACATGATATCCTTTTTGCTGTTGAGTTACTATTATTAAAACTAGGCTTTTTCATGGAGTTTATTTGGATTCACACCGTGTAAAAACATCCAGTATTGGCAATATTTGATATCTTA
This sequence comes from Drymodes brunneopygia, assembly GCA_013400955.1. Lineage (NCBI taxonomy): Eukaryota > Metazoa > Chordata > Aves > Passeriformes > Petroicidae > Drymodes > Drymodes brunneopygia. The sequence continues at coordinate 4,569 of VZTZ01012069.1, forward strand.
TATTCATTTGAAGTTCTTTCACACTGATAATATATTTGCATGTATCCAAACAGCAGACATAATACGTGTTTTCTGAAATATTTGACAAGGATGACAAAACTTACAGAATAAGCTTTGGACAGTACTCCATATTCTAAGTCACCTGTGTTTTCTTTATGAAATAAAACATTATTTTTGAGTAGCTAGGTCATTTCCATCTATAAAAAGCACAGAAATCAGTGGTTTGTCTGGTAGTGTTTTCCAATCCCTTCAATCTATTTAGCTTAACAGATGTACAGAGGCACACAGATGGAAACAACTCAATCTTTTGCGAGCTTGATGCTGAAGAAAATAATCAGGACAGCGAGCCGGTGACATTATGCCTTGTCTTCTTTGTAACTGAAACTATTGCAATGGTGATGTGGGAATATAAAGAATATATTTTTTAGAAAACTATAGATTTTGTGTTGGTTGTCTAATATCCAACCAATGTCATTGCCAGAAATCACTCCTGTTCAAAAGAAGAGGCTGTCCTAATCACCTCTGACCATCATGCTGCTTCTGTTGAAATTAATGGTTCATCCAAACTGCAGATGCTGTTAGACCCTGAGCCTGGGTGCAGGTGATGGCTGCATTCTGGGGTCGAATAAGGTGAGCTGCAATTCAATATAATTTTCTGTCTTCATCTATCTTTATTTCCTGTACTCTAGTTTATATTGGAAGACGAAATATCAGTAGAGAGGAAAGTCAGTCTGTGCTGTGCATCAGGGTAGCTGACCTGCAGGATCAGTTACAAGCTGCTTGAGACTGATAGTCTAAATGCAGTCCAGGAAGAAATATCAATGAATATAAATTCAATAGAAGATAATCAATGAAGGTTAGTTTTGCGATTTCATCATACTTTTGTAAGGAGTGATAGGATTCAAAATAAATCTCTGATGGTGCTCCTTGGTTTGATGAGCACCTGTACTGCCAGATGTACAGATCCTCAGGCTTTTCTGCCTTTCAAGTCAGTATTCCGCAGTCTAGTCACTCCGACCAGCAGTCAGGTAGCAAACATTCAGCGTGGCTCACTCAGGAATTTCAGCTGGGATTTGGACCCTACAGGACTTTCCTTGGGGGAACTTGTCGCAGCTTGTTTGTGCTGACAAAGGGATTCAGAAAGAAAGTAATTTATATTCTTTTTTGCAAGGTAAAAAGCCTTTAGGAAAAGTAATAAATAAATAAATCCTCTTCGTGAGCAAATCCCACCACTGAAAAGAAAGCAAATAAAAAATTATTGTGTTGTTCTGAACTGATATCAATGGCACATTTTTGATAGCTTCTTCTTTCTTTCCAAGCTTCCAGCTATTTGTAGGATTTTTGATATTTGTGGTTTCCCCTGATTGGGGATTACTGACTTATCTATGTTTTATTCCTGCCAAGCACCCTTATCCCTATCTACCCAATACTCAAACACTTCTCTCTATAGCTTTGAAGAGGTAGAGCGAATTTGTACCAGTCTCCTTATTGTACGTTTCTATCTCACTTTTTAAAGTCTTCCTTTATTGCTTTCTTTTATCTAATTCCTTGCTGTTGAGCAGACAGGCAACAATACAAAGGCAAACACATTTGCCATTCAAAGTACCTCCCTCACCCTTCATCAGAATCTGTTTTGTTTTTTATGCAGCTGTATCCCACACAAAGACACATTCATGAAATCACACACAACTTTGGTCATTTTGAAGGCAGAGAGAAAACAAGCAACAGGAGAAAAACAAGCAAAAAATCCAGAAGTAGAAATATCCTCTTTAATTGCTTTCATACTGAAATTAAATTATATTTTTCAAGAAAATTCTCAGGATGTCTAAATTGGATACTTGGGAAGTGATATGAGATACAATGAAAACAAGTACTTTTTTTAATAGTTCTTATGAAAATACTTATATGCAGTTTTACCTACAGTGACACTTACTGTGTTAGCAGACAAACACAGAGGTTGAAATGAGTAGATATAAATCAGTCTGACTTGTAAACACAATGGAAAATTGCAGGTTTAGTGTGTAAGTTGAGACCTGTTCTTAAATATAGATTCTTTTATTTTTCTAGAAGTGAAAAAGGAAGGTGGGAGAGAATATGAAAAATTATTTATTTGGGGTGAACTGAGACAGTAATAATTCAGACTTCCTAGAAAAAATGAACACTTCAACATCTCTAAGTTTATTCTATAAAAGAAAATTCCTTCCCTTGAGCATGGGTTAAGGTTTCCAGCCTTTGGAGTAAACACTTTGAAAACACTGCAATCTTTTTTTTTCTTTTTTCGATGTCTACTGAAAAAAAGTCAAGATTAGTGCTCAGTGGATTTTTTTAAATAAGTGAATCTCATACATAAATAAACTGCTTGGATCCAGCTCTACTCAAAATGGCTATAAATTTGCTTTTTGCCATGGGTTTATGCAGTACCATGCACAATGACTACAGCACAATTCAGGCTCAGATTTTGCATGGAATCTCAGGCACATTTTCCGTATGTTAATTATTCCACTTGAAGCTATACAGATTAAATAAATAGACATCAGTTTAAAATCTACATAATAATTAATACACAGATTTGAATTATCCTAAGAATCTGGGCCTTGGAAGGTCAGAATTAAATTGAACATCCTTCCTGAAATCTAATAGTTATGGAATACCTTACATTCCTTAATATACCATATTACAAATACAAACACAATTAACAATACAGGTAACAACAATATTAAAACACAGTAGCAATATATTGATATCCAGTTACCAAATGTCTTCTGAAGAGATGTTATTAGTGTCTAGAAAACAATACAATACAGAAAAGTTCCCAGGGAAGCTTTGTTAAGGAATCATTGCTCTTACACAGTTATGTCGCAAGCAAGCACATGGATAACAACAGCACTTATTAAAAAAACTATTAAGCCAGTCCTGAAGCATGAGCATACTGCATAAACCCTGGTTAGGCAAAACCCTAAGCCACGCCTGCTTTCTTTCATTTCATATTTTCATCCTGGATGGAAACAAAGTCAATATTCTCTCTCAGTTCTCCCAATAAAACCTCAAGGAATCAGGTGTTTGAAGTTCAACAGAGGCAATGAGAAAGCATGAGGGTGTAGGGTCGTTGTAAGCAACCACAATAGGAAATTCACATCTATCATTTCAAGCACCATAGCAAGCATTTAAAAATTTCTCTAACAGCTAAAATTCACAAATCCATATGGCTTTAGTCTTAAGGGAATTTCTGATGGCTCTGGTTCTGCAAGCAGCACTGTTATTTACAGCTGCTTATTTACCTTAGTTTGTGAAGAAGGAAAGATATCATTATTAATGCCAGTGTGAATTCATTTTATGTGTGGTACAACCAACTAATTACAAAATAAAAAGTTGCAAAAATGAAGAGAGAGAAAATTCCTAAAATATAGTGCCTAGGTAATGTTATCCTTGTGAAATCAGATTGTATGGTGGGAATGGGCCTATAAGCATTAATAGAAATAAATAAAACAAAATATAGTATTAAATAAATATAATGTCAATAAATTGGAGCGAGTAGCCTGGAAACAGCACACAAACTGCTTCCAAAATCAAGAACTGATCTAAAGCTTGGAGGCAATGAAGTCGAAGAGAGGTTAATCTGATCATGCAGCAATCCTTATGACCTCTTTATGTTGATAGGATCATTCCTCTTAAGCGGAATTAAAACTTACGGAGGAATAAATATTCTAAATTGCGCTGAGATGAAAATGCTTATCAAATGATATATTGCTGAAAATAACTGTGCTGTGAAGGCTGCCCATGAGCCAGCACTTGCCATCACTGCATCACTACCTGCTTGTGAGGGCAAGGCGCTGATTTTGAATAACCTGCTTCTACAGGAATCTGCTGATTTGTGAGCATTGCTTCATTACTTCAGCAGTCTTCTCTCTTCTTCAGCATTTAGCAGACTACCATAAGGCACCTGTGCTTTACATTTGCTTCAACTAAAAATAATGCCAGTGAAATATCAACCAGCTTCCATTCATGACTGGTCTAATTTTGGCAGACTGAAATTAGTAAGCGCTGTTATATTTTTTGTGTCACAATTCATACACAGACCTGGATGTTTCAAGAAAAATTTAAACTAAGGTGCCTATCATTTAACATTTTGAAAGAAATCCAACAAATCCAGAATTTCTGATACAGACTGTGAACTCAATATTGTGTGCAGTGTATATAAACACTGAAATAAGGTTAAAGGGCTCAATCAACTTCCATACTTCGAATCATCTGGAAGTCAAAAGACATTTTTACAGGGACAGAAAATGAACTGAATAAAAGGGGAAATAGATTTAATGACAATGCTTAAGAAAATACTGTTAACACCATTCACTTCAAGCTTTTACCTCATTGCAATTGTGTCTTCCTTTGGACACAAGTAATCAAATTGCCTCAGCATAATTTAATTCTTTTGGGCGTAATAAGCTTAATGCTTTATATAGCAGTGCTAAAGCTAACAACTGCACGGAGTCCTGTACATACAAAGAGCAGCTTGTCATTGTATAAACCATCGTGCGCAATTACCCCAGTTTAGACAAAGCCATAACCTACTTCAAGCCAGATTTCAGAGGTGTCAGCACCTGGCACAACACAAAACTATCTGTGCAAGGAACCTTCCAGCCACTAAAAATGTATTTACCAAGCATAGGTGCTTTTGCTTTATTTTGCAAGACTCCATGTTAGAGCAGAGTATGCCCTGCACGTTACACACACTAAATGCTCAGAGGCAGTTTCAGAAATATTTTAATTAAAATGAGTTATTAATAACTTGAAAATAATTGTCCTCAAATATTTTCTTACCTTCTTCCCAGCTGTGAAAATTTTTGAGTAATAATGCTTTCTGGAAGCAAGATGGGGGAAGGAAGACACTTCATAGACTCTTTTTATTGTAATGCTGAAGGCCATGGCTGTAGTTGGTATGTGGTATATAAAATGACAAAGTGTCAGTAGGTCTGATTATCTTTTTTTAAAACCTGAGGTGACTTCTGAGTATATAGACAATTTTCCTATGGAAAAGCAGCCAACCTTCTATTTAAAATGTAGAAAAATATTTTATATAAAATATAGTTTTAAAGTCTTGTTTAACCATAATTATCAATATTTGCATTGATATTATATGATCAAATTAGCTCTTTCTTTTGGAGTATAGTTACCATTATTAAGATACACTCATAACATCTTTTATATCCAAATTTCTTTCCTAAAAGGTTTTCCTAAATTTCCTTAAATTGAGAGTCCCTTCCCCTCTCCTACTATAAAAGATCAGTTCTGGCAGAACTATTTAAAATAATAATTAAAAATAAACTTGCTTCTTATTCTAGGTGTAGACATAGTATTTGGATTATTAGAAACAAAGGTACAACATGTATTCCAGTTCACCTTCTGTGGTATTTGCTGTTGGGTTTTTTTAAATTAAAAAATGCCTTCAAAACCAAACCAAAACAAACAAAAAACCACCCAAGCAAACAGAAAAAACCTCCCTTTCTTTGTCTTATACAAGAGAAAATACCAGAGTTCTGAACAGACCTCAGCATTTCAGGACTTGGTACCATAATATATTAATATAATTTTGTGTGTGAATTATTCTGCAGAAATGTGAAACTCATTTGTATACTTTTCATGGTTATGCAACTTGCTGAACTGACATTTGAAAAATACATACGGCTCATACTGTCTCCAGTTTTGGGGAAAACTGGATTTCCACAACTCCCAAAAGAAGAAACCTATGGAAACCTTTTGATTTGCCTAGGTGGTGTGTCCAACTTCAACCACTTCTCATCTCCAAGACAACAGTTATCTGTCCTCTATTGCTTTTGGAACAGTTGGACACTAATTTTAATATAAAGGGGTAATATTGAGCTTCAAGGTGCTTCCAGGGAGAGAAGCAGAGAAATGGATCCCTCTTTGCATTATACACTTGGGGAGATACTGAATGAAGGCATGAACCCAAATATAGTCCTAAGACCACTGTATGATTGTGAGGATAATGTCATGCATAAGGGTGTCAGCTCTCTTGAGGTTTAAGGTAAAAGAACCTAAGGCTTGCACCATAATGAAAAATTGCCTGTTCTCCAAAGAGGCGCTGTCCCGCTTTGGTACTCATGATAATACCTCTGTATTTCATTTACTTAGATTTTCGTGTCAAATAAATGCTTCTGATTATTCTAAGACTTCAGTTTTCTTAACTGCTTTACTTTGCAAAGAAGAGTGGAAATTTTTTTTTAAATGGGACTATAAATAGCCATTCGTCTATTCAACTTGACACATATGTTCATTCTATTATTTTTACCAAAACAAGGCAACCAAACAAAGATTTGGGGGAAAAAAATGAAAAGAGGAATAATAGTGAGATAAAGTGTTTCCGGGACTTTGTCAGACTTCTTTACTCTCAGAATTTCTTTGTCTTTTTCACACAGAATCTACACAGAAATACACTGGCAATGCTGACAAAACTCTGTTCAGGTTTACTTCCCTTTTCCTATTAACATAACAAAAATGGTAACAAGAACAGCAAAGATGTTGCAGTCTAGTAGCTTCACAAGAAATTGAACCAATATTTAGTGTGTAAAAAATAAAAAGTTGACAGTGCACTTTTAAATTATAATTGTAGTTTTTTCTTAACTTTGAAAAGATCTGTACTATTTCTTCACATGTGGTTCATGAATGCTTTTTTTGGTTTTGTTTTTTTGTTGTTTGTTTGGTTTGGTTTTTTGGTTTTTTGGTGCAACAAGATGAAAAAGCTATTTATAAAAATAGTCAAAGATGGAAAATTAAGATCTGAACCTGAGATTCAAACACTCTCTGGGTTTGCACATATTCAAATCCAGACAGGAAAACATCTGTATGTCTACTGGCTCTGGCCTAGAAACTCACACCAAAAAACCTGGTGAGCTTTTTGTCTAAGGCCTGTCTGTATTTAATAATCTTTATTATATGTTTGCGAATCTAACCAATTTTCTTTGCAGTAGATCTTTCCAAAGTTGTGAATGAAAACTGTACCTCTGTTCAGGAATACTGATCACATACATGCTTACCTCTGAGAAAAAAAAAGGGGGCATTGTAAAGACCCCAACATCCACATGTGGACTTACACTTCTAAATGGGGATGGATTTCAAAATACTCTCAGGAATTTCTCCAGCAGATGAAATGTCTTGATGAGCATGTCATTTATCTTGTCTGTTATACTTGGGGATATGTAAGACAGAAAACATTATTTTTTTAGCCACCACCCAAGAACGTTCTGTATTTTCATAAGAAACAATACAAAAAGCAGGTAAATTCTCTTCTTCTCATCTGTGTCTAAAACAGTTGGATGTAGTTGACCTGCTGGGCTACCATGGAGAAGACTGGACCCTTGTAACCATTCTGTTGGCCCTGTGGAAGCTGGACCCTAAAGCAGAAGAGTCAGCATATAAACTGAAGGAACTTTGTGTTCCTGTTTTATTTAGAAACAAAAAGGGCTGGTTATAGATTAGATTATCTATGTTAATACATTGCATCAGATAAAAAATAAGATATCACGATCACTCTAGATAATTTATGACAGGAAGAGTCTCCTGTAAAATGAATTGAAATGCAGAGAGGAAAATGAACAATAGTAGTTTTGGCAACCCCTACTTTGATGCTTACTTCAGGGATTATTCAATGATTTACCCAACACAGGTGTGTAAGTACATCACCTATGGGATTTCTGTATGGGCTTTTCACTAAATGAATACTGTCAAATATTATCTTCTGGTCTTTATTCCATCCTTCTGTGTTGTTCCTGTGACTGGAACAATGGGAGGGATGGCCAGCTCGCCAGCATCTTGCTGTTATCATCACTTCTCAAGAGAAAGCAGCTCCCTGCAAATCAGAAGTATTCACTCCTCAGGTGCTTTCCCACAAAATCCTTCAGACGGGAGGCTTAAAGTAAGCCCTTAAAGGGATCAGATTGTGCTCCTGGGGAGTAGTTGCTTTTGTGTTCTCTTCTTTTTCTGAGAAAAGGATCAGCAAAACATCTGCTGTAGGATATGAAGTAGTTAAGAAAAAGAGGCTTTTGAGAGGCCTAAAGAAGAATGAGGGAGATGAATCCCAGAAAATTGATAAGCAGTATTAATATCCTACTTGAATGTAGTTTTTTAAACTACAAAAGGTACTTCCATCATATCTACCATTATTACTTACAAAAATATAATAAATTGTAGCTTACTGCAAAGAAGACAGTAAAAATTCTAGCATTTACAGTTGTTTGAGAAACTTTAAATCTTCTTTCTTATGTAGTTCTTGAGAGATCAGAATAAAGATAGAGCGCTATGGAATAAGGTCACCCATGATCATGTAATTGAAGGCAGTATCATAATAGATAGATACACAACTGCAGCAAAACACTACTGGTATTTTTCCTGCACTGCAGAGTTTGTCCTCTAGACTCAGTAGTGTGTAGCATTTTACACTAAGCAGTCCTATCTTCATATTTTTCAGTTCTATGACTAAAAATGTGTAGGACAGCCCTCAAGATGTCAGCTCTAAGACACCTTGGCTATGGAGAAAATTTGAAACTCTGCTCTAGTTTCATACATTTTTCACCTTCTGAGATAAAATGTTAAAGGGCCTGATAGGGTAGCCAAGAAAGTAATTTCCATGAGATATACCTACATTACTAAGTAGGTTTAAATAATTTCTAAGAAAAAAATAATAAAAGAACGTTGCTTAGGATGTAAAAGAAGCTGTTGAATTTAGGTCTCATAGATTACGAAAACCGCATTCCAGCTCTGCAGCAAGTTCTGGCTTCCACAATTACCTACTGCTACTAAGGTTTGGTTGCTCAGCCTTAGAAATTACACGAGAAAGGGACTGAAAAAGGGATTGTGAATTTTTCGAAGGTTTTGTGACAGTAGTCACGGATGCCTGGACTGTTTCCAGTAACAACTACCTTGAGATAACAGCACAATCAGCAGCTATGAAGTCCAAATATTAGAAATTAGTTTGGCATAGAAATCAGTAATTTTGAGGAAAGGAGCCAACTGAAGAGTACTTCGTGCATCTGGCATCTGGTGAAGAGCTGCTCTGTACAGCATGGAAGCATATTGTAGGAAAAGATTTGAAACAAACTGGAAACAAGTAGCTTAAAACAAGCCTTCTGGGGACTCAGAAAGATTCTGTATGGATAACAACATGGAAAAGATAAAATATAAGGCTCCTGGGATATGAGGCTGAACCATAAAATAGGCAGGACTTGTAATATGACTGAAGTATATGTGACTGGGTACAACCCTAAGTATCATTTTCCAAAACCTTAGTTTGCATATAAGCTAAAAGCACATTTCTCTTAGAAATTAAAACAACGGAGATTATTAATATATAATTAATTACATGAAAAGTAAAAAAATGTTCTTTTTAATTTTCTAGAAATACTAATATTAATCTCTGAGTTCTCAAAACAGGCCATTTTCAGTGTGAGTGAGAGGCATGGGACTGGGATCCACAATATTAAAGCGGCTCTGAATAATGATTTAATACTGGGCTTTATCTAGTGTTAGATGAAAGAAAGCTGTGAATAAACTAATGTTCTTTAAGCCCTAATGGGATTAAGGCAGCAACATGATGCAATTTGATTATTCTTTCCAATAAGAAGCTGAAAGCCTTTGGTTTTCTCTGCTCTAATAGAATCACTCTTTTCTAAGCATTTTTAATTTTGACAGGATATCCAATATAACATTATGTGGATCAGCTTAACGGCAGTTATGTTTGATTATTTTCCTCTCTTTGTTTATTATGTTCCTACTGATACTTTAAATAAAAGGATCTCTGCAATTATAAGGCTGACAGATTCAAAAGCTGTAATTAACAAACTCTAGACATGGGTGACTCTAAATGTATACAAATACAAGAAAAATCTTGAGCCAAATCTCAGCATGATGAGTAAATTATTCTAAGAACCATTACTTATGTATCATCAGCAATGTCAGGAGCAAATTCTATATTGGAAACACAACTTTATATTTTCCCAGCTGCAGGCACTGAAAATTTGTACAGCCTGACCTGCTTGTAACTGTGTGCTCTTAAAACTCTTTTAGAGAGCCTTTGACCTCAGGCACATGACTAGGCCCACAATTCCCTCTTGTGAGTCCTGTGGCCACAATGGGTTTCGGTTGCTTCTGCCACCACACTCTAAGAGGTGATGCACCTACCAAATTAGTCTGCAAGGCTCCTTTGGCCTTTAGCAGGAGCAAGTTCTCTACCCTCTTGCATTCCAGGTCTTTCTTCAGCTCAGCCTCTGATTTTGGTTAGTCTTTTAACCAAATGATCACCCACTTCCTTGAGTTCATCATGAAAATGTCTGCTTCACTCATCAGTGGGCTCTAAGCATTATCATCAACATTTCCCTGCATGTTTGCACTGGGTAGGTGCTAATGTTCATTTCAGAAGTCCACCTATCTTTCAAAAAGAGTAGGTGCTGTTTCTACTTTGTCAGATCACAAGTCAGTGGCTTTACCTATACAAGAAACAAAAAAATCAAAACAGAATGATGATGTGGGAGACAGTCTTGTTCAGACATTCCCCAAATCCACAGCTTCTGTTCAGGTTGAAGGAACTCAAAGATCTCTCTGAAGGGCAAACATTTTCTAGTGGCAAAGAAATAAGGAATTTTGCCTTGGGACATTGCAGTATAAAAGGCCAGGTCAAAAGATTCAGAGAGCAGAGCTTTTTGCTACTTTCAAGTTGTCAGGTTTTGTTTGTGCTAAAAGGCATTGTGGTCCCCGGTGAAAGGTAAGAAGCTGTTTAGACCTCACAGAGAAAAGAAACTACCCTTCACTGAGGTTCATGAAACGTTTCCTGCAGTCAGAATCCTTCATAGTCCAGAGACCTTATTTACCTGCCCTAGCTCCCAGGGAAGCTCCTTGTGCTGGAGTTTCCACTGGCTTCCTGAGGGAAAAAGTCATGCGCCAGAAGTCTACCTAAGTGTTGAGGGAATTCTTCCTTCACCTCTCCAATTACTCCCAGTTTTGCCAGGCTTGATAGGTAAGAGCAGCATTTGTTTCTAAAGTTTCCTTCTTTAAAACAATGTTCAATAAAACAATTTTGAGGCACAGGGTGGTTATTATTGTTACTTTAAAATTTCTACTCAAGTAGCTATATAGTGAGCAGAAATTGTTCATCTTTTAAGGCAGAATTACATTCAGTGACATCGTGTTGACACAGGTCTGCTGTATTGCAGCAAAGCACTTTTCTTTTGGTGTTGACATTTCAATTTGACATTCTTGGTAGGGTCTAAAACATCTCTAAAAGGGTGGCTGACACCACCCCCCCTCCTTTCCTTTTTATACACCCCTGCCACTGCACACTGTGCATTTGGCTGGATATATTTCAGACCAATGCAGCCTAGTAATGCTTTAAGTGTCACTCTTGTGTTCTACTCATCCCTCTAGTTTAGACAGGGGTTGTTCCCTTACCATTTTTGGCAGAGTTAAACACTCAGGTACATCAGCCCAGAAGTGAAAACTTCTGCCATTTCTTGACATTTATACCACAGAGATATTAAACCACTTGATAGACAAGACCTTTCTATATTTGTTAATCAGATAAAACGACGGAAATCCAACCACAACTGAAGAGTCATGTTTTTATTTCCATAGCAGGTATTCACTGATACAACCAAATAGTGAAATATAGATCTGAAACTACATCACTTGTTTCTGAAGGTGACAAAATCTTCAGTGTAATTCCTCCTCCCACTATAGTTTTTGGTAGTCCTCTGTTTTAAGAGGCTTTTTGTCTCCATACAGAGATTCTAATGAATCATTTTCCTTCTCAACTAGCCCCGTATCTACCAAAATAAAAAGGAGGGAAAATATTTTAAAATTGAATAAGTGGAGTGTTAACCATTATGTTGCCATGGTTTAACCCCAGCCAGCAACTGAGTACCATGCAGCTGTTAGCTCACCACCCCCCAGCCATGGTGGGATGGGAAGGAGAATCAGACAAAAGGTAATACCTGTGGGTTGAGATAAGAACAGTTTAATAATTGAAATAAAATACAATATAGTATAATACAATAGTAGTAATAGTAATGGAAAGGGAGACAACAATTATAGAGAGAGAAATAAAACCCAAGGAAGATAAGTGATGCACGATACAATTGCTCACCACTTGCTGACCAATGCCCAGCTCATCCCTGAGCAGCTATCAGCCCCTCTGAGCCAACTCCCCCCAGTTAATGTACTGGGAATGATGTTCTATGGTACAGAAAATCCCTTTGGTTGGTTTGAGCCAGCTGTCCTGGCTACGGTCCCTCCCAGCTTCTTGTGCAAACACTTAACAGCAGAGCATGAGACACTGAAAGGCCTTGACTAAGGTCAAACACTATTTAGCAACAACTAAATGGAAGTGTGTTATCAACATTATCCTCATACTGAATGAATAAAGCACAACACAGTAGCACCAGTTACTCAGAAGAAAATTAAGCCTCTCCCAGAGGAAATCAGGACTGGTTTGTACAAAAATGAGAAGCAAACAATGGCTTCTTGAAATGTCACCATAAGTTCCATAAAGGGCTTTGAAACAGGTCACAGTTGCACATAGACACAGTGTACGTTGTGATGATCAGACTGTCTGATCCCTATCCAAGGGAGCCTCCCTCTTAAGAGCATCTGATCACTTCTGTGCAAGAGCAATCCCATTGAGGTAAGAGGAATATATGATTGTCAAGCTTAGCTCAGCTTATTAAAATGTCAGAGAACAGGGGAACACCCACTTTCACTCCATGACTACTTGCTTCAAGCATCTCAAATCAAAAGCATTCTTTTAGTGCTGGCTAATATCAATAAAAATATATGATATGCCTACAAACTGTGCAAAACAGAGAAAAGAAAGAAATCCAAAGAAGGGTAGTCAGAGAAAATCATGGTACAACACTGAGGAAAGTTACAACCAACAATGAAATAGTTTTTCTTAGAATCACAGCTGAATACTTCAGTCTTGGAATACCATTCCTCTTATCAAACATAATGCATATTTCTGCTTTTCATAGTAGGAAGCAGCCAAAGGAAAAAAAATCATTCTAGAAGGAGATTAAACATCTGTTACATTAACTACTTAGATGTGTGAAGTTTTAAAGAACTAGCCGAGGTATATGAGCACATATTTAATATGCCATATTCTCTACAATCTAGAATGCAGTTTAATTTTAATAATTAAGAAATAATTCAGAAATAATTCAGAAATAATTAAGAAATGAAGTGAGCTCTTCTATGGACAAGTGAGCATACTATATGTAACAGTAATTTTAAAAATTGTTTAAATGAGTAAAGGACTATTTTCAGATACTCTGTTTTTCTCTCTCTTCTTGTTAAAGAAGTATAACTTTTTCCCATGTTGCAAAACATTATCATGATATTGGGAAAATTTATTTTCACTTGTGTTTTGTATGATAAATTTAGCATGGAGCACATGTACACCTGAGGCATTCAGGGTGGGAGGGATTGTGAAGATCTGTGAAGTTTCTGTTAAGTGTATGAGGTGAAGAAACAGGAAAAAGAGAAGGTTGAGTATGAAATTTTGCTTTGTGAGTAAGGATGAGTACTTATTTACCTAGAGTGATGTATGTGGCAAATATTGCAGCATTATCTCTCTGGTCTTGATAATTGCAGTGGAGTTGCTTGGGATACCTAATAAAGCAGATGAAATGCTGGCCACAGTGTCTGCTGAGCAATAGTTATACACAGAAAAATTTATAATGTGCTAGGAATTAGCACACTACTTTTTTTTCTGAGAATTCACACAGTCTTGAGCACATGAAGGGTTTGAAGGGGGGCACTTAAATAGAAGGATGGATTTCATAGAGATCCACTTTTGTGTTGTTTAAATTTAGAAAACATATAGCCACAGCAGAAGAGTGAATTTATATATAACCAACTGTTACTGGATAGGACTGTCACAATCTCCTGTAGACAGCTAATCTTGTTATTGTTTTTATTCAAGGCTGCAGAGAGGTATTTTACCCTTAGAGATGGCTAGGAAATGGTTAAGCACCTTCAAGTGCGTTTTTTTTTTTGGCAGGAAGATAGAGGTCTTTAAGAAAAATTAGTTTTTCCTGTCTTTCTTTTCACTTTCATTGTGCAAGAAGCTTTCTATATGCTTTTTGATTAAATAAGATTTGATTAAACTAAATAGCCTAACAGCTCTTTAACAATTTAAATAGCTACAGGGAATAAAGGTATATAATTCCAGAAAACTCAAACAGATTTCTTTAGACTAAAACCACTTCAGAGAAACAAATCTCTTCCTCTCCTCATTGCCAGCCTGTATATCTGGTGCTTTCCCTACTGCAGTTAAACTCATCATCAAAGCCACAACACTCAGGTTTCATTGGAACAAATTATTATCTGAAAGCAATTTATTATACTTTCTACCCTTTCACGTGATACCCATTTATATCTGTGCCATTAAAATAAAGTATCAATAATTTAGAGGAAGCAATGGATGTCACCAAAGACTGTATGTGTATGTAGAATCATAGAATGCCAGGTTGTAAGGTGACCCATTGTCGCCCTGGTTTTACAGGGCCCCATAAGTTGTAACACAGTAGCTGTAGTTTCCCATGCTTGTTCTGTAAACATGGTCCTTGTTTTCCTTAACCAGCCGGGATTGTTTTGCACTTGTGGAATTGTTTTTCATTCCTTTCCCTGGGGTGGAGAAAGATGATTGACCATGTCTTTGTCCTGTAAACCTTTAGGGGTGTTGACCCCTTTCACCAATCTTTGACTGTCCTTAGAAACCTATAAAAATAGGTAAATAAAGAAGGGCAGGACTTTTGGTCGGTCCTGCCTGGTGAAACCACTGCTGCTCTGTGACCCGCATGTTTCTTCTGTTGCTAACTAACCAACAACCCATGAGGTCCAACTTTTCTCAGCAAAGAGAAACATTGGGGTAAGAAGTATAGTCACACTGGCATTCAGTAATGGTTTTCTGCTTTTCTCTGTGCTACAGTAAAAATCCTCTGCAGCAGCACTGCAGTCAGGATTTCCAGCAGGGTTAGTGTACTCCAGCAGGACCTCTTGACCGTGATGAGAGCTGGAAGCTCATCTTTATCTCTAAAACAGGTGTTACAAAAAAGGGTGGTACACACTCCCACACAGTGTTTGCACATTTTGTGGATGACTGCAGAGCTCATTCTTCCCTGTTCATCCACATATGCCAGCTGACATGACAGCTGAAAAAAACATAGAAGGGATTGTTTTATCTGTGGGTCTGTCAGTGTTGGTCTGTACTGTTTATGCATTGAAAGCAGAAGAGAAATATAACCTGTTTCTTATTTTATAGCAATTTTTAGACCATTTTTTTCTGACAACTCAGAATTAGTCCTGAAGTAGAGAATAAAAACATTCTGGAGTTATTTCTGTTTCCTCCAAAAGTCTGTCAAAGCCCTTAGCTGAAAAAATTGTAGAAGATTTTTGAGCAACTGATGAAATCAAATATTGTGACACAAAAAAGAAAGACATAAATTTTGTCTCTTTTGAATTCTTCCTCAGCAAACTGCTAAAAATGCTAGACAACAGTGTATTGATGATTTCATTACTTATGATTCCCCTAAATGCAAACATTTGAAGTTGCTGAAGATATGCAAATATATAATGCCAATTAAGTCAGCCAGGACTTCAAAACCCTCACAGGTTTCCTGACCATCACAAAATATTATTATTAGCTTTTATTAGGAACATGGTTTAGTGGTGGACTTGGTGGTGCTGGGTTAACAGATGGACACAATGATCTTAAAAATCTTTTTCAACTTAAATGATTCTTTGTTTAGATGAGAATTCTCACAGCAAAATTGTGTAGAATTCCAGTTTCCTTCCATATGACAATACACCATGACAACATAGTCTTGGCCACAGAGGGATTCCAGAAAGCCCATCTGTATGTGCCACTCTGTAGTGTGAACATAATGCCGTTTTCCAGAAAGGTAATATTGAACCATAACACCCATTGTAACTGTTTGCAAAGGAATGATTGACTTTTCTGTATGTACACAGAAAGGAAGAGCTGTTTCTGTGTCCCTCCAGGTAACTTGGATGCACTTCTGGGTGATCTGCAGACCTGGGCTGCTTTGAGATAGGAAGTATGAGGTGCATCTCCAGTTTGGTGGGAAAGAGGTCTTATTTTTTTCTCAGAGAATTGCCTAAGCCATCAAGTTGAGGATGGTAAAGTGGCTACATGACAGACATCATGGACATGTAACAGAAAGGTTGGGGGTCTTCTGCTCCTTCTGGGAGTTGTCCCCCGTTGAGAATGCAAGCAGAGAAGCATGGGGATGCTAAAGTGTGGATTTCTGGTCTAGATATATGAATTCTGTTTAGAATCTTGAGAGATGCCCACAGCAGTAGGGAGCACCTGTCAAGGAGCACTCATGTTTTAACATGATAGACAGTTCCAACTGCAGTCTGATAAACTGCAACTGGATGAGAAAACCTCTCTGCTCTTAGGACTTAAAATGAATTTCCAGTTGAACAAGTGCTTCTTGGTATTGTAGGGAGGCTCTGCTCTATTTAATAGAAATCATTATATTTGATGGAATATTAATTTTGATTATAAAATGTTAAATTATAGAAATAGTCTTCCCTGCAATGAGAGTAATGTATGCATCTACAACCTGGAAATGATGCAAATCACATACATGTAAATATCCCATGAGACCTTTCCCTCTAAATAAAAAAATACTTGATCATATTATTAGGGGATAATATGCAAAGAACGCAACTGGGAGAATAGTGTTGTTACTTGTCTTGTGACAAGTCTGTTCTTACAGGAGGAGGTTATAAAGAATACATATTTCATCCACACACCACAAACTATCTACATTTCAGCAGATGTTTTCTCACAGCAGAAATTTTGGAAACAAAATGTCAGTCTTCCTAACCACAAGATATGAATCACACTACCGTAGCATGGAAACCAAGGTGGTGCACATTCAGAAATAACAAATAAAAGCAAAGATAGCAGTCTAATGTGATAGCTATAGTTCTTAAGATTTTCTGCTGGAAACCTTCTTTGCTTTATGAACAAATTAAATTCTATAGTTTACTTATGAATGAGACAGATTAAATTCTTCCATCTCTGAGTAGTTTTAGTTTATACTTAGTCTCTTATTCTAAATTATGTCTCACTTATGGATATAAGAGGCTACTTGCACTTAAATTTTACAAGAATTAAAAGTCGAATTGATTTTCATTTTTTGAATCCTTCCGTCACTTTTTTTTTTTTTGGCCATACCATGCTCTAGATTCTCATTCTTTCCTTCTTGTAGAACTACGGTTTCACCATTCCAGGACTGAGCAGTCATGACCTGCTTCTATTCTGACCATCAGGTGCCTGAGAACTAAACAATAATGATTGAAAAAGTCTAAGTTTCTGGACATCTTTACTTTTATGTAAGGTTTGTTGCATCCCAGCTGTTACTTCTGCAAATGGATGTAACCTTTCAGGGAGATGTCTAAGCCAGGTCTAACCCAGCTATGTCTACTCTGCACTATGACGCAAACAGCAATGGGAGCACCAGTGTCACTGCAGTGGGGTTTGCTGGATCAGCCTTTGCTGTGCTGGGACGTGGCTTTCCCTGTAGATTTGGCTCCAGTACAGGCCTCTGCTGGGGGCACTGCACCTCACTCTGAAAGTTCTCCATTCCTTTATTCTTGCACAGTGTTCAACACTTCCTTTCTTCTCCTTCACCGATGTGCTTATCCTGCTGTCTTTGAACACACAGTACTTTTTCTCAATACTCCCAGCAGTTACTCAATATTAGCATTGTTTAAATGTCATCATACAGTCTTATCATACAGTGTTGTAACTGTGGTGTAGATGGGTGAGGAGAGAGGAGAAAGACAAGGCACTCAAGGGAGATGAGTCTCACAAGTAGCGTATGTTTGGTGAGCCTTGTCTTCATGAAGGAGTCATAAACCTGACCTACTTGGGGTTATCATCTTACCTCCCACAGGCAGCTAAATCCTAACACGTCTGAATGTCCTACAGACATTTGTGTAAGGCTGGAAAAGACAGATCAATCTGTCACAGAAAGTAAATGTATAGATGTAAAACCATCCCAAATATATGCATTTTGTTAGCAGTCAGATAAGATTCGTGCAAATAAAATTCAGTCACCCTCTCAGAATTATTAGAAAAAGCTCTTCTCTGGATCTGTAGTTTGATCTCATCACAAATTTTGAGATTTTGGCCCATGAAATAGAGGGCAGTTTGGCAGAACGAAGAATATGTTTACCTCCCATTTTCCCAGCTCTTCTTAAGCAACCCTGAATTAACTTGCTTTTAAAGACTCTGAATGACATAATAAGCATGTATGTACTTAACAAAATCCTAATTGAAATTTTGAAAATTAAATTAATACTAATATCCTTTATTCTTCCATACTGCAGGGCAGAAACCAAGCAAATAAATAAAACTGAATGCAACAGAACTCTGCCTTCAGCTAAAGTTGAGATTATTAATGCATGCAGACAGGTCAAATACTGTTGTGGTTTCACATCAGTTTCTTCTGTTTTACTTCCAGATTTTTGAGAGCTTCCCTTAGGTAAGGAAGACATCTGTTTATGTCTGAAAACAATAGATATGCTCAAGCTGGAATGTGGAGGAGGTTTCTCTTCACAAAACAAGCACAGCACTCTCCTGGCAGGCTTGCCAGAGGGCACAACATAACTCAGAATATGAACTGCTCCACTTACCATCTCTATACAAACACAAGGTTTTTCTCCAAACATGCCCTTGATGACACTGGAGATATCTGAAGCTAACACTGGAATATTCCCATTTATTTCCTGACACTGGGATAAACCTATCCATCCAACTCACAAAAGTGGGTTACTTCCTACGTAGTATCATTCAGATTATTACAGTGCAAAAAACCAATAATATTAAAGAGGAAATGTACCATATCAGCAATAAACTTATGCATGAGCAGAGCAAAATACTGGCCAACCTACAGTTGGAAAGCTTTTGTCCTCATTTTTCATTAAATTAGTGTTTAGCATTTAATGTCTACAATTATTCAAGCAATTAAAGATGTGGTCTATAGAAATGAAATCAGGTCTATATTAACATTTTTAAAAGATTTGCCTAAGTTTTAAAGAATCAATCATAAAAATGTTACATTTACACTACTAGTATGAGATCAGTTGGAGATAAACCTTTGGCAATGATATTTCCTTCAAGCTATGGTGAGAATAGAAAAACACATTTCTAGTGCATTCATTAAGTTAACATATTATACAATTAATAAAGGATCGTGAGTCACTTTCTGGGAATAGCATTAAAGGAACTTCGGAACCTAGTATTTAAAGAAAGAGAATTTGGGAAGTCCTGTGATAGTGTGGAACTGCATTTCTTAATCATCCAGGAAAGTGTTTTTAAGGGGAGGGGAATTGGTGGTTTCTTTTAATAAAAAAGAATCACAGAAGTAAGTGCTGGAATCTGACAATTAAAATGAAATCTTACCAGATTATACAAGTAACTGGCAATATAGTTCTGAGACATGAGGAAATCACAGGTTTCTGGCAAGTGTTTTCTCAAGAAAACTTGGAGCAGTTAGAGAAGATATAAAGCACAGAGCAATTAGACTGTTTCCTCTTTTTTACCATTGAAGACTTAACAGTTTAGCAGATGATTCCAGTAAGAAAATGACTACTTTTCTATTCATGCATGTTTCAATGCATATTGACATACGTTTACATGCATTTACATACGCTTTTCTTTAAGGTTTCAAATAACATGATTGTTGAGAAACCAACAGTGAATAGAACTCATTTTAATCCATATGCTTATTTCAGATGCAGTTTCAGCAAAAGGTTGGGGTAGTGGTCCCTGCTTCTAGGAATGGTTTTGATTTTTTTTCAGTGATGACCTAATATGAATGCATACATCAACATTATCTAATATAACTGTATACATCAACATGATCTTATACGAATGCATACACAGCATTTTAGTTGTGCCCCTTAGCAGGTGCATTGTTTGGATGGAGTTAATGTTCCCATAGCAGCCCTCACAGTGCTGTGCTCTGCATTGACAGCTGAAAAGGTGTTGATAACACACCAGTGTTTGTACTACTGCTGAGAGGAGCTCGCACAGCATTAGCTCTGTCCAGCATTCCCCCCTCACCGGCACGTTGTGGTGAGCTTCATCTTGAGAGACAATATGGCCAGGAGAGCTGACCCAAAATCACCAAATGGATACTCCGTAATTTTCCATACCATGTGTCTTCTCAGCAATAGAAGGTAAAAGAAAAGAGGAGGGGGGTAGGAGAGTGGGGTCAGGGCTGATTTGTTATTTATGTAATTTTTCTTCTGGAGCAACTACTACGTCTGCTGAAGCCTTGCTTCCTGGGAAATGGCAAGACATCAGCTTCTGATGGGAAGCAGAGAATAAAATATTTTTGTTTCCTGTGCTTCTGCGTGCATGACCTTTGCTTTTGCTTTATTAAATTGCCCTTATCTTGACCCATGAGTTTTTTCCAACTTATTTTCTCCCTGCCCTGTCCAAATGAGGAGGGGAGTGATAGAGCAGCTTGATGGGCAACTGGAATCCAGCCAAGGTCAACCCACCACAGCAGAGTACTCCAACCCCCACAACAGGTTCTTTTTTGCCTGTTTTTCTTTCCACCCCATGACACCTCTGTTCTCAGCAGCACTGGTGCATCAGTTTCAAGTGCCAGAGCAGCATTCAGGCTTCTGTTCAGACCTGTGGTCAGGACACAGATACTGGAGACCCCAGGCTCAATTCTCTCCAATTTGAAAAGTCCAGTACTACACACTTCCTATGGCAATATCGACCTTCATCAGACTTCACATCATGCTTCTCAGATTTTCCTGCAAGGCTTTGATTAAGCAGCTCTCTCAGGACAACCATTGTGAGCAAATGTTCTCAAATGCTGGAAATGTCGGTCAGAGGAGGGAAGATCTGACAGTTCTGAAACTTTTAATCTACAAATGTCATATTCAAAGTCTGGCAGTCCCTGAAATGGATGAAGTAAAACTAAAGTTATCAGATTTTTCAGCATAATTCAGACAGATTCTTCTCTACTTTATTATGAAATGATAAGAAGGCCAGTCCTGCTTGTATTGAGGAAGAGGAACCAGATCCTATGCCATAATTTCACACTTCCCTAATTTACTTCAAAAGAAAGGAAAAGCAGTTTAATGTGTTCCCTTCCTTCTTCTCCAGCTAAATTACAATTCTTCCCTGAGACTTGTTCATCTACCAGAAGCTTAATAGCAATAATAGTACATTTAATAAATAGTACCTTTAATTATTAAAAATGAAAGAATTTTATAAAGTAAACCAGAAACTTTAAAGGTAAATGTAAAAGAGCGTATAACTTATCTTCTCATCTTCCTTTTCCATTCTGCTTTTTTAAAAGTCTTTCTTCCTGAAATTGTTATCTGTCCCTGTCTCACATTCCAACTCTTTTACAGAAAAACTCTTACTAAGCCTTTTTTTTTCCCTCTAGTAATCTTTTTCCACCCTCCAGAAGAAAGATGAGAGGCAGGTAATTTGTCTGCAGAGTCTCCAGAGTGATGAGAAGCAAGAGAAACTGTGCACAGAGGAAGGTCTAATACGACTAAAGAAAACATTTCAGCAATATGTTTCTCAATGACACAATTATTATTTGAAACAATTCATTGATCAGGGCATACATTTTAGGTATTCCAATGAGAAAGTAAAAGTCTGTGTTTTACATTAAAGGAGAATTTTTCCACCTTAGCAAAAAGAAAAAAAAATTTGCTTGGGAGTAAGAACCAAGAAATTATAATCACATCTTTGCAATCTTCCCGAGTAGTAGTACTCAATCATCATCTTTAAGAGGAAGTTTATGAATGTGTTTTATTAGCTATTTTGTAACTATATTCTTCTTAATATTTGAAACATTTGTTCCTAAAGAGATAAAACTTTGCTTTCTGAAAGCTAAACACATCCACACAGTGCTTTGTTGAGCCTTTTACAAAGTTTGAGGTGCAAGTTGCAATAGATACATCTGTGCGTTTGTCTTTTGATAGAGTTTCAGCTCAAAGTGTGGAAATAACTGAAGTCAGATTGTTCCTGCAGGTAAAGTAAATAGGTCCTGACATGACCAACAGAAACAGACAACCCAAATTACTTTCAAGAATAATACCTTTTATCTAAAATGAGCAGTCCACCTGCTTCTTTTTTTTCTGTTGTTTTGAGACCGACTCTTCATTTGAAGAGAAGTTTTCTTTCCTGAAGGGGAAATATTAAGAATGGGAACTGATATCAAAAGACAACAAGCTTTACAAGTGTATCCAAGAGACACAAGTACATAGTGTGTTGGGGAGAAATTAAAAAGAAAAAAAAAAGGACAAATAAGTTATTTACAGATGTTTCTAAATTTTCACCAATGACAATCTCTCTTTAAGACCTGGCATCAATGCTACCCATAACAAATCCCCAAAACCCAAAACCAAGAAAAATTCTTTCCAGTTCCTCTGTTTTCTTTCATATCTCAGAAGGGAACCTGAGGTATAACACAACAGGTAGTTAAAGAGAAAACTAGTAGAAACTAAAGTTTACCATTTCACTGTGCAAACCAGTTGGAGGTTTTTGGTGGAGCTCCTGGCAGACCCAGGATGTTTCCACTGGCAGCTGAGTGCAGACATTGGCTGGGACCAGCTGCTGCCCACCATTTCTTGTCTTAGTGCTCTTTTAATCCAGTGGCAAACAGTAAATGCAGGTAATTCTGTTCACACTGAACCCTTTTCACAGATTAACTCATGGGCTAAATAACTCTGCTTATTCTACATCTCATGGTTGCCAGAAATGTTATTTCTCCTCTTTTTCTTTTCCTTGGTAATTTTTTTTTATTTTTGCGTTGGCAAGATGACATCTGCACAGTATAATCAACAGGTGGCTTCTTGGGGATCCCCTCTGTTCCTTAGCACAGCTCTCCTCCCAGCCAAATCTCCTTTTCCAGTCTCTATTCTTTCCCTCTAACCTCCCACTGTTGCCAGTATGCTCTACAGTTTTTCAAAGGCACAGTGAAATATTATGGAAGCATAGTTCAAGGTCGGTATTTACCCCATAATACTAATGTTTATTAGGTATAAATTGCATGGCAGGTATATGAAATACAGTTATGTCAGACACCACAACCTTTCAAAACATAAGCATACTTCAAAAAGTATGGGCTAAACATATTTTCTTCATTCTTTCTTCAGTTAATGGTAAAAAAAATTAAGATAAGGTGGATGACCTATTTGCTTTATTACATGAGTGACATGAAATAGCCTTTGCCCCCCAAAATCTCCTGTCATCAAGTGTTTAAAAGATGAGAATAAATTCTCACAGGTGCAATATAACACTGACAGAATTCCAGCAGGTTTCCTTCCTTAATGTATGTCACAGTCTAAAAGTTCTCCTTGAAAACACCTCTATTGCTTCTGCTGCCTTGCAGTACTTTATCAGTGCTGGTGTAAATACCCTATGTGTCTATCTCTCAACTGGTCATTAACTGTACTAATTAAAACAGCTTCAAAATGAGTATTTAAGGGTAATTCTGTAAAATATGTAACTCCATGGTTTCAGATGAAGGTTCTTAGTTTGAAAGTTTGCACATTGATCTTGAAGGAAAGTACAAAGAATAAGAAGGAAAAAACTCTTCTGCAGGAGAGTTTCTCTACCATCAAGTCATATTATTTTTTATTATTAACCCAGAAGGACTCTCTGAATGCACTGCCTCAATAAGACATAGATAATGCACAGCCAAGAAGCTAACACCCTGTACAAAGTTTTGAGAAAATTCATGCAGTGAGATGATCACATGCTTTATAGCACGTTGCTGACTCACTGCTAGTACGAGAAAATAGTTTGCCTTCAGGCACAATAATATCTTATCTCATTTGCAAAGAGAAAGAATAATAACCATGAAGTCATAGGAAATTATCTCTACCTGTGACACTGATGAAATTCTGAGGTGGAGCTGGCCAGGTGAAACTGTGAATGTTGAAACTGTAAAATAAAAACATCTGTCTGGAAAAGGTTGTGTATCGAGACACTGGACTTTCTTTGAAGAAGATAAACAAAAGGACAATGTCCAGTTATGATTCCTGTAGAGAAATACAATGAGTCAAATAACCACAGTGTATTTTGTAGCTGTGGGGGAGGATGGGGTTGTCTGTGGGGAGAAGATAAGAAAGAGACATCTTCTGTCTGAGTCAGGCATCTATGAGAAACAAGAAGTTCCTTTCCTGAATAAGTTTCTCTTCTTAATAACTTCCTAAACTCCCAAGGTATACTTTTTATTTTGCTCCTTAACTAAGGAAGTAGAAGCCAAAAAATTGAGAAAAATAATTGCTCAACCTCACAAAGGAGAGACTATGTCTGGCTTAGAGAAGGGTCAGATTAGTCTGTGAAAGCAGAAACTTGGTACTTGTGAAATTTAAATGTCAGTATAAGCACTTACTATATTTGAAAACGTGAAGACACTGGATACATATGTTTGGGTTTGTTTATCAAAACTTACAGAATTTTTCTCACCATTGGTCTGGAGTCAGTGCAACTTTACTTCGTTGTGGATTGGGGCAACCATGTGCTCCCCAGCTGGGTTCAGATGGAGTACAAGCATGTTGAGATAGATGGTGCCAATTACTCCCACTAACTGAGTGCAGTTTCAGGAATTATCTTTATGCGGAATCACTCATCTAACTCGTAGCCTAAGTTTAGTGCTGTCTTGTTATAGCTTTACTTACCTGTGGTAGATTTTTCTGCGGTGGAGGGAACTCCACAAACCCAGGTCCTTCATTTCCTCTACACTCACTAGACAGAGGGAGAAATATTTGGAGACCAGGAGAGGAAAATCCAGTCCATTTACCATAGACGGTTTCCATCTCTTTGTATGTACAGGCAATTTATAAAATCTACTGCTTTTAATTTTGGATAGAAATCTAGTTCTTCTACTGAGGGTATAAGGGACGGAAAAATTTGTTAGAAAAATCAATCTTTTCATGGGTCAACTGACCTAGCTTTCTTTTGAAAAGCCTAAGTCTATCTTCTAATATGACTCAGTAAATGTGAGATACTTCTTGAACTTCAAATACTTTGGATCATCTGGGTCACTGCTGCTGATAGTAATAAAGTAAGAGGCTACAGCATAAACAGGCATTAAATTTTTTACCAGGGTTCTGCTCTGTCAGGATTTAGTAGGTAACTGTAGCACATGGAAGAATTATCTGCATTTGTGAGAATTAAGCTGAGCAGTCCATGAAAAGCATCCTGTGAAGCTGCATTGATGTAATCTTTAGAGTGGCTGAAGCCTATGAGAAACTTAAAGCTATGCTGAATAGCTGGTGGTGTATATTAGGAACCAGGGAAAATATAGCCAGTTGACCATAGCCTTTCTTACTCAGGCTTTGAGTCAACACAACTACAACTGCATTTATGTCAGTAATTTCAAGTGCAGACATGTCTGGCCCTTTACCAATAATTATAGGCTTCAGTTTTCCAAATGGTTATGGAGGTCTTATTAGATATCTGATACTACAAAAATCAAACTGGACAAGAGCCTTGTATCAAGTCAAGCCCAGAGTCAGTCTTGATCTAACTGGCCCACTAGTTTCTCATATTCTTATGTTAAAATTTCTTAATTGTTACTGATAACACCATAAACTGGCATGATGTGGACTACATTGTACTTTTGACTGTACAATCTCAACATTCAAGTACATATTTACAGGTGGGAAAAAGTTTTGGAAGATTTGGGTTTCAGTTTTCTGCAGAGAGATTTATTGACCACTATTCAATGTAATAGGTATAGAAGAAGAAGCTACTTAGTTCCATTAAAGACATAAAAATTTTTGATTTACTTAAAAACATTGATTTCCAGGTTGGCAGGATGTATGTACAATTTCATGAGACAGGAAGAGAGTAATAGTTAAGAAAATTGTGTCCTTGCTTTGAAAACTTTTGCTGGAAGCTACATTTTGTGATTTAATTAGACTTAGAAAGAAAAGGGTATGGAGTGACCCAACAAGATCTTTCACAGTTGAATGTGTTTCTATAATTTAAAACAGGCACCAGAAAATGCAAAAATTAAAAAAAAATAGTAGTGGTGGTGTTGTTCCCAAGATAATAGCCTACACATTCACTTAAACTTACTCTTTATTCTGCCCTAAGATGGCAGCCAGAAACAGTTTTGAATTTTTCAGTTTTCTTTTAACCAGAGTCAAACATTTCCCAAAGCATTTATTAGATCATAGATGATAAAAAAATATATAAATCAGTCCAACATGAAGCACAGTGATTCTCTTCTGAGAAAATTTCTCTCAGTAGAAATACAAATGTTAATAAAGAGAATATAATGTTGTGAATCTCTAAAGTCACACTTTGTTTTCATCACAGCCATTACACTGTCACTTTGCCATAGTTCTACGCAATACTAATGTTTTTTCCCTCAGCATTTTCTTATTGCAACTTCAGTGGACTATCAGCTCAGGAGCGTTAAATGTATGCAACAATCATCACAGAGATCTGACTAGATTATAACATCAGACCATTCCTAATTCAATGCAATCATTTAATAGGAGAAATAAAAACTACAGCCTATACAATTGTCAATAAATATACAAATATTGCTGTACATATTTACATCTAAAAACGCCCAGATGGCAAACCTGCATGATAAATTTCTTCACTTGTTTTGCCAAAACTTGCCCAGGCTCTCCCTGGTCCTGCCTGCTCAATGTGTGCAGTTTGTCCTATAGAACAGAATAAACAAAGCAAGTGAACAGTAAAGCATCTGACACAGTGGATCCAGTCTCTGTCTCATTCCATCTGGTGTGGCAAGGCACCAGAACCTGGACCTAGTCCTATTCACTGAGCTCCTACCAAATTCAGAATCAATGCAGGATAAACTTTACAGCAAATGTTTCAGTTCATCTGATTCTGTCCATTTTAAACTGACAATCTGAACTCTGAAATTGCTTTTGAAACTTCTGTTTAAAACAATTTCAGTGCTAATACTGATAATAATGAACCCAGGTATATACATATATACATACACATACTCTAACTAGGCAGTTTTATTGTTCCCTTTAACAGCCTGATATTTCTTACTTTCAAAAGTGGCATCATGTTCTAAATTTGAGGGAGCTCCCAGTTGCTCAGATTAGCATAGCTTATCACTTTATTTTCATTGACTATCAAAGTACATATATTTATTCACAGTAAAAACTACTGTAATTAATTTTCCAGGACAATATGTAGTACAGTGTGTGCTTAAAGAGTGTGCATTCTGGTAAATTTTTTGAGAGAAATCCAGAACTCCCTGAACTCTGTTGAACTTAGTGGTTTTGCTGCTGGCCATGAAGAGGTTGTCTTTCTACCCTCATCCTCTCTTGTTCTACAAAGAACCTGTAAAGCTATTAACTCTAACATTAGCCAAAAGAAACAATAAATGCTGGTTGTTAAAATTTCCTGTTTTCATGGTGTGATGAAGTCTAAAGGCAATCTAACCCTTACAATACACTTGTGAATGCTATGAAGTGTTCACCTTCATCCATCATTTTTAAATTGTCATAATTTCAGAGTCTGGAAATAAAAGCCAGAAAAACAGAAGCAAACTCTATTAGTGATTCATTGGTGATTCAGAGTGTCTCATTTATTCCCTATTTCTCACCAAGGGAACTTGCCACCCACTTCCTATCACATCATTGTTACAACCATGAGCATGAAGCCACAATATTGTTTTGCTGCTCTTTATGATCGCTAAATGCCAGCTTCTAAAAAAAATCCTGCATAAAATAAGTTTTCTTAATATCTTCATTAGTTTCTATGGTTTAAACCTATCAGTGGCCAGCTAGAAATCACACAGGAAGAGAAAGATAAGATCTGTAGACCTGCAGGTTCCAATCTGTCTTCTGCAATACTTTTAAATTGGTTCGTCTAAGTCATTTGAACCTTGGTACACTCTGAATCTTGAATTGCGTAAGGAGGTTGATGGGGTGTTACTGAAATATTTTCTTGACTTCTGAAACCATTTCAACAAGAAATAAGCAAAAATTGGAGATACTTGAAGATATTTTTCTGGTTTGTAAAAAATGTCCTTGATTTGGTTGGTTTGCTTTTTGATTTTTCGTGGTTTTGGTATGTTGTTTTTTTTTCCTTTGTATTTTTAATGTGTTTTACATTCAAAAAAGATTAAATTGATCTTCTTCAATATTTTCACTGAACTTCAAACTTCCCTTCTCTTATTCACTGGCAGTGAGACTGTCATTCCTGTCACCAGATATGTCTGCTCTGAGGATAGGGAAATGAAGTGACATCCAATACATTTTAACTGAAATTTTTCAGGCTTGAAAAATAGGCCTCCAAAGAAAACAACTTGCTGAAGATTTTATGTCCTGGTATGCTAAAGATAATTCATACTTGTCCTATATTTTCTGAGTTTAAATCAGTTTATCTGAAATTTAAGGGACATTTTTTCAGTCCCTTATACCCTCAGTAGAAACACTTTACAGAGTTCCACATATACTTTAGACCCACCTGTGGAATCACTCACTGACCTCCTTTGCCCACTTCAGACAGCTCTCTTTCTATCACTGTAGAAGAAGAAAAAAGTTTGAAGAACACTAGTTTTTTAATAAACAATAAAATAATGATATTAAATAATAAAATAAACAACAAAAATTTAAAAATAAAATCACTTTATTTTAACTATCATAGTATTTACCTTATCAGAGTATTGCAAGGTTTCTTTGGAAGTTTGCCTATCAGAATTCCTGGTCTCACTGAAGCCTAAGCTTTACAAATTGCTGGATAAATCTGCATTGTGATAGTTTCCTTGTCACACACAGAAAATTCATCTCTTTTGATATCAACATAAAATGAATCCAAGAAAAGCATGGGAGGGGGAGAAAGCTCCACACCCTGCTGGGAAGGGTACTTATTCCAAACTAAGAGCTTAGGAATTCTACACTAAAAGTCCATACTTTTTTAATTCAGAGTGAGCTGAGACAAAATCTTTGTTTCAAGCCTATGAGAAAAGTAACCAAAACCTGCATCTTCAAGCAACAGGGTAAATCCTATTCCCCAGCCTAATCTGTGTCCTGTAGCATACTTTTACTAGAAATTCATCTTCTCAATATTTTTTAATTTCTCTTTGCCAAACCAAAAGTTTTTGGTTTTTACTATGCTGTGTTTTGGCAGAAAGAAGTCTTGGCAAGCCTGGTTCAGTGTTAAGCATGGTGGCCTAGGTCCAGAAAAGCACTTACACTCTTAACTCTAAACAAAGACTAAAATCTTATTCTTTCAGCTACTTGAAGTTATGTAATCATCATCCCTTAAACATCAGGGATGTAATAAGATAGGAACCTAATAAGAATATATTCTAAGGCAAACATTCTACTATGATTCAAAATAACCATGTTCTAGTAACTCATTAAGGTTACGGTGTTTTGGTTTACTTTGTCAAAATCAATTATAAAATAACTGGAAAATTATTTTTTTAACTTTCTGTTTATAGTTTGTCTAACTCTTTGAGAATTAAAAGTTAAAACTTCTTTAAATTACTATCAAAGGCTAGGACCTTTGGAAAGAACACTGTAGTACATAGATATGGAGATGGAATATAACTCCATTTTATATGTTTTCTTTTTAATACCATATTGTACATAATTATATGTGTTTGCAATATGAAAACTAAATGTATTTAACCATACTGATATTTAGAAAAATTTGTAGTCATACATATATGTCTTTATACACATCTATACACAGAAATAGAAGAGATTTCAGCAAAATGTTTCAAGGCTACTTTTGCTTCCAATGTTTCTCACCTGAGAAAATAAGTATCTCCTACCTCTTTTGGTGTTTAAGAACACTTGAGATAAAAAGCCAAATAATCATGAATAATAAAGTCATAGGTAAGCAGATAATAAGACAATAATCAAGAGCAGAGAAATAACAAACAAGAAAAATTCCTTGTAAACCTAGCATTTGTAGTTAGGTGCTCTGCAATGTGAGAAAGAATTAGATGACCAGGTCATACTCCTCAGGGCACAATATAGTCTATTTCTGGGGCCAGAAGATATTTTTTACTGGCTTTTTCACGCAATAAATATCTGTCTAGGGCCAGTGACTGAAGCTGAAGTCCACTTCCAAGGTGCTGATACAGAACACCTCACTCCCCACGACTTGTATTTCCATGGCCTGCTACATACCCTAGGATATTCCTTTAACTTGTCAGGAAGCCGAGGCAAAGAGAGGTGATTTGCCCATCCCCAGAGCAGATTAAAGAATCTGTGGCAAGAATGCAGAGCCAGTGGCTCTCAGCCAGCTTTGGCTGCCACATCCAGGAGCCTGGGGTCTCAGCTGGGTGGAAGCTGCAACCAGAGAGTGTGGCACACTGGCAATGGCTCGGTGTGAGAGACCAGGTTGGAGCAGAGTCAGGAGTCTTTAGTGACTTGGAGAGAAACTCAGGAAGGAAATACAGACTTCAAAGGCTCATTATATTGCCCAACAAGCAAAAAGGAACCTAATTATAACTGTGAATGTGGCCAGCAGGGTCAGTGGTCCAGCTGGAAGGCAAGCTCTGTTTGCTTCATGCTAAAGGTCCCTTGAAGTTCCTGTTGCATAAAATGTCAAGCATATTTCTTAGCAAAATTTTAAGTTCTAACTAGTTCACAAGACAAGACACACATGAAATCAACAATAAAATCTTATTGACTTCTGTGAGATCAGAACTTGACTGTAATCCACGACCTGAAAACACTTCTCACATTAGATAAGGATTCCATTTGATATCAGGTTACTTGCAAACATTTCTCATTGATGTCTTCTGAAGGAAAGTATTTATACCCACAAAAAATAAAGGATAATACTGGGTCTAGTATTTTTGAGAGAATAGTCTGCACTCATTTGGGTCTTCTCAATAATATTTTCATGCCCAGAAGGGAGGCTGAACATCCATGTTGTGAAATTTTCCTTCGGTTACCACTAGAAAGAATGCCTTGGGGTTTTTTCCACTTTCAAAGCATCAGGTTTTGTAAGCTCAATTTAAAACCATGAAAGAATGTTTTTCTTTAAGGCTGACTAAGGAAAAAAACTTCCATGTTAGGGAGAATTTATAGATACAATGTAACAATGTGACTTCTGTTTCAAAGCTGTGAGATGATCAAATGTTTGAGAGGTTTTAACCATGTGATTATTATGTGTCATCATTATGCTGTAATATCCTTCTCCATATCTAAATTTTTTAGGGGTTAGGGTGGGTAAAGAATATTAAAATTTTGGTAACTTTTCTGTTCTATAGAAATACATGGTGGCTGCAGTGAGACATAGCAGTCCTTCATCTGACTTTTTCTTGAAAGAAGACATCTATCTTTGGTCCCCTGGCACCTTCTCAAATCCTCATTTTCAGGAACATTTACTTTTAGATTTCTCTTACGTAGACCTATCAATTCAACAACAATCTGCACCATCCTTGAAAAGAGCTCTTCTGCATGCCAGCTTTAGCCTTTAGGTGCTGGAATAGATCAGGGATTTGGTTTGACTGCAGAGTGATCTGGTAAAACCAGAGACAAAACAAATCCAGCAGCCTGCACTGTGGCTGGGTGAAAGCAGCTGTACAGCTGAAATCGTGGCAGAGCTGGTGTTCACTGAAACGTAGAGTGGCCCTGGAACTTTCGTAGTATATTATGTGGTCCAGGCTGCCGCCCAGCCAGAAAACACCTCTGACTTCTGCAGGGGCCTAAATGAAACAGTTTGCCTGGATTCCTGGGTGGACAGCCATCTATCTAAGCCTGGAACCAAATAATATTGTTGTTGAAGGCATTCATGTTTCTACCTGCTACAGATCTCCACTTTTACGCATATCAGAAATGTTGGCTAACTTTGAAATATTTCAGACAATGGTGAATAACTTCCTTTTATTTCCCTGATCTATTTTCACCCCAAAAGGAAAAGAAAAACAAAGCAGCAGTCAGATATTTTCAGGGTTTCCCAGGTAAAATTATATTGTATTGTTCATTGTTATGTAATCACAGTTGAAATTCATTTTTTTTTCCCTTTGGTTACTAAATTCATGCTTTGAACTACAAGTGTTGGTATGCACTTAAGTCAGAAAAATATCAAAGGTTCAGTGCTTGAAGGCATGTCTCCCTTTTTAGGCAGTGCTCAGGTCTTGAACTTTGGAAGAAAAAAAATCTCTGTTTTTCTTATACTTCTATGACTACATCTGCAGCTGTCAGGAGATCTATATCCAATAGCCCAAAAGGCATTTTGAGATGAGTAAGATTCAATTTTTAATGTGCAAGAAATAGCTTAGCATGTTTTGTTAATTCCGTTTAACCTCCATGCACTTTCCCCTTTTCTCTTACATTAACAAAATGTATGTCAGCACTATCTGCAACATCATTTCGGACACAGCATATGAGCTCTTGTTATAGACCTTGGTGTGGAACATTTATTTTGTACTTCTTTACTGTCTTATGCCAGAGCTCACTAAAATGATTCAAAACCGCCCATTAATGCAACACGTACTGGAACAAAGAGATATTTATGGGCTACTTTACTCAATACTAAATCACAGAAAAATGTAAAAAAAAGTGTTAATGCTTTGATTCAAGTGTTATTTTCTTCCGGATGTGGCTGAAATCACTACTTTTCTAAAAATGTATGATGTGTTGTACACATAACAACATCTACTTTTTTCTGTATAATTCACCTACTCATTCTATAAGACAGCTATTAGCAGCCACTGCTTTGCTTTTGAGTCATACATTTCTCTATTTTTTATGACTCTTTTTAATAAAGAGATGCGTTATCAAGGATTGCTCAGTTATTGCAAGGACTGAGTACATGAATGTTGTACCTTATCTGAAAAAGGACACCTCCAAGAATAAAAATTCTCAGCACTGTAATAGTATACAGTAGGGAGTGGGTTAAATCATTCTGGGGTTAAAATGCTGTTCACAGAGGGTCACTGTCAAACATTTTGCAGTCATTTATTTTTTCCTGAGGTCACCCTTCTTTATGTTAAACTAATAAAATGCTTATTTGGTGGTGATACATGAGCTCAGTGTAATGTAGCTGCATACAGACCAGCTACTTTGATTGCTAAGAGAATTGTGTGAATGTGGCTTGGCCACATGCAGTCGCTGTTGAATGATTGGATATTCTGTTAGTGCTGGATCTGATTGATTCTTTTTAACTGAAGCCTTTACTTTCATCTATAATCCTTAGAAAAAATAAGGGTGTGTCTGTAGTAAAATTTCCCACTAGTAAGATTACTGTCTTTCCAGAAATATTTAGATATTTTTATTTCATTTTTTATTTTGATATAATATCTTTAATATAAACTTACATTCATCTTTCAAAAAGATGTGAAACTATGCCTTAAGTTGTATTTTACATTTCAATCATCTTTGCAAAACCCAAAAACTGTTTTAACAGAAATAAAACTCAGAAGTGAAATGCACATGAAATCTTTATTTCTTACAGGTCTCAAAGAATTATTTTGTTTGGTTTGTGAGAACTAGAAGTAGAGATATAGTCCACCTTGAGTTGCAGCAAAAAAAACCAACAGGGAATTTGATCACCAGCTAACACAAAAGAGTCACAGTACTGCTTTTCTTAATTTAATGGCTCTGTATTAAATCACAAGACCAAGAGAATAGGAAAGGTTATTAAGGCCTGGAGGTGCTAAAGGGCTTCAAGGAAAAGCACCATCAAATACACCTTTAAGCTGTCCCTTGTAAAAGAACACATAACTTATTTCAGCTAACTCTGTAGTCAAAATAAATTTTCAAACTAATAGGTCAGAGCTTTAAAGAAACCTCACTGAAGGGTGCAGAAATACCCTTTTGATCATGCGTGCTGGTTATGACCATGGATGTTAGAGTCAGCTTGAATAGCACTAGTCAGAGAATGACTTTGCCCTCTTCGTCCTAAACCTGCACCCACCAGGCAACCCAGCAGCCCCAGAAATCACAGCCCACTGAAGCTCTCTAATATTGTCTTTGCTTGATGCTTTCAAGAACGAGTTGAAGGTGTGTAACTGCAATTGTAGTGAAGTCTTCTTCAGGGCACACTGGGATAGTTCCTTCCCACATGGCAGACCATTTTCACTCTTGTGTCCATATTACGGATGCATTTTTTTGTTCTAAAAATAATGGCCTCCCTAAAAAAAGGTAAATGAGCAAATTGTTCTGCAATGACTGACCTACATCAGGCAATACAAATAAGATCTTTCAACTTCAAAGACCTAAAGCCTTTTTCAAAATTGCTATGCTAAAGAAATTAGATTTATACGTATCTCAAGTTCCCCAGTCTTCTAACCGAATTAGTAATTGAGTACAATCTTCCCATTTCACTCAAGTGAAACTATCTTGGGTAACACTGCCCTAGTGTATAGCTGTATTTAAGCTAGGTAGTGGCTGAATATTTTTTCATGGTAACTAAATCCCTATAGCCAGCAGACATTACAGTGGGATTTAAGAAAGATTAAAGTTCTAGGATCATGCCAAAAGCAATAATTAAAGTAACTAGGATCTGCTAATATAAACAACTGTCATTTTATTTTAACTGGGAGTTTTGCCTTTTAGTAGTGTCAAGCAGAATAATCTTCCAGGGGACTCGACTTTCAAGATGTTCCCTTTAGTAATTGCACCTTTTTTGAAAGAAAATATGTCTTGTTAGTACAACACATCATTTGCATGCTCAAACTCTACTAAGGGAGAAGTATAAACTCTTGAGAATTAATTACTGATTTAATGATAAATCAAGTTTTGAAGGAAAAAAATCCTGGATTTTTTCCATGAAGCAAAAATTTCTGATGTAATGAAAACATCAGAAACATAAGAAGTAAAAGGAATATTTATAATGACAAGGAAAATAGCAAGCTGTGGAAAAGCAAGAAAAAGCAGTAAGCGTAACCTGTGCTGCAGCTGTGTCTGGAGCACTCAGGGCACCAAAACTCTTGCCCTGTGGGAAGTTTTGAGTCCTCCAGTCACTGTTGCTTATAACCTTCAGTGCTTGTTTCTCCAGGATGAAGCCTGGGCAGATTCCTGGGCAGCAGAAGGTTTAGCCCGTTCTAGGAGAGGAGAATAGGACAGTGGACTCCTGGGAAGTGCTCACTCCTCCCTCCACTCCTCTCCCCTTGACCTCCCAACCATGCCCCATATGTAGAACACAGTCTGGGGCTGCCCCAAGCCGGCCCTCAGAGTGATGGGCAGCTGGGGACACAGTCCCCAACCTCTCTCAGAATACAGGCATGGCAACAAGGCTCCCGAAACTCAGAGCTTGTCCACACCTCAGGGGCTCCTCAGGTAATACACAGTGACAGTAAACGTGACTCAAATCTCTTTCTGGCTTCTCTAGAGACCTGTACTATGGGGCTGCTGATGGTGGGCCCCTTGTACTTCTTTTTCTCCAGTTTGGAGCCCCAAACCATGTCTGTGTCTTCCTGAAGGTTGCAATGAGCTCCTATCCAAGTGCTCCATGACCAGGGCTCCCAGTTTTGTGACCTTATTGGGTACTAATAGGAATTCTAGGATGTGGCCCATGACCTGTTACTTTTAACATGTGTCTCATTTATGTCTTTACTTTTTATTGCATTATTTTGGCAGAAAAAGAAGGAAAAATTTGTGTCAGTCTGCTGAAAATCAAGTCTTAGCCACTGGCAAACCCAGCACTTACTTTTCATTCTCCTCCAAGTCCTGTTTGAAGGACAATGGTTTTAACTGTTTTCCTATCCTTTAAGTAAATTAAAAACATTGTATTAAAAACAATGCCAGCAATGTTTTCCCTAATAGACAGATAGCCCTACGGAGTTTATTGGTATAATTAAAGGCAGACTGGTGTTTAAAAGCTAACAATTTCCACAGAGTCTGAGAGTCTCTCATTGAATTAAGATGAAGAAGTAGATGCATTTCATGTCCTCTTTGCTGAGGACCTGCCCTTGAAACTCAGTGCCAAGTTTCTAGGAAAGCCTAAGAGAGTCTTAAAAGTCCCTCCAATTCTCAAGATGCACATTATCCCAAGCCACTTTATATCTGATTGATTTAGTTAAAATTCTGGCTGCTGAAAATCACACTCTGAGGAACCAGAAGAGAAAGGTGTACAGGAAGAACTACCAGCAGAAGGGTGTAAGAAATTTAAAATTAGAGCGACCCCCAACTACTTACACAGATTGTGTCCTGGTGTCTTGCCAGTGAAATTAGCAACATTTTAGACACCGACATCACAAATGCTTTTTTGTGCATTTGTGCACAGTCTTAGAGAGATTTACAAATGCAAAACAAGGAATTTAAGATACTCTTTTGTATATCTTTTTATAGAGTTGATCGCCCTTTTTTATTAATCAATTATCCATAGAATAATGGCTGATAATTGATCCCAGATATAGTGGTCAAAAGTATTGTCTCTCCTCCTGAAACCTGTGTCCAATCTGACACAAGCAGGTCCCCCTTCAGAAATGGAGACTTGAAAGCTGATCTCTCAACAGAGAGAACGTGGGGATTGGGCTATACGTCGAGTTTTGTTGATTCTGGCAAGCAGTGACCACATCTGTCTGTCACCAGTTCCACAGCTCTACAAGTATACAGAATTGGGCAGATCAGATAAGTTTATTTGAGAACTGTAGGCATTTCTGTGGGTTAGGCTGACAGCCCTGCAGTGTTGATGTAGTGTAGCTTTAATGGCACTTTCGACTCCTTTCAGTACTTCTCTATTCTAGAGCTTCTGACTCTGCTATTCCCATTCTTATTTGTCTGCATTTCAAAAGCTTTATATCACTAAACTCAGTGTTTAATCTTTATTTTCCATGTACACCATTCCAGACAGATTGTGCTCAGTTAGTTTAGGCTATGTCTTACTCAAACCAATTTTCTAAAAATAAGGCAGCTATGGAAAAAGGGTCATCAAACCCAGGGTGTAGTTAACCAGGACCAATACACTGGATGATTTGTGCCAGCCAGATCTCTGACAAGTTTTCTGAAGAACAGTCAGGGTAGGAAATCCACTATCAGCTGTTAAGTTCTTTCTGCTATATTTGTTACTGGCATAGAAGAAAAAGGATTACAAACAGGGAAGAATTTTCTGGGTTACAGACAGAGCTGTTACTGTAACAGAGAATTTTGTTGTACCCTGGAGCATGTTTAGATTCTCTTAGGACAAAGGAGAAACTGTGCATTTCTATAGCTCATTACCCCATCTTCTCTCGAAAATATTGAAAAAAAATTTCAAATCTGCAGACATTGACTGCCTCTTAGGACTGCCTTTACAGATTTAAAGACAACTGAAGTCCCACCCTCCTTGCCAGCACAAGCAGGTACTTTCAGAAATATGCTTTTGGTAAAGGCATTGCAGCATACAATAGTGTACATTTAGGCCTCACTAGATAGCAAATCTTGGGTAAAGTATGGAAAATTTCTTCAGTACTGAGATGTTCTGGTGCAGTCAATGGACATGACTGTGGTTGTGCTGCTCCTGTAACACAGGCAGACAGTAGTGCTGCCACTGTGATATCATTAAATAACCTCTTATAGAGTTGTGCTGTGCAGCTAGAGGTTGAGTGAGAGGAGCAGTTCTCCTTGCTGACAAGTGGAAATGACACAGTTCTATTTGGAATCTTACTCAGCAAAACTGGAAAAAACCCACTATAGTACTGGAAAAAACTGGAAAAAACCCACAATTGGATACTGGTGATCATGTCACTGTAGGAATGTTAAAGGAACTTATACAGACCAGCAAAATACAACAGCTGCAGGATATAACAAGTATTCTGGGATCAAGAAGAATCATCAAGCCAGTGGTCTGCTGATCTGAGAATTTTGTTGCCAACATCCCAGCAGACTGACTGCAGGAGAAGACTCACAAAATTCTACCATTTCAGCCTCAGGAGGTGAACATTTATTTATATATTCCCTGAACCTGGAGGTGTTACATTCCCGAGGGATATTCATATTTTTATTTAAGAAAATACCATGTTATTGTATAAAGACAAGAGTGTAGCCATACAGATAACAGTGCTGCTAGCTTGCACAGTTCTCACCCTCCCTTGCAAGGGATCACACAGATTAACAGCTGCAGTAATTTCTCAAAAAATGACCAGGCTGAGCAGGACTGTAAACTAAAATCATCAGAGGATTCAAAACACAGGCGAAGCCCAGTGAGTGAGCCAAAGGAGGGGCAGGTTAAAATCCAGAAAGCACCAGAGGGACATATTTCCATTTCACATTGAACAGCCTGTATATCAGGAACTTGTGGTATTTCCTTATCCAGAAGATTTTATAACTGTGGAAGCTGTCAGCCCAGTTTAGTGTAGGCTTCTCTTTGCTGGATGCTTTTCTTACTAACTTCCTGCAGAATATGTGGAGTACCTTGTGGTATGATGGATCTCTCTCTACAGCATGTTTTAGCTGCAGAATTTTTGAAGTGCGTGCAGACTATTACCAGTAAAAGGTAATGTGGAAGTCACCTAACTTGCCTTCCCTGAGTTACACTTTAATAAAGCTGGCTGGGAACCAGCATGCCGATCTCACCAACAGCCTCTTCTGTTTTGTTGATTTCTGAAAGAGAACATAAACAGAAAGTGCTAGAATGGGCCATGGGGAAAAAAAAAAAAACCCAACCAAAACACAAAAAACACACATAACATTAGGATATTTAATTTTAAAAAGAAATATATAAAGCCCCCTGCTCCAGTTCTGAACCTTTCAAGTTTTTCCAGTTTCAGTATTAAAAAATGGGGTTTTGAGTTTTGTTAGTTATAATCCTAATGGAAAATAGGCATCATTCTATTAAGGTGTCAAAGAAGCTTTTTAAAAATATATCACCTAAAAAAGCTATTTTTTCACTTTCAGATTACCCAACATATGTTTGGTTTTTTTTAAGCAATCTTAAT
This sequence comes from Drymodes brunneopygia, assembly GCA_013400955.1. Taxonomy (NCBI): domain Eukaryota; kingdom Metazoa; phylum Chordata; class Aves; order Passeriformes; family Petroicidae; genus Drymodes; species Drymodes brunneopygia. The sequence continues at coordinate 43,484 of VZTZ01012069.1, forward strand.
TTTCATTCAAATCAGTATACTTTTCCAGCCTTTTGATTCTTAAGTTCTCCTTAAACCATACTATACTTGCAGAAGGCAAATGGGAAAGTGTGTATATATAAATCCTACACAAAGATTGAAAAGTTTACCTCTAAGTGCCCTTCAGTCTTTGATGTAATCACCACACTCTGGGTAGACATGTCTAGAGGAACTGACATCATCTAAACTTAAAATAATTACAGTAATTTAATCACTTAAGAAGTATACCTTGTTTATCAGCACCATTTAGAACTTGATAAAATTATGGAAAGTGAATGAATGCTGACCCCACTCACTTTCTTATCATCAATGTAATAAAAAGAAATTCTGGTAAGAGAAGACACAGAGGACTTGTTGAGTGACAGAGAGCCTTTGTTGGCCACTACAGGCTGTAGCTGTCTATATGATGGCACCATGAGGGAAAACAAAAGCTTTCTAAAGTAAAATTGCAAGTTATTTTGAAACCTGGAGCCATTTCGTACTTCCATTTGACAGAAAAGAAACAGTTCTGGGTATGCAAATATGCCCCAAATTATTTTAATGTTAAAATAGAGTAATACATTTATGTAAGGAGTATATTTTAGGATTAGGAACTTTGTTTTTGCAGCAGTTGCAGAGCACTGTTTAATAATTTGGAAGAATATTTCTAATGCTAGCTATGTCTGGCACCATGGTACTGCCAGGTCTCATATTTCAAGTATTTCATGGTTGCCAAACATACGTGCAAGCTAAGGATGCCAGAAATGGATCTAAGGTTAATTTATTCTTTTTTCACATTCATGGGAATTTTTTTTCCCTTCACCTAGTCCCCAGGATCCAGACATTATCATCTTTAATTTTGATTTTTTTATATGTTTGCATTGAGTTGGAATACGTAATACTTTATTTTAAATGCTCAACCTATTTTCACTAATGTAATAAAATCCATTCTTTGTGCATAGGGAACGCACAATTTACACAAACTAAACCAGAAGTTTGCATGAATGTCATGAAAATTTATTTTTGATTCGCAAATATGTAATGTAAGCAATGTGTTTATATTGTACTTAAGGTGTTCTGAAAAGTAACCCAGTCATCATATTTGAACCAATGTAGGGGGGGGAGAAAGGAGTGCTAACAGATCATTTGCAGAAAAATTTTCATCAGGAGCAATTTGTTTAGCAAAACAAGAAGTAGCAATATGCTCACAGAGAGCCAAGCCCAGGGTTCCTTTCCATGTCTTAATTGGGAGAACTAATATAGGGGCCAAGGGTGCCTTGAGCTTTCCCAAATGTGTGACAGCTGCCATGAAAAGAAGTTTGAATGAAAACAGGCCACCAAATATTGGCTGCACCAGTTCCAGTGGAAGTTTCACCAAGATTTAAGCATGTAAGAATGCTCTGGTTTGGGCTCTGAAGAAAGAGATGTAGTGGGAAAAAAATTAAGGAAGTTTAAACAACTGTAAGCTCAGTATCCTGGACTGGAACTAAAATTTGATGAAGAGGTGAAGTATGAAGATTATGAGGTATAGAAGAGAAAATTATGCCATTTAAATACCAAAACTTCAGGGGTATATTAGCTATTAAATGAAGACGAGCAGCTCTACATCTGTGCTGGACTTGAAACAAACCAGGGTTTATAGGAATCTGTTTAAAACCTCATGTTTAACTGCTGATCCACAGCTTACCCCACAACACAGATGCCTAATGAGCAGATAGCTATGTTGGACAACTATATGACTGAACATATTTAAATCATTTGCTAAGAAAAACAAAATTTTATGAAGGAGGTGCAGAGACAGCTGAAGGGCCAAATTCTGTTCTTAGTTACAAGCACAAAATTTCAAATTCATGTACTTGCATGTCAGCTGAGAGCAGATGCAGGGAGAAAAACAGACTTGGGCAGCATTTGATCAGTCTACCTCAGCAGACTTGGATTTCTAAAATTTGTATTTCTTTCACTGTGTGAGATCTACCTGCACATTCAATGTATTATGGATCATGCATGAATGTTAATTATAAATTTTAGCTTCATTAAATACTACCTTTAATGCTGAATAATTCAGGATCAAATAGAGAAGGATTAAAGTATCTCTAAATCACAGTGGGTCAATTGCCGCTGTGGTCTGTACTAGCAGAAATAAAATTATTTCTCCAGACATGTACAGTGTATAACATATTGTTACAAACTATAGGTCAAGTAAGCAACATGTTGGCCCTTCATTAAGAAACACTTTCAATCTCCAGTGACGCCAGTAGAATGTTTCAATACCTGGTTAGAGAAAACAATGTGAGGCTTTTACGCTGATATATCTTCATCAAGCTCGGTACTAAATGTTGTGGACAGGTGCTTCCCATTAACTTTGATAAAGTTTACAGAGCTATCAAAGATGGGAATGCTGTAAACTTTGTGGGTGCTGCATAGTGCAGGTTATAGCTCAAGGATTAATTATGCTTTCCATGTATAAGAAAGGAGACCCCCTGTGGATGATATAAAGACTCATCCATGTGCATTGGTCCTTAAATGAGAGGCAATCCCCTTAGTTAAAGAACTTCAGGTATTAGAGCAAAAGTATTGATCACTAGACTATCAAGGCTGCTGTGTTTGCTTTCCCCTACAGGATTCTGCAGCCATAGTGTTTATGAATGTGCACATCAAAATTAATTTTGCAAGGAATTATTTCCCTTCCTTGTATGTAGGGGAAGTTTAGTTTATCCTTGGAAATGTCAAGTTCTAAACTGTTTGCTCAAAAGTACTGACATATTTTACAACCTAGGTTATTATTTCCTCATGTAAATAAAAAAATAAAATTTTTGCACTTCATGCCTACCTTTATACTTAACAAAAGAAGAATATCTTCAAAGACAATCTTACAAGGTAGTTGTGGAAGGGGGTGTTCTCTTTTCTTAGTATTAAATGATTTTGGCCTGAGTCAGATGTTTTAAAAGATATATATCAAAGAGAAAACACATGGAAGAATGCACCTTCAATAAATTTATATCATGCCTGACTGCACATTATCTTCTCATTTCTAAATATTATGACCAGGCTAACAGTCCTTCAGTTAGAAACAAAATTATCCATTTATTAGAAAAGGATGCTGGAAATTTAAAGCTCTGAGTTCAGTTTTCAGTGGATTAGCATTCCTGTGGCAGGTTCAAAAATAATTAAGGAGGGGAAAAAATCCACTAAATGTATACCTAAACTTATGACCCAAATCCAGGTCAGACATACTTTTTTGGTATGCAGATCTGGCATACCATACTGAGATTCTTTCTCTTTCAACCTCTGCTGAAGACACCACATGTTCCTACATGATATGGGTTAGAAAGCTTTTTATAGAGAATATGTCATTCCATTTTGCTTATCATAATACAGGACAATGCCCACAAGATCTTTGAATCTGAGGCTTTTCCCTTTTGTACTCTCCTTAGTAATGTCATTTGCTACTGATCACAAGAACATTTTGAGATACAAAAGCCTTGGATCTGGCCTCCTATGGTTGTTCTCATATTTTAACACAACATTCATTAATATTGCCATAACTATTTTTAAATACAAAATAACAGCTCTTAATGGGCTTGTAGAAAAACTCCAACTTGCAGATATTAATTAATTTATCATCCTATTATCCTCAGACACCACAGAAAAGTCCCTTAAGGAGACCATTCTTTCAGACTCTTTGTTCCATGACAGTGTTTACCACAGGGTAAATACCTCAGTAAATGAGAATAAACACTCAAAAGCAGCCTCAGTACTAGCAAGTTGCCAGTAAAAGAAACAGAAACAGTTATGCAGGGGGTTATGATTCAGAGTTGACTCCATTGTAACAATGTCTCCTTTATCATTCCAACATAGATCATAGTCCCATGCCAAGATAAATTGCCAAAAACAATCAGAAAAATATCCAAGCAGCCATTAGGAGCAACAGCATTAAAGCATATCCATAGGGTATGTAGTGCTCACTCCCACCCATTTGCTCTGTCATACAGGACTCAGTGACCTTTCTTAGGACATTCCAAGTCCTCCTGACTGGGCTGAGCCTGTTTGCTCGAGTTTAGTATCTTGTAGTTCTGACCAGTTATATTTGTTTTGGGAGAAAAGAAGCATTTACTCCAGTAGATGTCTGTGTGATATAAGCAGTGCTGTTTCTTCCTGTACTTACCAAGATTCTGAGTATGAATTTGACATTTTTGGTCATTGTGACAACCTCAGATCAGCAATGTGCTCAGAAGCCACAATCTCTCAACAGTGTAGGACTTTGGCAGTGAATAGCTGTAGACAAAATACAAGTGCAATCATGTGAAAAATGAAGAGCTCTTTCAGCAGGATACGTCTCTTCAGAAGAAGGAATTACTTATTTCTGCATCCTTTTCAGCTCCTAAGCAATGTTTCTTGCAGAACTCTCTGTATCCCCACCATTGAGAAGACATGAATGCTATTTACTGTAATTAGTCATGAGGTTTCCTCCTTATCTGCCCTCTCCATTGAATGTAATTAGCCAGCGATAATTTCTGAATAATAACTGCTTACTAATATAATAAGAAATACCAGGGATGGAATTTTCAAAGGAGAGTGAGGAAGTCAACTCCCATTGAGGGTTGTGTTTTTAAAGGAAAGAGTTCACACGCAATTGCTTTTATGGACTATTACTCACTAATTAGCAGCAAACTGCATAGCAGATCCCACAGTTTGTGGAACTGGCTGGTATCTGAAGCACAGTTTTCATCAGAGTAATAGATTATTGATTTTAAGGGAGAAAATTACTTCCTTTTTTTTTTCATTAACAAAGAATCAGATGATTGGAGAAAAAAATTTGATTTCTAACTGCAATTGTAGCTGGTATTTTGCTCTACTCAAAACTTCATTTGAGCAGGGGAATTTTTAGACTCTCCCTGGTTAATTCCTTCCATAGGGTGTTAAAGTGGGCTTTCAAAATGTTAAAAATTGATGCAAAGACTGAGTCCTCAGTTTCACAGACCTGGTAGGATCAGACATCAAAGTTTATTCACATCCTCCTACTAGTCCCAGATGCCCAAAAACATCAAGGCTTCAAGTCCTTAAGTGCAGGTATAGACATCCCTGGGTGTCTAATACATCAGCCCAAGGCTTACAATATGACAAAGGACAACCTGGGGAGACCCTCCAGCCTTCAGGAAAAAATACGATCTACTGAATATTTTCAGATGGCATCAGATATCCACTAATCTCATCTGAAATAACAGAAAGAGGAAACAGCTTCTCATTTTAGTGAAAATGAGAAGGTAGACTTTGCTTAGGACCCTGAAACCTCAAGTCAGAAAATAAAAATAGTTTGCTGGTTTAGTTTGCTACTTTTGGTTTAGTCACTTCTCTTTATTTTCTGAAGGTGCTTGAATATTCTGTCTTCCCAAAAAGTTCAAAATATCTTTGTAAGTTTCATTGGAGCAATCAATTTTTTCAATAAAAGTTCTCCTCAAGTCCTCTTATGCTTGATCTAAACTGGCTTGCAAGGACTCAGACAACTTCAAGCCAATGTATTTCTGATTTCAGCTGGAGGAAAATCTGTACCACTTTGAATTATATTCTGCTTCTCATAGGCTTCAGATAGCATATGAGAAGTGGAAAATGGCCATGTCACCTCCTCGTCCATCTCAGCCACACCATTTCATCTGGTAAGAATGTATCTTCATGCCTTTTCAAACACTGGTGTTTTCAAAGCTGGTATTATCTGTGTTTCCACAAAGTTATTTATTGTACAAACTGATGATCAAGCCTTTTCACTTCATTTTCAAGAAAAAAAATTAATTGCTTTCTATAAGATAGCCACCCTAATTACTCCATATATCTTCAGTCTACTAATATAGAACTGTTTATAAAAATATAACTGACTGCAGCTGTGGTTGAAGAAGTGTGGAAAATGTGCCACTATTCTCATTTCTTGAGAATTCCCTTCATAACAATTCAAATGTTTGGAGCTGAGCCCCCCAACTAAGATTGTTTAAAAAGGCACCAGAATTTTTTTGCAAGGAGTCAATAACTATACAAATAAGAGGAAAAAACCTTTTTTTTAATCCAAACAGCAAACAAGTGCCTTGAAAAGGTGGTAGTGGATACTTTGTAGAAGGTTCTATCCAAAATTCGTACCTCTCTCTGAAGAGACAGGCTTTTGGAAGAAACATCTGCCATGAATTTTCTGTGCCTAAATTGTGGACTGCAAACTGAAACTCTTGATTCTTTATTCTGCCAACAGCAAAGTCCTTGGACTTCGATAATTGCTGTATTGCATGAGCTACAGTCATGGTTACACACCTGCACACCTTTGTATGAGCAATGCTTTTAGGACATGACTTAAAAACACTTCCATGACAACAAAACTTCTGCATTTGTTTACTGTCTGGTTGTTCTCTCCGTCATTTGAAGTTTCCCAACAAGCCTGGCCTGAAAGGGACTTTATTCCAGAGGAAATAGTGGGAAAAAGTTAATGATGAATAACTACATTGTTTAGAATCTGACATTCCCAAACAAATAAAGTCTTCAGGAAAAGAAGTAGCAAATATTCAAGTTTTCAGTGTCTTTACAACATCATTGAAGTGATATGCAATATCAAAAGAAATTGCTGTTGGTAAATTGGCAGTGGCACCCAGTGAAACTTATATAACTGTCTGGGTTCAGAAGAATACTTGTTTGAATGCCAGTGCTTTCCCAGATTGTGTCAGACACTCCTTTCATAACCGTAAAAAAAAAACCCAGAGCCTTTCCCACCAACTGAAAATAAGCTGATATTCTTAATCTTTTCATTAATGCTAGATAACAGGGAGCTACAGAGAAGAGTAGCTGAACTTAGTGTTATCTGTTGAAAGAGTCTGCTGTTCCAGTTCCAGAGCTTAACAAGATCACAAAGTAGAATCTGAAACAAGGAGGAGCCCAGCATGTCAAGAGTCATCTATAGTACAATTAATTTCAGCAATCCTTTCAACAGCTATGCTGCTAAAGACAGGCCAGCCATGTTGCATTTTAAAAGGGCTATTTTTATAGAACAATGTTGCCCAAAGCATTTCCTGTTCTTATCACTCCTACAGCAATGTCTGGAGTTCATTACCAGTAGCTCCTACTTTCAATAGTCAGTCTTTTGCAAAAGATGCTCATTCATGTTTTCTCCCTTTCCCCACCAATTTGCCCTTGGAATTAGATGATAATATATCACTGTTGCACTGATTCACTTAGGAAACAGAGACCTATTCACATCTCAAGAAAAATTGTTGAACAAAAGGCAAATTCTAAGACCACCCACTCACTAAAATCTTCTGCACCTTGTATGTCTGTAAAAATTCAAAATCTTGAAAGAATTCATTTGCATTTTATTATTCAATGTTTGTCAAGTAAGTAATTAAGTAGTCATGTTGAGAAGTTAGACTACTCATGTTAATTGTTTCTCCTTTATTGAAAAGTATATACTAAGAACATTTGGTAACAATTTTGTGTGTATTTGTTCTATGCTGATGGTCCTTATGTGATCGTTGTTATGAGCTAGTGGAATTTTCTTGCTTAAATATAGTATCAAAAGAATAAAACAATACAAGTGTAACACATTTTGGAAGCTTCAAGGCCAAAACTAAATTTATAGAAAATGCCCTGGATATGTAAATGAGGGTAAACTAATGAAAGGAACTCAATGATTCAGTAGGAGAAGTGAGTTTATAAAACAGGATGCCTCTTTCGGGACCAAATTCTTAGAGTTCTTTTGATGGGACATGGCAAACTGAAGTCCTGAAGTGGTTATGGGAAACCTGGATCAAAATGGGGAAAAAAAATGTTTATCACTGAAACTGAAGTTCAGCAAGCAGTTCAAGCACATGCCTATCTTTAAGCACAAAGCAAGTCCTTTAGAGAGAAATGCTGCCTTCACTGAAGTTACATTTCATATTTCTCAGAGATTCACCAAGGCTCAAATCTCTGCTCTTATCCATTAACTTCAGATACCTTCATAAACTGCATCCATGTCCCAGCCAGCAGACTTTGCCAGCAAGACTTTTCAAGGACAAATTTCACAGAGGAGTTTTGCAAACTGGTGGGAATCACATACCTACTTCCCTATTCCTCCACTGGCATAGATGTTAGATACAAGGAAGGTATTCACACAGATTCTATGAGGTATATAATTTTCATGACAAAACCAAGGAAGAGGGACAGTTTTCTTAGTTACTTGATCAAAATTAACAGCCATGGGAGAATGTGTATCTCTGAATTGCCTCTACAGATTTCTAGTTCATCCAGTGACCCTGATAGCTTCACCTCCACTGACTGGCCACCACACATCCACCCCATGCCAGCACCTGAAGGAGCAATTGCAGCAGACCCTGTGCCACACCATTCCAGCAAGCTAAAATAGGAGCAAGCAAGTCACTCTTTTTTCTTTTGGCAGTGGCATTTTTCTGATGGTTTAATGAGGTTAAACTAATTGGAGTGCAAAGGCTGCTAGGAACAAGCAGAAATGTCTTGATCAAGGTAGAGTGGCACCACAGCAATCATCAGAGGCTTGGTCATGTAATTCAAACCCTGAGTTAATGACTTAGATGCTAAAAAAAAATTAATGCAGCATGTAATTCAAGTCTGATATGTGGAAACTTGATCTAAGATTTTATATATATTATTGGGGGAAGAAAATGCAAAAAACCCAACACAGTGTAAAAATTAGGACTTGTAAGACCTCAGTGTCATAAAGCCTTACACACGGGCTTATGTGACTCTTTGTATTGTTAACGAAACTCCCAGGAGTGCATTGCATGATAACAGAAATCCTGCCTTAAAAGCCAGATATACCACATAAGAACATGTCAATTAGTAGGATATATTTCTAAGTGATGATCAAAGAGTGGGTAAAAACAGCACATTATCTTATTTTGAGGATTTAAGTCTTATAGTGAAAGACTTTTTAAATGTTGCCAATAATTAAAAACAAAGGAAAGGCTCATAAATGAATGGAAGTCATGTATGCATGAAGTGCAGTGTTCAGGAGTGAGTGGTCTCGTGCGTGTCAGTTACTGCAGGGTTAAGAACACAGTAATTACTTCCCAAAATAATTTATCTAGATGCATGTTTTTTCAGTAATGGGCAAGCTGTTACTGGAAGTAGGCATAAATGTACCATGATTTGTATGCATTATAAAATCTGGAGAAGTGCTACATTCAGGAATTCCCCAACACTGGCTCTGCAATCTGAACCTCTGAGTCAGATTTTGACTTCTTTTGTATTCATTCAGCACTTGATTAAACCAAATCAACTTAACTGAAAGAAATGTTTTTTACTGTGCAGGATTGCAGAGAGGCTTTCTTCTGTCTGCTTTCAAGGCAGAGAGGGCAGCACACCGTAAACCAGAAGGCTGACTCACAGCCCAGTAGCTGCTCCTCTCAGCTACGTCAGCCTCCCTGTGGCTATCTGAAAGCTGAGTGGTCTGCCACACCTTCAGCACACATGGACAGGAGCCTGGCAGAAACAAAAGGAAAGACAAGGTGCCCAAGTTGAGAGGCTGTTTTCACAAGACTCTCTGTATTATCAAAGGGTAGGGCCTAAGGGTAGAGCCCTCCCCTTCTCTCCTCATACATCATAGCCCAACACTCACTGTGCCAGCCAAAACATAAATGAACCTCCCTCCTTCGTGCCAGTTCAGTTTCAGCCTGCTGCTGGATCTACTTTAGCATGTGACTCTGCACATGTTGGTGTTGACATAAGGCGGGGAGAGGTATGGAGGAGCAGGAGGGCAGGATTGCCTTTTCCAGGGGCATTTTATTGTATGTCCAAGTTTTAATCACACTGTTTTTCCTGTGTGAACAAGTCTTGGCCCAGAATTTCCTGTCCTCCTGGCTATTGTCACTGAACAACCCAGCCACACAAGTGAGAGAAGGATTAGGTGTACTTAATCTGTGTCCACTCATAGCAGTGGAAAAATCCATAATATCTTTTGTTATTAGAGAATTATGAGTGTTTATATTGCTGTAGACTAATGTAGATAAACCACAATACAAAAATCCTATTTTTCATGCCAACACATTAGCATATGTCACACTTGCACCCAAGTTAGGATATGTCAAGAAATTTGGGTTTTGTGCTATTTTTACTTCAAACCAGTGGTTGCCAAATATCTTACAAGAAAAATTATTTCTTAGCAAAAGGAGTTTGACATTTTTTCAGAGGTTATTCCAAAACAAATTCTTATCACTGAGACCACTGAAAGACTGAAAAAAAGCTAAAAAAACCTGGGCTTAGACACTTCAAAGTAATCTAGACTTAAATTGCAATAGCCTGAAACAACTGTGCTGCTCTCAATGTGACAAGAATTATGGCATATTCAGACATGTTGCAGGACATATACATTATGAGACAGTGTTTAAACCACTGCTTTGTACTGTTAAGGATGTGTGACCTAAAACATATGCTTTAACTTTTGCCCAAACCACTGGGTTTTTCACACAGTTTGTATCCCATACCAACAATGAACTAAGGATCATGAAAATCTTCCAGGTTTTGAACCTCAACAAAATTTGTCATGAAAGAGGCAGAAGTCATGGGTTTGTAACAGGAGCCCAAACAGGGAAGCTTTGGGCCTTCTTTCCACAAATTTTGATCCCTGTGTGGTTGGAAACTTATCTTCAGTCAAACTCCTATTTCTACTTGCTTGTCACTTTCTCTGGATTATTAATGCATAGCCCTGAACCCACATACTGGGCTCATCATATTGGTGATTTTTTGAAGGCCAGTCTGTTTTGAAAACCTTGAAAGAAAACCAGTCTGCTATCAAATTTAGGCATGAATTTGTCTTTTGCTGCATTTCATCATTTTCATTGCCACATTGTGAGAATTACTGGGAGGATGTTACACAGTATATAGAAATTTCTTCTATTTAATTAGTTCCTACTGAATACATTTTTCCCCTATGAGCCATTCCAATAGTTCATTCAAAGACCAGACTACTGACCATGTGAGGTGACTAATATAAAAAGCAAACTTGTGTTTAAGTTAACCAACACACTAACAAAGTAGAGGAAAAATACCTACTGGCAGAAGTCTCGTATTTGGAAGCTGATTTTCCCATTTCTGTTTGGAACAGTGTTGGAAAAGAGCTTCAAAGTACCAAGACAAGTACAAAATGATGAAAAGCATTAGTTTATACAGCAATTCTTACTGGGCTTTGCCCTTCAGTCGAGCCTCTAAGAAAACAAATTGAATTTCCTGATTTCAAATGGCAAACTCTGCTATTACATACTTTGTGATTTCAAAGAGCATCTGTCATCACACAAATACATTTCTTAGAGAAACATCTGGTGCTTTTTTAAACAAGCCTCAGGCCAGGTCTGCGCAATGAATGAAATATGTACTATAGATAGAGTGTTATTTAGTGTTGCTTTTCATTTAATCAACTGTGTGTGGAATGTTTGTATTGTCTTAACTATCTCTAAAATATTGGCTCTCCTACCACTTTAGGCAACTGTTGCCTTTTAAGAACTAAATGCAAAATTATGCTTTGAGTCTAACGACAAAGAGCAGTAAATCTGCTCCACTTGGTTTCCTAGTTCCTTGGAGGGTATCTGTGGGAAAACCAGTAGATGTTCACACACCTCTACGAAGGCAAGTGTTTAGCCTTTGTACTTTGAATTAAAAAAAAAAAAAAAAAAAAAAAAAAAAAAAGAAAAGAAAAAGAAAGCTGTGTTCTTTTGGCAGTCTGAATTTACAATGGAGAAATTATTATGCATTCAACCCACCCATCAACTAAATTGATATCAAAAATCTGTAGTGTAGCTCAGAACAGAATACAGAAGAGATAATCAGCACAGTAGTACCTTTGAAGACCCATTTCTCTCATTTTGATTGCTTTCTTGGGCACATTTTGCTGTGGTGGCATTAAATTGCCTCGTAGCAGGTTCCTTGCCTTCTGACGAGGTATCACAAACTCATTTGTAACATTACTCTTATGTCGAAATTCAGAGCAGTGGTGGCTGTGCAGAGTTCCTGGATTTCTCTCTGTGGTTAGGTTTTGTTGTGTCTCATGACTGACCATGTCTTTCACAGTTAATGTACAAGTGGAGGGAATGGTTGGGGACAATGCCATGCATATAAGAAGGCTGATGGGAAACTGATCACAATTTGAAAGCCAACAAGAGAGAAGAGAAGCAGAAGGATGGAAAGGAGGTGCAGTAATTAATCCAGGTCATGCAGAATGACTGTAATGATTTGTACATGGGACACCACTTCTCACTTTTCTTGAAATGGAGGGGCTCTGCTCTGGTTTTGCTTCACTCTGATGCCCCTGCTGTTGTTCAACATTGCTTCAAATATTTTTAAAGACTAATTTCTAAATTCACACCTTCCTACTCTGTTTCTGGACTCACACTACTCTGGAATGGCACACATTCATGAGCAGATTTGGCCAATCCTTTTACCTTGCCCTTCTTCCACTGTAGGGAAAAGGACAGCACTTCATCTGTATCCTCTACATTTACATCCTGCTTTTAGGTGAATGGTTCAGCAGTCAAAAATGCAACCAGTACACTAATGTAAATATACTGCATACACTTGGAGGACAAGGAACCAAAATAGCAAGTATGCATAAATAGATAAGTCATAAAGCACTAAAAAAGCACTGAATGGCAGAATAAAGCTTAGTATATGTCTACATTCAAAACAAAACAAAACAAAAAGGACAAACAAGGCCTCAGAATGCATAAACAAATAATTGGAACTCAGCTACAAAGACCTATTGCTAGGCCATGTAACATTCTTCCCATTGAAGTGTCTTTTGCAATGCTGTCTGCAAATTAAATCTTTTAAGCCAGTCCTTGTTCTCATTAAGGATGAGTGTCAACTAAGAAAGCAATTTAGGAGTGCATGAGAACCATCATGCTTAAAGGCATAAAATATTCTCAGACTAACAGGAGTCAGTAAGAATTTACATGGATGGAAAATTATTCCATACAAGCTCCCGCACAATTTTGTCCATACTCTGAGGCAAGTGAACTGTTGGGCTGAAGATAGGATGTACAGAATAGTTAACTGATTTGTGAAGCTTAGGAGCTTTTTTATCCTCTACAAGCAGGGAAAAAAAAATGCAGTAGATATCATGTATTTCTTTTGAGCTAAATTCTTTGTGTTAGTGTAGCATTTTTGAAAGCAAAATAATCCTTTAGAAGGATGATGGCAGCCTGACTAGCAGTATTGTACAGCACACACATTCAACAGGCAGCTCAAATTACAAAGGGCTTTTCCATTGTCTAAGCCAATGATCACAAAGTGTTTGTACCGATGCCAAGTTTTGCACTGACAGATTTGGGTGGGCATTACTGGCAGTGAGATACAGCACTTTCTAAAGAAAATTTGGCAACAGATGCTGAAAAGGTTTGCCATCACTGATCCAAGCTACTCCATTTCAAATCTAATGGCCATTGGTCCAGGAATGTGTTCTAACATGTCTAATATGAAACAATAATTTTTGCTTTCTAAAACAATGGGAATATATGAACATCATACAATCATAAAATCATTTAGGCTGGAAAGGATCTCTTCGATCACTTAGTCCAACTATTAACCCAGCACTGCCAATGTGCCACCTCTACACATCTTTAAATATCTCCAGAAATGGCAACTCAACCACTTCCCATGAGCAGTCTGTTCCAGAGTCTGATAACCCTTCCTGTAATGAAATCGTTCCTGATATCCAGTCTAAACCACCCCTGGTACAACTTGAGACCACTTGCTCTTGTCCTGTCATTTCTTACCTGGATGAAGAGACTGAACCCCACCCCTCTCCAACCTCCTTTCAGGCAGCTGTAGAAAGTGATGAGGTCTCTCCTGAGCCTGAGCTGGTTCCTGTCAGACTTGTGCTCCAGAACCTTCACCGGCTTCATTGCCTTTCTCTGGACATGCCGCAGCACCTCAAAGAGTCATAAAAGAAAAAAACATGGAAACTTGGGGCTGCTGCCCAGAGGATGGTGGGTGAAGCAACACAGGAGAGAGGCAGTGAGTCAATCACACAGTCAGCGGGCTGAGAGGAAGCGCTAGATACTCCTTGCTCAGCGGGATAAGGAGCAGCATTTTACTCAGCAGTCTTGATATAAAAGTATCTGTGGTACAAAAAACATTCTGTCTGACACTAAATCTGCAAGCATAGATTAGTCCTCTCTACTCAAGTTTGGATTCTGGTTCAGCCATAGCACAGACAAATTCAATTACACAAATGAAGTAACAAAATTACTTAATTTCCTTGACGCTGCCCCCATAATGTAAAGTTATAGAACTGAAACAAAAGGTTAAATAGGCTGAATTATAAGCCAGAATGGTGATGGCTACATCATATGAATGCAAACAAAAGTGATGAGGAAGGATATAAAATACACAGAACCACAATTATTTTGCATTTAACTAATGTAAAGGTGAGAAATATCAGAAAGCAGAGAAAATAAATCCAATCTTGTTGTGAAGTAAATGTATGAAATATCCCACAAGTGTGTAGTTCTAAGCATGAAAAGCACCTGTGTAGATCTGTATATATGCATACAGTAGTTCTTTGAGCACAGAATATTGTCTGATTTCTCTATTTCCACAGATCTTGGGTTACACTGTGGGACAGAACAGACAAAATAACACCCCAAGGTAGGCAGGGATGTACTTTTATGTAATGAGGGAGATTGCATCAGTCTGTATAAGACTTTCCATTTGTAACGGATTCATACTGATTTAAACTGATTAAACCCCATTCTTCTCAGCTTCCTTTTGTGGTATGTTCCCACGTGTCAGAAATGAAATATAGCGACTGCATGCTGATGTCCATGAAGCCCCTGATTGTAGGAGCCAGCAGCTTCTCTTGGTTGGTTCATTCTGGGGGGTTTGGGGCAGAGGCACTGTGCTGTGAGGCAGGGGAGGACACCAGAGGCTTGGAGCAGGGCTTTAAGGGGGCATCACTGCCCTCTCACCCTCTGCAGGGTTCAGGCTTGCTGTGCTCCTGTCCGCAAACAGCCTGGGGAAATTTATTAATGCTGACTTGTTTATTAATACTTTATTTGCTCTGGCTTACCCTTGGCAGGTTACAATACTTTGTCCACAGTAGAAGAAAGATGAAAAAAGATGGAAAAGTAGGAAATCATGGCAATTAGACCCTTCCTAAAGCCAAACAATCTGGGAAAGGAGCTTCATGCAGTAAAAGCTGGTAAGTTAGTGAGGTGGTCCTCAGAGGCAGAGAGATGTAGTGCCAAAGCAGCTGAAGAGTAAGAAAACCTCTGGTGTGATTTTCAGCAAATAAGGGAGATGTGGAGAGATTACAGGAATCAAACTAAGACAGGAATGTTTTCTTATACTAAGGCTTGGGAATTTTCTTGAAATTTAATTTCCTCATTCTTCACTACTGTCATAGTGTGGTCTTGCACAGTTTTATGCAGCTCAATGACTAATACTTGGTAGGTATGTTGAAAGATATTTCTTTTGTCATTTTAACTGGAAATTGACCTCATGAGAGTATTCCCCATAATGCCCATCCAAAAAAACGAGAAGTCGTGGACATGTTGCAACAAAACGTGACGGATACTGAAAAAAGTTACTAATGTGAGAAAATAAAAAAATATTCCCATAGACATTTTATGTTTAGTAATAACTCCAAGAACTTAAATGAATTTAAAATTTTCAACCATGCTTTCCTCTGAGTCCAAGTCTCTAGTTTGAAAAAACTGTTTCATTGTTTAAACTAGTCAGGTTATTGCTTGCCCTTGAGAACATTTTCTGTAAGACCATTTTATCCCATAAAATGTATTTCCATCAGGTCTTACAGAAAACTTAGTATTTTTTTCAGAAAGCCTTTTTTGTAAAAAAATATTTTTTCTACAAGTCTTAGTATTCAATGAAAAGAAAATCTATGATAAAAAAAAGATTAATCTCTCTCAGTTTATAACAGCATAAATATTCAAAGAAAATAACAGTCCTTTTCTAAAAGACAGATATTAAGAAGTCACTTTTAAAGAATGATTTACTGATTGAAATAAAACCTGAGGCTAAACAAGGGTGATGAAATACCTCATACCTGAAATTTACATTAAATTAATCCACTTTTGAAATCTGCTGCTTGACTGTTTATATTAATTTGTTTTAGCTTGATAAGATCAACAGTATAAAATTAATTAATATAATTATGGAAAGAGACAGACAGCACACAGAGATGATGTAATAAAATAAGTTACCTCTAAAAAAAAAATTACTTTATTGCCTCTTTCATGAACATATACTTCCAGATGGAAAAACAAATGTTTTTTGGAAAGCAGGACAAAGCAAATTAAGGAACATCCATGAAACACATGAATAAAGGAAGTATAGATAAGTTATTAATACAAGCCTAAGCTCTATCATTAGTCAAAAAGTAGAAAATAAAGGATGTATAACAAAATCCTCAAATGTTCTTGCAAACTAAGACAGAAACCACACATACAACACAAAGCCAAATGCTTCCTTGTGGGCCTTTTGCTGTACACTGTGGCAGAGACACTCAACAAGTACCATTTCCGTCCTTTTATTTATCCTGCTATGCAAACATCATTATCCTCACTGTAAACCTGGAGAAATGAAGCACAGTGCAGTGGGAATGGGAAGATCAGTGAGCCAGATTTTCCTTTCTTCAGATTGCAGCTTTGGAACTCTTTTCCTGCCGGGTTAGACTCTGTGTCCCTGTGAACTGGAGGCAGCCCCAGTGCTGATGGAGGAACTGCACAGTAATCGAGGCAAAACCCCATATTGTTATCACTCCTGTGGATAACTCTGCTCCTGAGCATCTGCTCTGCTCCTGAAAGCTCGGTTTCAAATCAGACTTCATGACTTTGCTTACATCTCTCTTTTTTCTCCATCCCACACAAGCTTCCTTTGATCTCAAATGGTCTAACTGTCGAATGTGTCTTCTGCCATATAAGCATGTCCTTTGATTCTCCTTTCAGTCCATCGGTTTTTATTCTTGCAAAAGATTTAAATCCTTTTATCCTTTTTGAAAATGACTGACTTAGTCAGTTTTTGACCTTTTGATACAATATGTATGCGGTAGTAGGAATCATTTATCCCAAATTTATTTTGGTAACCGTTCGTGACTGAGGCTTCCTCTTGCTTTAGCAGGTATCTTGCAAAGTCCTGATCAACTCACATATGTCCCTTAGCACACTGAAAAAGTTCACAATCTTATCATGAAATCTTTCACAAAGAAACATTATGAAATCTCAATGAAGAACACAGAAATAATTTATAGCATGTATACTCTTATTTAATATTTACTACTGCTATTAGTTATAATGAAAAGTAATTGTTCCCAGCACATAAGAATTATAAAATGGTGCATCAGATATCCTATTTATAGGTAATATCTATCATGGAACAAACAAAAAAAAATCATTTTTAGATGACAGTTTGGAAAATTGTAAATTCTTGTGTAAAAGATTAAAGCCTGTTTTTTTTACTCCGTTATCTCAGGTAGATCTGATTTTCCATACTTCGTTCTCTTAAAACAAATGTCTTAAAGACATCAAACCATATAAGAAGTCTCAGTTCTTTTTATTTAAATTCAGTTTTAGCACAAAGCTGTGCCTGGGGAACTTCAGGTTTTTTATTATTCAAAACTTAATTTTGTATTTCATTAATAAGCCAAAGAAAAGTAAATCAAACCTCAGAACACTTTAGAACTGTAAAATGTATCAGATACTTTTTAAACATTAGTGTTTATGAAGTATCAACCTGTTTGTAAAACTGAAGTGTACCACAGTTATCTGGTCATTTGGTTCAAGAATAGGAAATAGACTTACTTAGCAGAACTGTTTTCTCCTCTGTATTATACCCACAAAACCCCTTTTCATCAGGTCAGAATATGTTATCATGATCATCAAACCTTGTCTCTTCCACAGCCCTGTTGCCACATTTTAGCTTTGCTCCTTCAAAAAGCCCAGAACTACTGTTCAGAACAACTTAGACAACAGAGTTGATTCCAAAGTTCTATATCATAGATTCATAAAATCAAAGAATAGTTTGTGTTTAAGGTGGACCTTGAAGATCGTCTACTTCCAAGCCCCCTGGCATAGGCAGAGTAGACCAGGTTGCTCAGAGCCCCATCCAACCTGGTGTAGGACACTGCCAGGGATGGGGCACCCACAGCTTCTCTGGGCAATCTGTCCCAGTGGCTCACCACCTCACTATAAAGAGTTTTTTCTTAATATTAATCTAAACCCACTCTCAGTTTGAAGCCATTCCCCCCTTTCATGTCACTACATGCCCCTGTAAATAGCCTTTTGCCATCTATACTATATGTTCCTTTCAGGTACTGGAAGGCCACATTTAGGTCACCCCAAAGCCTTCTCTTTCCCAGCCCGAACAATCCCAATTCTCTCAGCCTTTCCCTAGGAGAGAGGTGCTCCATCCATTTTAGCTTGTGTCCCTCTTCCAGACTCACTCTAACAAATCAATGTCCTTCCTGTGCTGTGTCCCTCCTGCTCAACATCCCAGAGCTGGAAGCAGCACTGCAGGTGGAGTCTCAGAGTCTCACCAGAGCGGAGCAGAGGGGCAGAATCCCCTCTTTCACCCTGCTGGCCAAGCTGCTTTGTATGCAGCCCAGGACACGTTTGGCTTTCTGGGCTGCCAGTGCACATTGCTGGATCAGGTCCAGCCTCTTATCCACCAGCACCCCAAGCCCTTCTCATCAAGGCTGCTTTTCACCCATTCATCCCCCAGCCTGTGTTAGCACCAGAGATTGCTCCAACCCATGTGTGGCACGCGTTTGATCTTGTTAAACCACGCAGGATTCCCATGTGCCCACTTCTCAAGCCTGTCTAGGTCCTTCTGGATGGCATCCCATCCTTCAGGAGTGTTAACAGCACCACTCAGCTTGGTGTCATCTGCAAATTTGCTGAGGCTGCACTCAATCCCTCTGTCTATGTCATTATGGAAGATAACGCTGGTCCCATACAGACCCTTGGGGACACTGCTCATCACTGATGCCCACTGACACTGAGCCATTGTTCATTACTCTCTGGATGTGACCATCCAACAAAATCCTAATCCACCTCATATAAACAAGCTTGAGGAGAAGACAGAATGCAGATATTAATTTAAAAATGTGAATAACTAATAATTACCACTTCTGCTGTCTTCTTTGTGCAGCTGGACTCCAGAGGCTCTGCCGATCTGAAGAGGAGGAACAGCAAAGAGCAAACCAAAGTCTGTGAACAAAGGGGTCACCAGCTGGTCATTGATGATAAGATCTCTTAATTCACATGGTGGAAGAAATCTAACAAAACTTCCTGTGACTAAATGAAAAAAGAAGTTTCTGCAACAGCAGATGAAGTTTTGGCAGGATATCAGATAAATAATTCTGTATGAAATCATGTGTGTTTAAGGTATTTCAACCAGTGGATTTATAGAAAGATGAAGTTCCAAGCCACACAAAGCATGACACAGAGACAATCTTGACAATATCAGTATGTTAACACTTCAATCAGCTGCTACTGCTACTGCTATGCACGTTTTCCTGGTGTTCTATCACACAGGGACAGGCAAGATGGGAAATGTTTTCATATGAAGCCTGTACAAACAAATAGAATTGGCAAAATTAAGTTTTTATAATATTTCATAGGAGTTTTAGTCACAGAACTGTGTTGAGGAGGAATCACCCATATCCATTGGATGTTCCAAGACTGAAGATTGATATCAGAATCCTACCAAAATAAACACCAAACAAAGAAGCAGGTTTCTTTTAACCTTTTTTCAGAATCAAGATCTAAATTTTTCCAGAGCCTGGATTTGATGCTCTCATGCTATTATTTAGCAAGATAATTATACGGGAATTATATGGGGTAGTACATCCTGAATAGATAAACAGGAATATCAGTATACTAAAACCAAATATATGGCAATTACATCCTTTATCAGTACAGTCTGAGGTTTAATACCTTGGAAGTTTCATATTTTGTTTTAAGTTTAGAACCAATGTCACTACAAACAGAAAAAAATTAGCTTTTCCTAATCTCTTCAGAGAACCCAATAGAGTCCCTAAATGTAATCAATTAATAGATTTAAAAAGTGGTTAATGTTGAACTGTGGACTCAGAGGTAGAGAATTAGGCATCACCAGATATGTTGTCCAGCTACTCCTGCACATTGCAATAATATTGTATGCAGTTACTGATTTTTCCCAAGCCATGACCCCTGGCTCTTGGCCATAAGTTATGGCAGTCACAGGGATTTTACGCAGTGAGTCGCTGTCCAAAGGACTGGAAAATACAAAGGAAAAGAAAGGACAGAAATTCAGGGAAAGTTCACATTCCTTGTTACAGTTAGCATTGAATATTAAAGATAATGCCAATGTGCAGGACTTTAGAAATACCATCTAGGATATGCCTCATGTTCTGTAGCATGGGCTAGACTAATGCCACAGGACAAAACTGATAAGGTCTCATGAAATGTCACTTCACACTGAATTTTATTTACAGTTGCTGACAATTATGCATGTAAAAATAAGCTATTTAGACAATAAGGATTTCTAAAGATGTGTCATATGTTCGTGGTTAAATATGCTAAATGTCACATTAAAGCTGACATGGCCATGGCTCAAGGCAAAAACACTGTCAAGTTGCCTATGATCCAGATGTGGTATATGTCATCAAACCGATTGTTTCTGTTTGACTGTGGTTTATGGCGCATAATATTGCTTATCAAATGTCCTGAAAAAGTGCTGCTTGCCATGACAAAATTTTTCATCCCTTTTTGGCATTCAGTTGTAGTTAACTCTTATTCAGTTGCTGACAGACATTGCAGATATGTTTCAGTTGGTGCTAGCTCCTCTTTCATTCCATATGTATAGATATGTACATATATTTATATATATGTGTGTGAGAAAGCTAGGAGTAAATAAACCAGAATAAAATTAAATTCCTGTGGAGGCATACTCCTAGTAGGAAATTATAGCTCTACACTATAGTAGGCAGACTTGTGAATGTGTGGGAAAGTTAAGATTTCTCCATTGAAGTCATATTAGACTGTTTATGGATCAGCTGCAAGTGCTCTTTTTATGACATTTTCACCCCAGGTGAAATTGGCTTTGTCCTTTTATTAGGAGACAAAATCAGTGCCTTTAAGAAATAAGTTTAAAGGAGCTTCAGTAGCAGTTGACTCAGAAGGCTACCTCTGGAGCAAATAATTTTGAGTGGCAATTTATAATATTTTAATTATCTTTAATGTATGGACTTTTAACACAGCTGGACACACATTGCAGTTGTACTGAGAATCTGTACTTGCTGGCAGATAGCATTTTTTTTTTTGCCAGAGAGATTTCTATCATCACTCATAACTCTTTTTTACATTAAGTGGAATATTTATAAACACTCTTTCAAGCATGAGTTTGCAGCATAAGTTATCACCAATTAAACCCTCTAGGAGTCATTCCAGTTCATCCTGAAAATAAACATCTCATGTTTTTATTGTAGCTCTAAAAATTAATGAAAAAATATCAAAAAGCCTTGATTTAGACTGGAGAGAGCCTTTGAGTAATGGTTGGTGTTGCTTCCAGAAAAAAACAGTGATGTATTTTTAATATAATATCATAAAATGCTATTCTGAATTCTGCAAAAATAAGCTGATATGATTTTTTTACTAGATTCAGAGCACTTATTTTCTTGTTTCAGGTCATTTCTAATCATGACACTTCAAAGAGAGAACGGAACCAGGTGTCTGCCTCTTTCTTCTTGAAATAGGGAGGCCTTTTCACTCATTTGGGTGAAAAGCGGAGCATTTATTCTCTCTTTTGTTACTGCTGTAATGACTCCAAAGGAGCTTTATGGGAATTTTGTACCCTTTCATTGTTGTGTTAGACTGAGCCACAGTTTATTCCCTCCTGCCTAGGGAAAAAACAAGACTACCAAGTGGCATAACCAGCACTCAATGAGAAAGCTTTGAAGGAGCAATTTGGAAAAAGAGAACTGCTTCTTATTATCATGACCGCTCCAACCATAATTTCTTTCACTAAAATAGAAATGGGTCCTGAAAAATGTCAAAGTGAATGCTCTACAGTCACAGGATGAAGTGTTTGACATTAAACACCTTTTTACCTAAGTAGGAGGTAGAGGCAATTACCCATATTGCACATTGTAATGGAAACTATCTTTTATTTATTTGTTGGCTTCCCTTGCCTCCACCACAAGAGGAAATTTCCAATTTTGGAGCATCTGTTCCAAACTGTAACCAAAAAATATGCTAAAATCCAATGGCCTTTCATAAAACAAATTTCCTATCCTCAATAATCAAGTGTCCAGCAGGGAAGTGGAAGCAATAATTTAGTTCAGGTTTCTCTCTTCAACTGACAAAGTGGAAAGGGGAAGAGTAAGCACTGTTCAGTCCCTGGGGAGTGTATTTAGAGCTCAGAGATTGACATGAGGCCCTGTGAGGAGAGAAGAAAGAGATGGCTATCAGCTGAGGCACTCACAGAGCTGTTGTCACAAGCCTCACAGCTTTCAGTGCTAGGTAAGCATTAAGACCAGTAGAGTGACTAATCTTACCATATGGATATGAGGGAATGGAGATAATACATTTGTATTTTTGTGCCATTAGGATCAGGCACAATTTGACAGCATGTAGAAAAAAAGTGGGTTTATCCATGTCTTGGATACTTGGATACAAATGATCTCTCATTGAAGAATAAACTAGAAAGATAATAACTTCTCAAGTTAGTATCTGGGTGTTGCTTTCAACTCTACAGCCAAAACCTGCAAATCTCCAGCATATTCCCTGCCAGATCTGTAATGAATAACGCATTTTTTCCATACAGTTTAGGCCTCTCAGCAGCTCCATATCCCTGTAGAACTGTAAAGACAAAGTAGGTGGGCGGAAGATTCTCCACTCCTGACCCCATCCTACCATTATCACACTGCAAACATATACACAGTCCCACACATTTTTATCACATTACCAAGTTTTACTATACAGAGCATGCAAGTCCAAATTTGCTAAAACACATGTTTTATAATTGACTGTGAAGAAGTGTCTTATACTTTCTTCACAGTCTTTTTACATTTTTGGAAACAGTGGAAGATACAGAGTCATTTTTACATTATGTTTCTTCTTTGAAGTGCAATCTGAGACACAAATCTAATGGCATAGGAAGGCACTGAAATAAGGCAACTATGTAAATCATAAGTCTGGAAACTGATTTTCTGACAAAATGAGCTGGGCTTTAAAGTTAGGCTATTGCTATTGACTTCATGTGAATTATATGGTTATAGATGAGGTTAGGATTTGGCACTTTTGGGGCTGAAATTCATGAGTAAAGCTAATGGAAGATTGTACAATAAAAACGAAACATGATGATTTACTTTTGTATAGCTTCTCCAACTCTGCAAAATTGGTTCAGCTGCCATCATTGTTTGATTTTTTGCATTGTTCAAAATTTACAGAAAAGGTTAGCTGGTTTTGATAAAACAGAATCTGCCTCCTAGGGGGAAATTAAATTATACTTGACAGCTAAGAAGTATTCACATGACAAAAAAAACAAGAATCAAAGCAAGTTGTAGGATTCCAGATCTTTTCCGACAGCATTTTTATCTGATTCATACCAAGCAGAAGTTGAAATCTAGTCTTTTTTTCTGAACAGCTACTATGACCTGTCTCCACATAGGCTGCTTCAACCCATGGTGCCCCTTCTCTCTTGATCCAAGCATCTGGGCCTGTTCTTATGCCAGCAGGCAGATTCTTTATCTACTTTTGATCTCTGAGCATGATCAAGCTCAGGCCAGTTGTGTGGGTTCAGTCTTTGATGGATCCTTGTTTCTCGTGACTTGGTGCTCCCTGTCGTTTTTCCTGACATAGATAAAATCAATATCTTCACAAGCCTCTGTTAGATTTTCATCACAAAGTCAACAGTATTTACTGTGATGATAACTAAGAAATCTTAGAAGATAGAAGAGGAGTTAGAGCATTAGCAGAGAATAGAACTAATGGTGAACGACAAGGGCAAGAAGCAGCAAATGTATGCAACCAAGTTCCATCCTTACAGTGTCTGCCCAGACAGAGCATTGCCAAGACATACATATATATTTCTTATCTGTTGCTAGTGATGAAATCTGGGTTACTGAGTTAAGCATTGCATAAATGGAGTAACAAATTTCTCATTAAAAAAAGATCATTCTGTAGACAGAAACTGTAGACAGAAAAGAGTAAAACAAGAAATAGAGAAACCAAGGGACAAAGCTGAAGAGATGTGCTCAAAGAAAAGCATCATTATGAAAGCTGATGGAAACCAAAGGGTTCTTTTCTGTCTATTGTTTTGGGTTTTTTTTACAGAATGAAGCTGTTCAGTTCTGCAGATCTAATCTGAAATGTGATAATATTGGTTGAATTACACCCATTAAGTTTGTTCTTGGAAAGAGACATTTTGATTTTGGTTCTTCTGATAAGATAATTTCTTCTTCCATTTTCACAGATTGTGTTGTGTTTAAAACAAAGCTAGCTGAGAGGCCTTCTATAAAGTGTTCTTGCTAGAAAATGCCATTTCTTCTAAATCAGCTCTTTTTATGAGAATGAGCAAGCTTCAACTTGACACTAGGCTCTTGGCTATACTATTCTTGAAGGCATTTCATGTTTTATTAATAGTAATTCATACAGATTGGGGAGAGAGCACTGATTGGAGCAATTGCCTTATATTCACCTCCCTGGTCTGCTGCTGTCAGCGCTGAGGTGAATGCTCTGGCTGGCAATACCAGGAAGGGCTCCCTCCATCACTGCCATGGAATAAACATCCTCTCACTATCTTTCTAAAAATCTTGGGAAAGTCTTGTTGATAGCCCAAAGTTTGTATGCCTCTCATTCTAGTTTCAGTGTCTCTCAGAGGAAACACAAAACATTCTTTCCATGCCACCTGTGCTCTCCCTTGCTGGCAGTCTACTGTCTATTGCACATTCTGCGAGATTTGCTTCTATCCCTTCAAGTTCCCATTGCTTACAATAGCTAGTTGTGAGGTTGCCACATTGTTATGCATTTGAAAATCTCTGAGTAAGGCTTCAACTCCAAATCCTGCTCCTGATATACATTTTCAGATGAGTCATTTTACATACAAATAAATGACAGTAAATAAAACGTGCCTAATAAACTGAACCAGTGATTAAATGTATATTTTCTGTCTTTCAGGCACTGCCATGCTAATGCAATATTCTGGCTGACCAATTTGATTTTGCCATCATACCTAGCACAATTTAAGCATAGTTAGGGAGTTAATATGGAATAGAAATTCAAAAGAATTCAAAATTCTCCTTAAACCCTATGTATAATAAAACTAAATAAAAATAAATTTAAAATTTAAAATTAAATTTAAAAAAAAATTAATACACCACATTAAAGTTACAAAAGTTAATATATTCAAGCTGAAATTCTCATGGCACTTCCTCAATTGTTTTCTTAAACATGCTCAAGATTCTACACCTATTGAATGGCTTCTAGCATGAAGTATAAACTAGGAAAAATAATTACAGGTTTTGACAAGAACTGTTAGACAACTCTCTGCACTTCCTTCATCTTGCTGCTAAACAAGGATCTCAGCTTCCTCTGAGTGCAGCTGGTATGTATTGTAAAAACCCTGGCTCACATCAATTCAATTTCTATTCAGTTTTTATGCAGTTCTTTTTCGCTATCAAAAGATATAGGCAAAACAGCAACTGATAACACCAGGTCATCTTGTCTGGGTCACATCAATGCTTTTAGATTTTATGTAGAAGTTTTCATTTATTCTATTTGTAATGCTACAGAGACTAGATAGTGTTTTATGGCCTGGAACGTATACCACAGTAGCTCATTTTTTTTGACTGTATGATCTTTTTCGCACTTTTTGAACTAGCTGTAAGAGCAAGAAATGATGGAGTTCAGGAATAATGGCTTTAAAAACTTTGCACCAAACAACTCTTGCTTTACCCTAGTGTTTTCTCTTCATTCATGTATTTATGTCCTCTTAATCTTGCAGACTCTCAAGAAAATGTTTTTTGTGGAAAGGATTTCCCAGCAGTGGCTATGAGTGACACAAGAGCCTTTTTTGAATTGTTTTGAGGGGGAAAAAACTAAGAGAAGCATATGTTATTTTGCATAATTACACATAATAAAATCAAGTAATTTGAAGGTAGGCCAATGTGGATTTTTACTCTTTGATTGTTACATATATGTAAATAGGTCTTCATATTTCTTGCTGGCTGCTAAATAAAATCTAAAGCAGAGGTGTTTTTCTTTTTCTCTTTTTATTTATTTTTTTTCATTCCTAAGAGACATGATGTGGTCAAAACCACAACAAGCTATGCTAAACCACAGTAGGGAGGCCGGTTCTTCAGGAACAGCAGTAATTGCAGAGCAGATAGCAAAATATGCAACTTATTCTGGAAATTTCAGCCGGAGATGCAGTTATAAGGAAAGGCTGCCTGATATCCTCAGCCTAACTTTAGGACCAGTGTTAAAACTAGTATCCATCTTTGGTAAGAAATATCTATCTAGCCATTTTTATTGGGAAATCACCCAGTACAGCAGTCTGTTTGATCCTGAAAGACGTGTATTGACCCACTTCCTTCCTTCTATCTATTCTTTATTCTTCTCATAGCCACTGTCATGTTATATTTTCCAGGCACCTGTCCCAGATCACAGGTATGCTTCAGTGACTCTGGACTAGGCTACAAGAACTGGCAGTGCTGTATACAACCAGCTCCCCCCTGGCTACTCACCAGCTCTCTGCAGCCTCTCTGACCACCAGCCAGCGGCCTCGAGATATTTGGCCACGCAACCAGGCTAAGCCAAAATCATGCTCCATATTCCTACCTGCTGAAAACTTCGAGCTTGGCTGTAGGCATCCACAATTGTAGGAAGATTTCCTCTGTCATAATGTTTAGACAACAGTAAAAGCAACAAAATAGGGACCCATCAGACACCAGGCAGAGTATGCCCTCTCTGACAACTGCAGATCAAGGTCGCTGCTAAATGAGGCATGGTCTGTGTTCAAATGCAGTGCAGAGCCAGCCAAGGAGGCAGGAAAAGCCACGGAGAGAAAACAAAGCCTTGTTGAATGAACTCAAATCAAAACAGAAAGCTGGACTGTGAGGTCTGTGTCTTTCTCATTACTCCCTAATGTACAACACCATAATGGATAGAAAGGAAATACCAGACTGAATATGTTAAGAGAAGGAGACTAAATTGTAAAATGGTCATTGCTCAGCCTATTCAAAGCAAGGAGTTAATGTTTTTACCCTCCTCTAAAATATACACAATTCCAAGCAGGTAAATTGAGCTAAGCTGGCTCAAAGCAGGGTGGAAAACAGGTTTTAGTTTTAGGCTTTTGTCTCTTTTTTCCTGATTCTATTACATCATTTTCTCTCTGTGTTTTTTTCTTTTGTGTTTATTGGTCAGAAAGGGGAAATTGACAGATAAAGAAGCCGAGGAGTCTTTGTGTTTTAATTTTTCAGAGTTTCCAATACAAACAAACCCCCAGAATGTTATTTCAGGAAAGGCATTTGCTGTGAATTTCCATAACTTAATTTTATACTGTTGTATACTTTTGTGTGTCTGATTTTTCTATAGAAAAAAAACCCAACCAAAACAAGAGTTTGGGTCCCTCAGTGTATTTCAAGGGAAAGGGTTCCATTTATCTGCTACATATTATACTGAAGAATGCAAACCTGACTGGTTTTCAAAAATAGCTCTCTCTTCTCAATTCCATTGAAAACTTCAACTTATGATTTCTTTCATTTTGAAAGAAAAAAATGTAACTTTTGTTACTGCTTATTGTTGGTTTGGACTGGCCTATTATTGGTTTATCTGGATCTTATAAGCCAACAGTACAGGAACTGCGCAGAGCTGGCATTTTTTTCCTGTCCTTATTCTATAGATGTGAGGCTGTCAAGACATTACAATGTTAATGATTTCATTTTCCCAACACTCTATGGAGTATAGGTGCCTCTTTAAATTACAAAATAGGAAACTGGATTTTAAAGGTGTCACATGAATTTTGGAGTTAAATTAACACACATGATTTTTAAAATTACCGATAATGGTTGTTTGGGTTAGCAAGAAGCACTGATAATCTATTCTATGGTGTTTCAAGGGAGTACTCAAAATTAATATACATATTTAAAAGTTGAGGCCATTTGGGCTACAGTCTGTAAGTACTTTGGCCTGTCTGACAGACTTGTGCTGTAACAGTAATACCTTCACTTGTTTTTTTTTATTTCAAATACATATTTCTAATACACAGTTACCAGACACCTCACTGCAAAACAGTATAAAAAATACTGACCTAATTTTACTTACAAACATTAATTGTGTGTGACAGCGGCAGAGAAAAGAGATAATCCTGAAGAAGCTACAGTTGCTCAACTATGGCTACTTCAGCTCTTTTTTTCCCCTAATTCACTCTTCCTTCTTTAAAGTTGGAAAGAGGGCTGCATGAACATGGTAGAAGTACCTGTAAAACTGATTTCTGGCAATGAAAGAGAGTTCTAGAAAGAGACTTTCAGAGTTTCCAAGTTCTGATTTTTTTTTTTCTGTTTTTAGGTTTTTATCCAAAGCCCACATGCTCAGAGTAGCCCAGCTGGCCTTTCAGCCTGAAGAATGTTAGGGAAGGTTCAGACGCCTGTATAATATCAGCTCTGTAGTACCTTTGAAGTCTCTAACACAGTGTATCTCCCCTCAGATTGATCCCTGCATGACTCAGTAGAACTAAATGGTGGCAAGTGAGTATCAAAAGCAAAATTCACAAGCTGAAGCAGAAGCAGGTAGGGCAGCCCTTGGCATCATCAGCCTGCTCCTG
Organism: Drymodes brunneopygia; assembly: GCA_013400955.1. NCBI lineage: Eukaryota > Metazoa > Chordata > Aves > Passeriformes > Petroicidae > Drymodes > Drymodes brunneopygia. Next base: position 72,278 of record VZTZ01012069.1, read on the forward strand.
GGAAATATATGTGCATCTCTTTGACCTCTGAACAGATCCAGGGCAAAAAGCACCCCTCCCAGAATCAGTGTTTGCTCTGCTCGTGTCTGAGTGTCCAGGTTTGGTCCAAGGTGGGAGCCTGCACTGGGAGATCCATGCACCAGGGGCTTACACTGGAGAGTCTTGGGTAGATAAATACCAAAGAAGTGCTTGCTCACAGCAAGTCAGGATCATTCCAAAACTCTCACACTGGCAGTGCAGACTGCATCCTCAGGAGGTGTCTGGGGGAGCATTTTGCACTGTGCTCATCATGCCCCTGCAGTGCTGCGTACAGCCTGTGCTGCAGGAGCCGCTGGAATGAAGGTGAGGAGATAATGTGAGGAACACAGTCAGACGTCTGGAGAGCAAGAGGGGAGAATAGTTCAGCAAGGTAGCAAGAGGCAATTATGAAATGCTACATGAATTAAATGAGATTTAAGCTACAACTAGAATAAAATGACTGTGCTTAAGCATTCTTTGAGTGACCTGTTACAGTGGGGATAATGATAGTAACAGTTTAATGAGATTACTAGAATTTTGCTTTTTGTTTACATTTTATTAAAGGCTCAAAACCATTCAAACACACAAATTACTTGGAAGAAAATAGTATGCTAAATTTATGCTTTCCGTAATCTTCTGTCTTAACTAAGGAAAAACAAACTTGTAAAGGAATGCATGGATGAAAACAGATTGAGGACAATGCCACCAAAAGTAGACCAAATGAACTCCTCCAACACAAAAAACTAAACCTGCTAATCCAAATCTCCCTTCTTGCTCCCTCTTTCTATCTTGACTTGCTGCACTCTGAAGCCCTGTGAGGCAGCCGTGTGCTGAAGATAGATGCCTCAGCACACGTACAGTTGGTTTAGAGTTTCCCAGTCTTTTCTTGTTCTGTAGCTCTGTGAATTTCTATCTGTATTTGGATGATGTGTAAACCCTACAGAAACACTCTCCAGCTGAGCTGAAAATTAAGCAGAGTGTGGACACTCCTCTTCTGCCTAATAAAATCCTTGAAGTGCTGAGTACTTTCTTTGCAACTGTTTATTTGGACCTACCAAATCTGACTTCCCAAAGTCAAAGTTTCATTAGCTATTAAGGTCTGGACTGCTGAACAGCCCAGCATGGGCTCTTATTGAGTCTGCTGCACCATTCAAAGAAATAAAATATTCAAACATATTCATTCTGGTAAGGATCATTATTTATGATCTCCTCACAACGACAAAAAAAGAAGGGATGTGATTTGTCCCAAAGTTTGATGACAAATATGAGATGAAATATTTTTTAAACTAGTGATAGATATGAAAGGACAGCATAGTTCAGGTGAATGAGGAGTAGGCAAAATGTCTCCTCCTTTCAGATATGTTTCTACAAGTTCTTTTTCTTTTTTTAATTCATGCTGACAAGCATACACTGAATCTAGCAGATAAATATTTTACTCAGATTTTATGCTGTCACTGACATGTTTGCACAGCAAGGATCAAGTCTGCTCCTCATTTTCAGGGGCATGCCAAAGCAAGTGCCAGCCTACACAGCTCTGCTCTACAGAGGGCAGAATTCTCTCTGATGGATATCCCTGGAGCAGGGCAGAGCTTCAGCAAACAGCAAACAGCAAACATCAGTTCTGGAGTACAACAAGTCAAAGGCATGCAGTACAAAGGGGCAGCTTCCTGTATGATAGCCACCTTTTGGTGGGGAAATGGCTTTGGCTACAGGAACTGGGTAAGTATGTTCCTGCTGCTCAGAGCCATTCCTGTGCTAGCAGGGCTAACAGGGAACAGTCAGCTCTGGCTCTGGTTCGCAGGGTTTTTACCAATCTTTTTATTAGTCATGGCTGCATTTTACCAGGCCCAAAAGAGGATTTGCATTAGTTATCACTCAATGCTGAATTATTTTCTGAACCAATCAGAAATATCAAGGTTTGATACACCTATATAAGTTGTAGTTACTGGGTAACATTATAAGGCATGTACTAGGCTGTTATCCAGATGAGATTTTATAGCTATTTGATTTAGATATATAATACTGAAAGTTTAATACCAAACACAGAAATATGAGGCTATGGTACAGGAACTCCTCAGTTATGTAAAGTTACCCTTTCCCATTTTAGTATTGTAAGATATAAACTGGTAACCTGCAGTGGTTTTATTCAGATGACTAGCTAATTCAACAACAGTAGAAAAAGACATTTTGTAAGCACTACTTGGCATTGCTGCCAGCAGAACTTTTGTGCTTTTCTCTTAAGAATAGCAGCACCTTCAGCTTTAGTGCCAGGTACTTTTTATCCTCTTATTTGCTGTTCTCGCTTCCCCTCGTCTTCTTTCACACTGTTGGAAACTGAACACAAGGAGTGTGGTTTCCAAGAGACCAGTGGCACAATAATAATCAGCTTTTTAGTAAGATGAAACAAAGCTAGAAGATGTAGTCAGTTACTGGCTCTGAGCTGTTAGTACAAGGCACTGCAAAAGCACATCTGCTTAATCCAGAGAGCTTCCAGTCAAACAAAAAGCAACTTCATAAGCTGATGATGTAGAGAGAGATGAATCACAAAATTTGCTGGCAAGGTTTCCTTTATCTTGGCATGGCCCAAGAAATGTCCAAATTGTGAAATAATTGGAAGCCAATTTTCTTTGAAGGAAAGAAAACAACCAGGGAGGGTGCTGTGCTGGAGAATGGAAAGAAACATGGTGCTGTGCTTCAAGTGTCCAGTGCAGTCAGCGCTGCACTTTCCTTGGAGCTCTGGAGAATGACAAAGTGACCAGGCAATCATGAGCAGGGCAGTAGCCTCTGGTGTGCTGAGTGGATGGGAGCAGTGCAAGGCTGATTGCTCCACTGCAGTGGGTGTGGGGAACACTGCAGTAATGGCAGGAATGCACTGCCCAGTCTATCGATACTCCACTGTCAGTTTACTGAGACCAAGCCCTACACAGGATTAGCATATGCACTGTAAACCAGCTTTGCAAATGCACAGATAAACATGACTGTAGCTGAACTGCCTTGCAATGGTAATGCTCTCTTTTTCCACCTTCAATGATCTGCTTCCTCAAATTTGTTTTGAATCTAGCTTGACATTTGGATCTTTCAAACCATTCTTTTAGACCATTGGTATGGGATGCTTTTTCAAAAGATTTTGCATTTAAAGCTTTAAATCAATGGGAAACAAATGTCTGTGATGCCACCCAGACTCACATTCAAATGCTTCAATATAGTGCTACAAATTCCATAGAGCAGCTGCATTTTGTCAAAGCATTTTGAAGGGGCTTTTTAAACCGATTTTGAAGAATAAACTCTGCCATTTATTTTAAGTGTCAGTTTCCACATCTATACATTTGTTGATGTTTTCCATGAAGAAATGTATTTTTTTTTGAGTGACACAAACTGCCAGGTAGACATCATGCAGTTGTATGCATTTCCAACATTGACATTTAAAAGTTATGGGTATGCATTTATATGCAAGTATACATTTATATGGGCAAAGAGCTACATCAAAATGGCAGTCACAAGCAGGATGGTGGACACTTGAGCAATGTTTATGAGTCATTCTGGCATATTGAGGAAATTGTTCAAAAGAAGTTGACATAGCCTAATAAGGCAAAAGACTCATTCTGTCTTGATCAATATATACAGATATATTTAACACGTGATTTTTTTCTGGTTTGTGTTTTCATGACACATCTTCCCCGTCCTCTTCAGAATTATCACTTTTCTAATTCAGGATCTTAAGCAGCTCGCCCCAAGAAGCAAAAATCATTCCTGAAATAGAATTTTACTTACCTTAATTGCTCACATAATATAACAGCTTCTGCAAAATTTCAAGGAACATATTTACCTGTGAATTGCTCAAGAAACTGTGTCCACACACAAAATCTTTTCTTTGGTTCCTTTTGTGGTGCATCTGTATCAAACACAATGATAACAGGAGCCAAGGAGTATACAAGGAACCAAGGAGCTCACGAAGACGTAGTGGTAATAGGTGGAATAAATTAATGAAAAGGCAGCCCTTGCTGGATGCAAGGGCTTGCTGGAACATTTCCAATCCATTCATTCTGATTGCTGCCAGAATAGCAGGAGCTGTGTTTCTGTTTGAGAATTGTTTCTCCCCTTGTTTGGCCAGGGAGAGACCATTCACAACTGAAATGAGAGGCCCCTAAAGCTCCCTTCTTCTCACTTCAGTAACTCCTGGGAGGTTGTTATGATGCAGCTCTAGTAAACTTAGCTCTAGAAAGTACTCATATGAAAAGACCTGATTCATTATGTGCCAATTTTCAGTTAAAATGCTTAACAAAGGTAGCGCTTTTCCAATATAAGTACTATATTCTGCAAAAGGTTGAAGGTCAAACAAACCTTTAATAACTCTAAATAAAGCTAAATTCTGGAGCTGACATGACAACGTGTTTCAAGTATGCTTGCATGTTCGTGTTAGCTGTTGATTTGAAGGCATGAGGAGAAACAAGATATGCAATGAAGCATTTCAGATGTGGTTTTCTTCCTCGTTTTTTCAGACTTAGACAGAACACGCATCTCTGCGCTGCAGAACTTAATTCCTTCCCACAACGCAGAGACTTTCAGGAACTCTTTATGAGATCAGGTTGCTGATAAAAGCATGTCAATACCACAGCCCCCAGGGCTCTGCAAGGGTGCAGTCTACTCTTCCACTGTCATTCTCACCTACGCCTAACAGGTGATGAGGCGATATGGAGAAAGTGACTCAAGTTTTCAGAGGGACCTAGATTGTTCTTACATCAAAGTCTCAGTAATGTAAGATGGGGTGAAGACTACAATAAGTTAATTCAGGAGCCTTAGTCTCTGAACATGGCTTGGATGCAGATCTCAATGCAGAAAGTTTTCCTTCATTGTTGTATTCCAGCTGGTTTTCCTACTGTTAATTATATAATAGCTGTGTTGGCCATAGAGTCACAGTGATCCCTGACCAGTCATAATTCTTTCCCTTGACCTCTGAAGAAAATCTTGAAGGTTCAGCCTCTGTGCTCCCAAATTTTATTTGCACCAACATTTTGGTCATTGGTGGTTCAGTCTCCATACTGTGACCTCCAGCCAACCTCCAAAGATCAGCATTGTCAGAGAGAATCTCTAGAACCACACTCTACAGAAAAAATGGCATAGTCCATTTTTAGTGGTTCCACTCCCTCCACACACCAAGGGAATTTTAAAAAAATGATATTGTCATACAGTTCTGTCAACTACGGTAAGAGAATAAAAGTTAGTCCTTCCCTCCTCACTGAAAATAAAGTTCAACAATCTGAACAAAAATCCACTAAACAGTCAAAAAGACAAATACAAAAAATCAAAAGTCTGAATTCTAAGCCATGTATCCTGTGTGATAAAGCTTAAGAGATGGTTTGAACATATGTCAGACATTACTGATCTGAAGAGGTGACCCTCATGGTGCAGGACAGTACTGTACTGTACTATTCCATCCCTCATCTCTCTTTCTTAACCACTCCTGCAAGAAAAGACCACTCTTTCTTCGTGAGATTGATTATGCCAGCTACTAGCGACAGCTGGAATCTCCCCAGGGCAATTATGATTTCTCCTTCATATCACCTGTAGCAGTAGGGCATACAGATATAACTTTGGAGAGGACTCTCACACCACAGTCCAGCCAGACCTTCAATATTGAAGTAAACTTTTGTGACTTCTGTCAGGGAAGTTAAACTAGTAATTTTCAGTGAGTGAAAATTCCTGCACTAGTCTTTCTCAAAAACACACTAACTTGAGCACATCAAAAATGGAAACATTTCTACCTTATCAATTGTGCCAAGATGTTTCAAACCAGTTGTGCAGAAAACTGCCACAACAACAACAGGAAACAAATGCCTGCTGCCTACCCTTCACTGAATTCTTAAGGCTCCTATGTATTTATGATGAAGCAAACTTGTCACTCAGTCCTCTTTGCCAGACACCCCGAACACAACGCATTTTTCATATATATACACAGTTTAGTTTATTGGCACAAGAACTGCGAGGTAATCTAATGTAGGACCTCAAACTGTCATCATGAAACAAGTTGTAAAAAAGTGTGATTCAAAACACCATGAATCTAGCCCAGATTGCAATTGAAAGAGCAGCTCTGATAGTTTACAGTAAAGCTGTACGGACTGTGTATTCCTTTTTTTTTTTTGTTAAGCTGTCATAGCATTGCATCTTCGATTTCCCTTCTATTTCTGTTGTTAGCTGTTGTTAGTGCTAAGTACAATAAGTGGCCAAGTTGTGATCCATCAGCCTTGGAGATGACTAGTAAATCCACTTAAACCAGTATCTCTCAAATCAGATCTTTAATGAACAAATGCAGCAGAAACATGGCTTTGAAACCTGAAACAATTGTATAAAATATACCACGGAAGCACTTTTTTCTGTCTTTCTTTTCTTTTGCTTGGGCAGAGGCTGATATGTGTGCCAAAGGCCCCTTTCTGTGCAGAAGCTCCCAAGATGATCTGGATGCAAATTAACAAGTTAATTGCAAGGGAAAGTTTTAGATTCCTCTTTTGACTAAATGGAAAGGCTGCACACATTTTCCACCACGGTTTGTTTATGATGTAAACAATGGCTTAAGCATTGCTCTTCATTGGAAATAGTCCAGCTGCCCATAATCTGGCATTGATTTTCAGTTCATATTTTGCAGTTTCAAAATACATTCTTGGCAGGAAAGTTAGAAATTTAAGCCTCTGATATTAAAATCTGCAACTGGACTTGAGTGTGGAAACATTTTTCCACATCGTCAGTATGCTCCATTTTAGGAAGGTCCATTTAGGTTCTGGATGCATGAGTTTGTTGCACTGGAATCATGAGCATGTGTGAAGTGCATGTGGATTCAGCAGCATTATGCTTCTGAAGTCATCTTGGAATGTCGGGAGAGCCTGTGGCTTACTCTGGCAATGTGCACCTTTGTGATTGCTCTCCCAGTTTAGGAGCAAGTTATCACATCATGCAATTTGGAATTCTGTATGATTCCTTGTAAACATCATACATATTTTCAATTCTTAAAATATTTAAACCTCAATTTCATAATTCAGTGTAATTTCTTCATACTTTAGCCTAATCAATAAAATTAAAACACAAAAGCAAAAAGAAAATTACTTCTCTCATGCTGATGATGAAAAAAGTTGCTAATACTCTGAATGTAAGAGTTTTGAATCTTCTGAAAACCAAACATTAAGACCTGAAGAGGCAGATTTATCTCCTCATCAGTGTTGAAATTAATATGGATTTCAGACATTCAGTGTAAATTATGACTTTTTTAAACAATATCTTTCATTTATAGCTGTGAACAATAAAGTTCCAGACACATGCCCACCACTAAACCAAATTACACTGCTATGAGGAAAATAGAATAAAATATATCTGGAAATCATTGTGCTATAAGGCTATCCCATTTCCCTCCCTAAAGACACTTATAATGCCAGGCTGAATTGGAGTGAAATGAATTTGTTTACTCAAAGTTTGGACATAATATAGTTCAAAGATCCAGCAACAGAGTCCTGAATAATCTCAGAAAAGATATTATATTTCTGGTTCAAACACAATGGTGGTATGATGTGTCAGCCTTCTCATAAAATATTCTGTGTATTTCTTATTGAAAAGCCACTACACTGCCACACCAAAGAGTGGCTATTAAAACTGGAGCCTTTATCAGTGTTGTATGGCAGTTATGATGGAAATTACCATTAATTTCTGGCCCAATATGTGTACTATTATTACACTTTTTAAGCACCAAATAAAGTAGCTGCTAAGGGCAGTCTGCCCTGACAGCAGTGAAAGGGGAAGAGGCAAGGTTCACCCATCACTACATCATTATTTTGGATTTTTCTTGAGTCTGTAAATGAACATGTGGGTAGATCCAGAGCTGATTGATGGTTACTGAGCTTCCTGTTGGCTTCATTAAGCTCTACATTTAGCCCTTAAGAAAGAACAAGTTTTGCCAGAAGTTGAGAACTTTGCTGGGTTTTGTTTCTCCTCTCTCTTACTCAGTCTCCAAGGCCAGCTCTGCAGCAGCTGACTGAAATAGACTGAAAGCTTAAGTTTAGTTTCTAGTTGATGCAGTTTTTGGTTTCGGTAGATTTCCACCAGCAGAGGACTTTGTCCCACCACTACCCTGTTCAACAACAGCTTTGACACAGTATTGCCTCCTTCAACCTCAAAGTGCAAATGACTTTGTCCAATAAGTATAAGCAGGGTAAAGAACAAATTTCAATACCTACTGGCAACAAACCAGAGCAGGGCTTACACCCAGGCAGTCAGGTCATAAGCACTACCTGCATGCTGGCTCACCCACCGGAATGGGCCTGGAGTGGGGCAGCTGTCTTGTGAGACAATGGGCTCAGATGGGAAAAATCGGGAGCCCACACTCCACTCCTGCTCTCACAGACACTGAGGAGGCCTGTGCAGCCTGGCCATGGGGTTTTGCCCCCATGCTTGGGCACAGTTGCCAAACACAGTGTTTCGCCATGCAAAGAACTGAAATTTGTGCTGGATGGGTTATACTGATACTTCGGGCTTCTCCACCACTGACTACTGTCAAGAAATAACTCACCCTTAAACAGAGATGACCTCAAAAGATTGTAGCTTGATTTTACTTCCATCATGAGATGGACTGGAAATTTAGTTCATGAAATGTTCAAGATGTAAAATAAGGTTTCAGACTGGGTTAGCCACATAATGGGAAAACCATGATGATTTAGCATTTACAAAAAAGCTTGTTGAGTTTTGTTTCCTTCAACCAACATCAGCCAGGGAGGTTTGAATCTTGCTAGCACACAGAGTCTGGAGGGAAAGTAGGATGGAAAAGTTTCACATTTGGCCACTCTTTCTCACCATGCAGAAAATCAGTAAAGGATCATTCAATTCCCTTCTATTTGAAACCATTGTACTCTGTCAGGCAGACATACTATACTAGTGTAAGCACCAAAAAATGCAATAAGAACCCCATGGGATATTATATATTCCATGATCTTTATAGGTGCTTTCCCGTAAATACCAGATAGACAGTTGAAATCTACTCAGATTGTGTGCATTGACTTTAACTTTTAACTCCCTCCTACTTCACTCCATTCTTGTCCTGCTCCTGTTACTCTCTAAAGTCTGTCTGATGACTTCTGTTACATCTCTGTTTTTCTTCACCACACTTTTGTGCATAATTGGATTACTGTTTTTGCAGGCATCTGAGTATTTTTGCTGTTCTCTTTCCTCATCCCTAGATTTGGTTTCATTCTCATAGTTCATCAGCATTTGATTTCTTAGTTGGCATTTTTCCTTGCATCTCTGTTTCTTCTTGTCATCCCATTTATTCAATGCTACACACTCCTCCAAAGGCTAATCCTCATTTGGGGTTTTAGTCCAATAATTTTCTCCTACATCACCATCCTATTGTGGTGTGTGAGACACTCAGAAGTTTTGAAGATGTACCTTTCCTCTAAAATTACATCAATTCTGTATTTAAAATTCCACAGAGTACCACCTCTTCTAATAACAAAGAAAAGAAAAAAAGGATAAAAGTTTATTTTTAATGGAAACCATACTATTTTAACTGCACCAGATTCCTTGGAAAGTATAACCAGCTAATACTTGTGAAATGCTTCCAGCATTAAGAAAGCATGCCAAAACTGAAAAGCGTGGGTTGAACATGAACATATTTGGAGAGACCCTATAATAATTGCAAATGCTGAATGCTGACCTGCTTATTGGAATACTGTTAGATAGATTTGTTTTGTTTATCAGTTGGAAGAAACAGCCAGGACAGGAGAAAATAGGGGCAGATAAGTCTCTTTTCTCTTGAAAAGGAAAGATAACAGGGTAAGGAAAAGCCTGCGTAGCAAGGGAGAGTAGAGGTGTTAACAGCAGCAGGTTCTCAAATAAGAGAACTATCCTGGGAACAAGACTGAGGTAAAGGCACCCTTCCTTTGGCTGTCTGAAGAAGAAAAGCCTGGTTTGTCAGTTTGGTTCTGGTCAAATCCCCACTGTAGTTACCCAGAGTTAAAACTTTAGTCAAGCAATAGCCATTGAGTCAAAGCTAAGAGAATGTGTCTCACAGGACCAGAGGGTTATTTTGCAGTGACTTTTATGGTTTTCATCTGAAGCCATTCAAGACCAAAACCTCATAACTTCAGTTCAATTATTCCTCTGAAAATTTCAAATATTCCAAAGTTCCCTAAAGTAGTTTTAACATTGTCTTGAAGTTTTCTTATTATTGTAGGGTGGCCAGTGTCTTTCCCAGATGAAATTTCCCTTAAACTCAGGCAAAGAATTTCAGTGTTCATGCCAACGTTCCCTCTCCATGGACAGAGCATTAAGACAAAACCAAAAAGAAATCAACCTTTGGAAAAAAGACCTCTTGCAAAATTATTGCTAAAGAATAGTTAACAGAGTACAGAAAAGTCATGAGAGCATATTGCAGCCAGAGTTACGCATATTTTTCAGATTTATAATGCCTTCTCTGATGAACCTTAAAAATCTTGGTTCTCCATTAGTATCTAGCCTTTGAGTCAGCAATCAAGAGGGAATAATTCAGAACTGACATCACAGGCAACTTCACAGTTTAATGTCAACGGATGACAAGGAAAGGAGAGGCTTGCATCAGGTTTTCATCAAACTGTGTTTAGAACTTATCATAGGTTTCTAAACATAGGTCTGACCAGTCTCACATTTGGCACCAAGTGCAGCCTTTCACAGTCTGCTCTGGAAAGGATTTTTGTGACTTGATTTCTTCCTTGTCAGATGCTGTAACCATTTTTAGGTGACTAATGAATATTTTTATCTGACCTTCTAATCTCCAAGTGTGCTACATGCCAAAAAATAATAAGACAGGGGAGAGCATGTTGTAAAATAGATGATTTCACTGAAAATCAGAGTCTCTTGCCAAATTTCACTGTAGATAAAGTTCTGCAATACACCAGAAAGATCAGGTGGGCAGGCACCAGTATAGCCTTCTCTCCATCAAATGGACCACTGAGGCCACTAAACCAGCATGTGTAAGCACATACTTTGCATGTGTTAACTGAAGTGTTTGTCAACAAATCACATTCCTTTTTCCAATAGCTGGTGTTTGATCAGCCATCTTGAGCTATTCTACAAGAATTAGTATCAGATGAATGGTTTGCTTTTGCATCTCCATCCATGCCAAACTGAAATGGGTAAAGAAGATTCACAATAGAAAGGGAGTTTTGTTTACCATATCTGGTGAACAAATTTTAGTTCATTGGATCAAAACTCCTTTAACTATCTCTTGAATCCAGAGCCATTTTGAGTACTTCTAGGTTTTGGATCTATTTTCATCTGGGATCTTACTTGTAGATTATGACTAATGAGAGGCATTCATTCCCAGTACCTGCCCTCTGGTTTACTGATGTGAATGTCACTGGTGCCAGCTGAAGTTTCATCCACGTTTCAAAGAATGAAGTGTAAGCTCTGTCCATTGAAATCCCTTGGCAATTCTAAGTGACAACATTAAACTGGTAGACAGTTCAGGTCCAGAATAAAGGTTTGAAGTGTGTACGAACTGCTTTTTATTCCACAGTACAAAGAACATATTTTTTTTCCAGAGCAGTAAGTATAATCCTATCTTCTATTTAAAGCATGCAGTTCATTATCCCATTTTTTCACTTACATTTTTCTATAAGGTCTCTTAATCCATTTCACTGAAAAGGGGATTTAGCAAGTGTAGCGCATATCAGATTTCCTGATAGACAGATAGCTTTTCTGTTTTTTTCTTTCACCGGTGAATGCAAAGTTATTTCTTTTTGAAACCTTTCATAAGTGGGAGCTGAATGAAGAGATTTTCTTTTTTTTTTTCTTTAGCTACTGTACAAGAACCCTGTGTCTACAAGTGTTTTGGAGAAAGATCAGAGAAATATTTGTGTAGTGTCATGCATATGTACAAAATTTCTAATTGATTAATCACACATTATGCAAACCTGTCAAACATCATGTTAAAATGTATCTCAGAGTTTAAAAAATGATGAATTATTATTAATCCCTCTGAGATTCCCAAAGCAGGTAAAAGATGACTGAATTAATCTTCACGATGATTATATAAAACAGGCTGTATCTCACTTTGAAAGACAAGAATCATTGTTTTCTTCAAGGACTTCTCAGTTAGAATCTTCAGTTATAAACTTTCCAATACAGATATTTACGAGGTATCAAGAAGCTAGAGATTGCAGTATGTCACACAGAGCTGTACGTGTTGTGCCCTGGCAAGGAAAGAAACAGCCTTTGTGACTACCTGAATAGGTGCTCAAAAAAACTCACAGAACTGAGGTATTGACCTAGGTGGGTTTTTCAACATCAGGCAAAGACCCTGACACAGCTCAGCTGAGAGGTCTGACCATCCAACTCCATAACTTAACTGTGAAAACATCGTTTAGACTATCCAAGACTATATTCTAGGGCTCAGAAACCTCCATGTTGGTCACACTTTCCTTGCAATAGTTCCTGCAAATATTACATAGAGTTTTATTGCAAACTACTATTGTTTACCACATAGCTGCATTCTCCTCCTTCTTTACAAATGGTCTTCTTGATTCTTAAAATAGTTGCACTGTGACTTCATTACCTAGTCACTCACAGAAAACTTTTCAGAGCCATACCCTAAAAACAAGGAACTGAAACTTGCTTCTATTTGGCCCCAAGGTGCTGCCTCTGTACATGTGTAGGATGTAGGGAATGGAAACAGTGGTCTCCAGAGGAGTCTTTCCAATCTAATTCTGCCTCCTTTGGCAGTTTCAGCTGTCAGGTTACTAAGGTAGAGTGAACAAAAAAGGAAGTGGAAGAATTTATTTCAACTCTTCTTGAAATTTTCCTATGCTTCAGGGAAGTTGTCTCAGCTACAAATCTAGAGTTCATAAATCCTCAGCCACACTTGCCAGTGACTTCTGTAATTCTGACCACTTCATAATCATCAACAAACAGCAGCACATTTGACAGCTTTGGTAGGAGAAACCGATCCCTCAGTCTTTTCACAAAATAATTTCAGTCAGTGAGACTAGACCTAAATTCTGTACAGAACCACAGCAAATCTCCTGTTTGGCCACAGTTGGGAAGGATTTGCATAGGAGATCTCTAACACCAGGATGGTCTGCTGAAAGGCCCCGGAGGCAATCTGCATATCTTAAAAAGCTCAGAATGGGGGAACTCTGGGGGAAATTAATTGGCAACAAGTGTGAGTGGTTCTCCAGGTGTTCTCGGCAGCTCACTGAGCAAACGCCTGTGTCCCAGCACAGTCAGGGAACTGTGTTTCAGATGCCTTAGGCTTCCTTCCTCCCCACAGCCCTGCTTCCAGAAACACAAGGCAATTCCCCTGAGGAACCACTCAGGATCAACTCGAATGCAACACAAGTTTCAAAAGCTGTAATTTAGCTACATCTGCTCTCGTAGGCTGTGCACAAAAAGGGGGTTCTGATGATACAAGTGGAGTGACTGAGTGCAAAATTTTTTTGTTTTTGTTTCTTCATCAGGAGGTGCCACATCCCATCCTCCAGACCACCCAAGCAGGGGCTCCTCCCCACAAGCAGCTCAAGTTTTGCAACATCTTCTAGAAGGGCTGCTGCACCTCAGGGTGTGGGCAGCTCCCCTGTGTGCTCCTCTCCAGAGGGAGCATTTCCACCTTCAGCTCTGGTCAGCACAGCAGCTGAGCTTGAAGGGAGCCACACACCTACAGATGTGCAGGGGAAAAAATTCAAAACACAAAAGAAAAGCCAAAAGCAACTTATAATTCTGATAATATTGTGCTTGTGAAGTGTCTGAAACTTAGAAGTTTCAGAGCAGACAGAGTTCAGGACAAGCTTGATTTAAATCTAGTTCACAGTTCAACATAATTAGCAGTAAATAATGAAGAGACTCCGGGTCTGAAATTCAGGGACTTGGACTGCTTTTGCATCACATCACTGAATCACCTGTTTATAATTTGAAGTCTAACAACCTGATGACATTTTGATGTCTCTGTAGTTATTTGGGGACTTTTTATAGCTCTCAGGAATTCTGCCTAAACTTTTCCTCTAGCTTTCTTTTAGCTCAGCTAGGTTTCTCTAACAGAAAGATATTCTGCGAGAATATATTCTTGATCCTCTCCTTCAGCAAAAGCTTTAACACTTGCTTTGAAAGAAGCCAATACTGAAAGGCTTTGCATTATAACTTGCACATGATCTTTAGCTGAGCATCAAAACTGATTTTCAGGCGAATTTTCAGATTACTTCAGGTGATACACATTGTCCAGTTCTAGTTTACACTAAAAATCTGTAAGCATTTTTTTTCTGGAAGAGATTTTCTACTTGAGAAGAAGAGTTTGGGGTTGTTGAGCCTATTTCTTTTTTTTTTTTTTCTTTTTAATTTTTACTCCTTGATGACTTGGAAAGCTGCTAACTGGGATTTTTTCCATAGCTTCTGGAGAAGGAAAAAGGAAGAAACCCACGCTGGATTAGAGCCTATATGACTCAGGTCTAAGTTTTAGCATGCAGCATGTGCATTATCAAATTACAAGTCCCATAAAGCATAGTTTGAGACTGCCGTGGCAGACTAGAATTTAACAGAATGGGGCAAAGGGAATGGCTATATAAAAACCACTGAAGTAAAGCTGTATGGGAAACTGGGCTGCACAAAGCTTGCTTACACAGTTTTTTTGTTTTAAATCTAGGGTTATTAACCTAGCTCTGGCTTCCAAATAATTAAAATTTATTTCAATTATCCTTATTTACTATCCCCTCTAATTTAAAAAATGTCCAGCTTCAAAGATGTTGATATAAAGAGGGTAAAGTGTGATGGTCATGTGCTACTTTGCTTCCAGGTACCCTGGAGGAATTAATATGTGTTTACACTCATTTTTGTCCTGTTTGGTTCTTGTTCCACTTCCTCTGTGGTTGACTTGCTGTGTGCCTGTGATGACAACCAATGATAAAGCCAGACTACACACAATTTAGCTGGAGACTTAGAGAGTGAAAAAACAGAGTGTAGGAATGCACCCATAGAACTGGTTTCTGGGAAGGGTGTTCACGTAACCCCATCCCCAACCCCCATTTTCTCTTTTCCTCATTTCCCTGGGGAGCAATCACATTTAAGAATAACCTCCTGTCTTAGCATATTTGATCAAGGAAAATTAAATTAGCTGCTTCCCTGGCTACAGTTTCTAACATTATTGTGAAATTCTTAATGAAGGCTCCTCAGAATCTCTTCACACATCTTGTTAACTAAAAGTCCATGGTTTACAACTGCTAACCACAAGAGCCAAGAAATGTCAATTAGCAAAAATGCCTTATCCAGAAAATATACACAACTGAAATATTAGACACAGATAATTACTACAGTGGCTTATATTAAGATGGAACTGTATTACAGGCATACCAATGGGGTGGAATTTCTTCTCATGGCTTTTTGCCTTGGCACAGCTCTGGTTTCTGAGGGAATGGGATGGGTGGACAGAGGTTTACAAAAGGCCCTAGCAATTAGGCCAGTGGTCTGGACAGAAGAGGATAATGTGATGAAATAGCCTTTTGAGAGTCCTGATCCCTACTATGCAAAAAGAGACCTCAGGCAAAAAAAAAAAAAAAATTCCCTGGAGATTTTAATACAATGTAGTTTGTGAAAAATTAACATCAGAAAGGCAAGAGCATTGAAGAACAAATACAGAAGTCCTGTAGGCTGGAAAAAAAATTTGCAGCATTTGTAGGACTGCTAGGCTGTATGCCAGTATTAAGCCAGACTATGTCATAAGTATTACAGGAAATAGGGACAGACACAAAGGCCACCAAAGTAATGATCAATATTTTGCTGATTTCAAGGTGATAGGGCTAATGTAAAAGTGCCCTCCTTAATGCAATTTTAGTTTTACTAGCACACCAGCCTTTTACCACCAATTTCTCCACCTATGATGATTTTTTTAGAAACAGAAAACATAAATATGTATAAACAAATATATTGTCAAATACTGCATATTGACAAATACTAAATATATATATAAATACAAATATAAAATAGAAATACTTCAGTCTATTTGATCTGAAGGCACCATAGCATGTCTAAGAAGAATGGCTTGTTGTTTTTTTCCCCAAGATAGCAGAAATTGCTACGCATAGCAGCAATTTTGGTATCTGTACAAGTCTAGAATACCAGGACCAATGATCTAACATTGCCCACTGGAAGGTGAAGCAAAGTAACCTGACTCCGAGGTCTGAGTCACATAAAGTAGTGCCTATCTGGTGTTGGAGCAGTTTAGGAGTGCTGAAGGGTTTCTGTATGCCATAGATGTAGCTTGATGCTTAAGGGGCTTAAGCATTACCTTAAGTATTTTAGTATTCAAAAGGAACTGGGAAAAAAAGCGTAATCAAGGATTTTATTTTGATTTAAATTGCTTAGGTGAGCATGCTGATCTCATTTGACTGACCAGTAATTAGATATAAGAAATGTCAAGGCAAGCTAAACAAAAGTAAAATACTGTCTATACTACTCTTCTTGGACTTGCAATCTATACTCACAGTTGAAAATCACCTAAATAAACACATCTGTTAAGCTTACATTTTCCAGTGATAGCAGTTTTTATGTTGTGAAATGCACTTGATGTGTTCATGTTACAAAGACCAGTTTCCAATTTTTTTTAACGTGTAAACTGACCTTTTTCCTGCTGGCTCTGTGCTGGCTAAGATATTTCATTTAATATTGGCTAAAGCTAGAGGCAAAATGGTAAAATACTCTAGTGGTTTTATACTTACATTAGAAAGAAAATATTGTGAATGTTGTATGAAGAAAGGGACCAGAAAATTTAGCCCTGTTACATATCTTCTCTAGAAGTCAAATATATTGCTATAGGCTACTTTGGTCAATAGTTAGGTAGGAAAGACCATACTGTTTCAGACAAATACAGTTGGCCTTTTAGAGCTTTTAGGGGAAGGTTATCAATTACATGAGGTGATACTGCGCACTCAGGGCCAGAGTCAGCACTGGCACATAATGCAAATCTGTCTGTGAGCACATCTGTAAGTATCAGTGCCTCTATGATTTCTCCATGTAGAGGAGTCAAAATATCCAAACATATTCCCTTTGAAATTGATTCCAGACAGTCTTACTTACCTTCAAGGTACAATATCAGGTTCCTCACTATGATAACAGAAACAGAGCTGGTGAGGTGACAAGTGATATTTAGCTGGGCAAGGGGTGGCTAGAGAAGGGAGAAGGTGCTTGAATTTCAATCCCTCTCTTGCAGAGGCATTTTCTTGTTCTTTTTCTGGGCTGTTTCCCAGCCATGTACAGTCCATCATCTGCACCATTTTACTCTTGTCTTCTAGATTTAGTGTCCAGTAGCTGGGATTAAATTTCAGAATTGAAACCTCAGCAAAAGAGCTGAGAAGGCAGACACAGATTTTTTTATACCTCTGCCAAGCACAGAGAGGCTGGCCTGGCAAAGATCGAACATCCTTTCACAGGTGAATAGGTGAAGAAATAGTCTTTCATTTTTATTTTTCTTGAGAATATACCACCTGTATTGTATGAATGAAGAGACTTAAATTATTAGATATCCTCTGTCCAATCATCATCTCAGTAACTTCCTTCTAGTTAGAAACTGGATCGAATGTGCAATTGGCATCTTTGCTGAAGAATTGCACCTTATGTACTATTTGTTTATAGTCTTGACAGCTTATTTTTCCCCTTAACCTCTCAAAATTTGACAAGGCTGAAAAGCTTACACTTGCCAGGTTGCCATAAAACACCAATATTTAATTAAGTCAAAAAGAGGGCATATGATTAGTGATGTGCTGTCATTAAGTACCTAGAATGATCTCATAAACTCACCATTCTGGCCATATTAAGATCAGTAATAAAATACACTCATTAGATCATAAAGGATAGACAATAGCCTGAGATTAAAGGGCTTTAATCCTCTTGCAGTACAGTAACAGCAGCACTTAAGTTTAAGGTCATCTGCTCTTATGAGGCTTGATATAATATTTATATAAGTAAATACATCAGAGAGTACCATTAATACTGATTATACAGAGCATTCAGTGGGATTTTCCATGACAAATGCTGAAGATATATTCACTTAGTCTTGGAACACATGGATTTGTCCAAAATTCAGCAGAATTCAGCAGGCAAATCACAGAAGCAACTCTGGAGTCGTTTTAGACAGTGATGCCAAGAACTTAGGGCTTAAACTCCAGCAAGATGTATCAAGATGTCAGATCAGTACAAACTTTAATTGTCAGATGCTCTTCATTTCTGCCCCACACCTCCCACAAGGATTGCCCTGATAAATATTGGAGACACACGTTGGTTCTGACACTGGCAGAACTAACAGTGATGTGTAATTTCTCTTAACAAAGCCGAAAAGTCGGGATGCAGGACAGATCCCGAGGGGCAAGAGTCACCTTGTTTCAGCTGGCTTTCAGGTCCCTCAGCTGAAATGCTGAGGACTGGAGCAACAGACATGCTGAGAAGAAAGGGCACAAGAAAAGCAGGAAAATTGAGAGCCGCAAGTCTTCATCAGAGAGCAAGTAGGAATGGTGATTGTAGGTCAAAGACAGCTAAAATGAAAAAATGTGCAAGGGCTGAGACCAAAACAACAAGAACACAGGAAATAGTAAAGGCAGCAAATATATCAGATGAGGCAAAAGCAGGCCGCAGAAAAAGGAACAGGGTATGAGTCACAAACTTGTTCTCTCAGACCAAAAACTAGATAGGAGGAAGGAGGTAGACACCCAAATGGTGAGAAAACAATTCCAAAAACGAAGAAGGAAGAAATAAAAGGAAATATATTTTAGATGTGTAATTTGAAAAACACTCAATTTCTTTGGAAAACAGTTAATTCACTGTTGCAAGTCAAATTTCTCCACTGCAAACATCAGAAGTGGAGATGCTTTGTGGAAGTGGAAAAAAGGCTTTGTGATTGTGCCAGTTCAATACATTATGTGACTTGTACACGGTAGACATGAGGGAAATGGGCAACAAAATTTTCCCCAAAAATATTCCATTTCAATACTTTTATGAGATAAATACCTTTTTTAATGTTCAAAATATCTTTTTCAAATGTCCCTCTGTTTTTCTTATTTGACCAGGAGCTATTTTTAACCTAGTTTCCTTGAGAAAATTGAGGACTTCTATTTTGGATAATCCTTCACGGGACGGATTTTACCAACTGCAAAAATAGCTCACAATTTCTCCTGCCTATGCAGCCAGAGAGTAGCAGAAAGCTGCATGAAACTACTTTTCTTTCTTCTTTTAACTGCTGGTGAACTAAATGGAGTAAAAAATTTATCATTCATTCAGTTCTAATTCAGAAAATTTTCGACTGATGCTTTCTCAACAACTCTTTTGGGCTCCTGGTGATGTTCTGATTGCGTTTGCTCAACCCTGGTGAAGGCTCACAGATTATAAACTCTTTCTGACAAGGGCTCTCATTTATTTTCTGCTGCTTGCAGTTGCCTTAGGGCTGTACCACGTGGTATGGGAGGCCTGAAAGATTGTTAAAGCTCCCTTTCCCAGAATTGTCTCTGTTTTGTTACATAATTTAACATAAACATAGATTCCATAACTTCTGAACGTTTGGGGGAATATTTTTCTTTGTTCAGACTACTAAAAATCCCTCGTTTTTTGAGTTCTTGAAAACATTTCAGTATCATAAACTAAGATATTATTAATTTTCCACTTCAAAATTCATATTTATGATATCTTTTACTGACGATTAAAATAATAAGCAATTACTTCATACTGTTGATGGCTGCTTCCAGCTTCTTGCTCTGGCAAAATAACCATGCTCTACTGAACTGGGAGCCTCAGGTTCAAAGCCAGAAGCAAAAACTGTGAGAACTGCTTTAATAGCTCACCTCACAATACATTAGAGCAGGAGCTTCATCAAGACTGGATTCCTACATTTGGCTTGAATAACTTGACTGACTGCAGTCCTGAAGCATGTTAAGAGAAAAAACAATAACTCACAAAAAAGGAGGATGAAAGGTTTTTATCCCCCATCTATGGGGGATGTATTATTTGGATTGGGACATTTTTCTTAGGGACCTCTGCACTTTGCTCTAATGCATAAAATTGATAAAATATGTAGGACTCTGCTTAGCAGCAAGTAACAATTATGAATATAGGAGGAAAAGTATAAAACAGAGATAATTACATCAAAATTCTATAAAATAAAAATTGGTCATCACTTATTTAATGAGATTATTTCACTATGATTAATAGAGCTACAGAGACTTTAATTACAAGGGAAATGTCTTATTTTCATAGTCTCTTTGGGAAATTTGTCTTCCAAAAATGCTGAATTTGAGAATGACCATACTGAAAACCATGTGTTGAAAATAGGTGGTTTTTTTAAGAAAAATGGGAGTGGTTATGCTGTTATGTAGTGTTCATAAACTAGTGAACACCTTTCTAGGAAAGCTGTTGCTGCTGAAAGGCATGGCAGCAATATAGGGATCTTCTAACTTTTTTCAGTTGTTATCAAAAAATTGTAAAGAAAGTACTGCAAAACAAAAGATGCTAAATATTAAACAGAAATAGTAGTTAACTGGAGTTTTACAGGTAATTGCTCACAGCCACTGTAACTCATACTGCAGTAAAAAGAGCCATGTTTCAGGAAAATTCATAAACAAAGCAGATATTCAGGACCCAATAGTGACATTTTTTTTTCAGGCTAGTCAGACTTCCAAATATGCTTATATGTATTCATGCATACACTATTTGTATATGCATATACATATATTTGTATAAAGATAATTTTGTAGAAGAAGGAAATCCTGCAGTATTTTCCATTGAATGTTTTTTTTGTCATATTTGTCAATTTGTATCTGTGATTGCACACAGTAATTCTGACTCAGGTCTTGGAGCAACAGAGATTTGTTCCCACTCATGGTATCACTGTTTAATTTTCTGTTCCCTATTCAGAGAAATAAAATCCTATCCATGGCTTATATTTTTACATTTTCTAATTCCTGTACCCAACAATATGCTTAGGTATACTGTTCTCAGTATCTTCCCAAAATTTTCTTTCACTTTTTTCTCTAAGCTTCTCTCATACCGTGTTTTCTTTTGGATTTTCTCTCAGTCCTTTCCTCTGAAAGACTAACAGTCTTCACTCAGTTCCATCTTAACACACGTATTTCCTGGCAATGTCAACACTAATCTGTTGGATACAGAGATAATTTAATATAACAAATCTGCACAACCTGAGAGATTAGACTCCTGTCTGATCATTCCCCACATTTCATTTATGTGCCTCAGCAGCAATGTTTATCTCACTGAAGATGTGGTCCCTAAGGTTCAAAATGTATGCAGTCAGTACAAAGACTCTATAAAATACAATTTTGGTCTACATTTCAAAAAACTGTTTGTGATTTTGTGAGTCCAAGAGGATGACAGTTTTCAGAACAGGTGGTCAAGCCAGCTCCACACCAACAGGGATGCTTAAAATGAGGTAATAAAAAGTTGCTAAGCATTGAAATCTAGGTCAGTATAACCATAGGACCTGCCATTCAGCACACTGGAAATAAAAAAGGAAAAAATATCTCTCTTGACCAATGCAAATAATTTCTCCACATTATATTTTAGCTGTAATTGTTGAATTGCAAAAATACCAAATAAGAAGAATATTACTAAAAAGAAAGAAGATCATCTCATGGCATGTGTAAGTACTGCATTTTGTTATATCTTATACTTGGACTCACATATTCAAATTAAAACATTTTTGGGGTTTGGGTTTGTTGGGGTTTTTTGCTAATATTTTGACTCCTAGATTTAACCCAGTATTTTATGCTGGGGAATCATTGGGCTACTGCTAATTAAGAGGAAAAAGGAAAATCTTGCTATTTTATATGCCTATATGTTAGAGACATGCACATAAGAATAACATATTTTTCTGCCACAGGTCAATTAGAAATTTTTTTATTTTTCTTTATTACTTTCTAAATAAGTTATCTCCAGTTTATGGAGAGGTAAACATGACCTTCCCATATTGGAGATTTCATTGGATACCCTAATTGAACCCATTTGCTCAAATTCTTTTTCAGCTTCACAATAATTTTCCTGTTAAAATCATAGCCAGACAGAAGAAGACATTGGGAAGCTCAGTCAAGTATAACTACAGCAAAGTCAGTGGAACAGTGGGTATTTGCCTCAATGAATGCTGACCAGTCCCATGATCAAGGGCTCTGTAACTCACAGCCCAGTGCTTTGCCACTGCTAATGCTGCTGGAACTGTTGTGCCACACATCCTTTCACTGTCCATGGAGAAAGCTCATCCAGAAGACCTGGATGACTTACATGCTCAGACATGGCACTCCAAAATAATAAGCTACAAAAGTAATTCATTTAGCACTGTGACAATTCTGCCTGTGGAAAAAAAAAAAATAGTGGTTATTTATAGATCATCTCTAATTCACAGGAGATCAAGGTACTCACCACCTTTTACAAATTGAATTTATAAATTGCATGTCAGAGGGATAATATTACTTAGCAGTGAAACCTCTGGAGCAGCATTTCATAGAAGAGAAGTGCAGGGCAGAGTATAAGGGAGAAATAATACACCCATTTAACAGCAGTGTCAGTACATGCTGTGCCAGCTGGCTTTTGCCCAGGACTACAGAGCTAACCCCTCTAACCAATTGAATTGCAAAAATACCAAATAAGATCACCATAGAAGACATCCTAAAACTCCTTTTCTTTCTTATCTAGACAAGTGTCCATTATAGCTGAACATTTTTTTTTCACTCTCTCGCACTGCCCCCCATCACTCTCCCTCAAGGGAGGTTTGTTAACCAAACTGGGATGGGAGTCATTCAGCAAGTAGTAATATCTCTTGAGTAATATTTTATTATCAGTAAAATTAATATCACTTATTGCTTGACTTCTGAATCAACAAAATTATTTAAATAAAAATCTTATTTTGCAGGAGATGCACAAAATGCCTGAAGTACTTAGTAACATGATAATAGAATATGTAATAGCTATTTGTTTAATCCATTAAGCTAAAGAACCAAGAAAAAATTTGCTGTCTTTCTTGTTTGTAAAAATACCCTCTTATATTCTGATTTTTAAATATAGGAATAAAACGACTGGTTTTTCATGAAAAATGACTACACAGCTAGATTCTGGCTCTGCGCATTTCACTTTTTTATGTAAGAAATTCATCACCTGAAGAAATCTTTAAGGTGCTCAAACCTTAGAATAAACACTCTCTGGCAGTCAAGTGTTATATTTCTCCCATAGCATTAAGGGAAGTCCAGGATCCAAGCAGAAAACATCTGCATTGCTCCTTGTGTATGGAAAGTATAACAGCCTATGAGCAGTGCCAATAACAATATACTGCTTCTTATTTGCCAAGCAATGCTGGCTATCATCAAAAACACACCTTTAATGGAGTAGCTGAAAGGCTCAGATCCACAATTGCATTCAAGTAAGAATGGGATAAGGAGGTGATTGTGCCTAAATCTGTTCCTCATCATTTTATGTCCCAGATGAGGTGCAAGACAGAAACACTGTGCCTCATTCCCAGCTCTTTTTGACTGGGGACATGCACTGGTTTACCTCTAGCTCCAGAGCCAGATCTGTCAAAGTCAGTGCTAATGAAATGTGAACTCTTTCCTTCTTGCCTACACAGCTGTTTGATTGGAAGACTTAGTGAGGAAATAGATCACAAAGGCCAAGTGTGCTCATCTCTACATGTGTGCCATTAACAATATGCTTTAAGCCAGGCTCTAGGGATTTCTTATTGATGGCAAAGCCTACATAAAGAAGATAAATCAAACTAGCTCTTTTTCATCTACTGTCTAGTACCAACAGCATAAACAAATACTCAGCTACTCAAGTTCTCCACTGATAAAACTCTTCTCACAGTGATCACCAAAAGTGTTCATTCACCCAGCATCCAGGTGCTGCATACTGATAACTTTGCCTTTCAATTCTCCCCAGAAGGAACAAAACACTAGTTAACTCCATGAGTTTCAGAGCTCATTCTTCATTTAACACTGGGAAGGATGTAACACAGCAACGCTAGGACTACCCTGACTTTCCTCAAAGCCAGATCCCTACTAGCAGCTGTGATTTTTCCAGCCCTCAGGGCTGACACTATCCTGCTGAGGACTGTACCTACAGAACCCAAAATAACTCATTTAAAAATGGCATGATGTGCTCTGGCAGAAAATAAATTATCTGGTGAGGATGGAGGCCAGCAAGGATTGTTTTATCAACTTGACAGTAACACCACTGATTGCACATGGCCATTGTTTAGTACTCACTACTCATACTAGCCAATCTCACACGTATACATAAACAATGCATCTTTTATATGCACCTTTTCTGTTTCCAGGCTTGAACTTCATTTTCATAGAATCACAGAATATTCTGGGTTTGATGGGACTGAAAAGGAGCATCGGGCCTAGCTCTTAGGTGAATAACCCGTACAAGGATCAAATCCATGACCTTGGCATTATTGGCACCGTGTTCTAACCAACAGAGCTAATCTCTTTTGTCTTAGCCTTAATTATCTTTCCTTTTCCTCTTTTAGCTGGGATAAGATTTCCCTTCTATCCTGTTTTCCTCCCATCTTTCCTTAGGGAACACCTCACTCTATTCCCTCCTAATAATAAGTTACAGCATTAAGCTGGATTTCCAAAACGTGTAACATTAAAATACACTGTCAAGGATAGGATGTTTTCACAAAGATCCAAACAATAGGTCTTCATCAGTAACTTCTGCATTTCAATTTCCTGGGTCTGCAAAATTGTGTTGGAAATTTTGCAACAGATGTCTTTCAAATTTATTTTCTGGTACTTCCTTTTTTTTTTTTTTTTTTTTTT
>VZTZ01012069.1:97107-266808 GCA_013400955.1 Drymodes brunneopygia
TTTTTTTTTTTTTGCATTTAGATGGGGAGAACTCTTCGGTGTAACACTTATTTCAGTGTATCAGTATTTTACTTCTGCTTCTGATCAACACCAGAAAATATGTAGGGGCAGACAAGGATATATAGTGGCAGCATAGGTAAGGAAGAGAAAAGTTCAATCAAATTTTCATGAACTTCAGAGAAGATCTAGTTCACATTCCTAAAACTACTGTTAAAATTGATTTTTTTTTTCCTGCTAAATCTTCCTAATATATTTGTTTACAATGTCATTTTTTTGTGTAGGCTGTGTGACCATCCACTGCTACCAAAGGATTGTTTTGACAAGCAATCAGCACTTGAAAATAACATTCAGAGTTAGAGGGTGGACAGTAAGAATCAGAAGCCAAAACTGAGACCAAATCTGAGCTGAAACAACTTAGCCATGCCAGTAGGTCTCAGAGAGCTACTCAGAGCTCCCTTGGAGCAGCAGCCAATTGAGTCACTGGATAAATCTCTTACACAGAAACACCTGAGTACATGTGCCCCATTGGTTTTGTCTCCATGAATTGTGGAAGATCTTTTTCTTCCTCTGTCCCAAGAGAAAAAGATCGCAGGCAAATGTTTAGCAGCTGTATCTTCTCTAGAGAGTGTAATGTGGGCTCTGTCCTGCATGGGGTGAAATGAACTGGTGTGTCTCACCTGTAAGCACCACCTAATGAAATATTAATGGAAAGGCAGCAGAGGAAGCTCAGGCAGCACATCTGAGAGAGGTGACCATTTACCCTGCGTGTAGTAAATGCTAATTCCATTATTTGGGACTGTCAATCTTACCTTCCCAGTTAGTGATTACACTGGAAAACCACAAGCAAACCCAGACATAAATGATATGCAGTTAAAAGGACCTTCTGCCTTTCTGTTTCAGTAAATGTTTTGGGTCAGTAAAGCCAACTAGACAAAACTTTCTGACAGAAATTTGGGAAAAATTTCTTCTTGGAAATGTGGTTATCCCTGTGATAAACAGAAGTATGTTTTGAAAAGGTGTCCCAGGGATTTCTACTGATGTGCAATTGGGACATTTGTGTCTTAACAAGAAAAGCAGACATCATAAAATTGCTGGTTTGTTTATTTAGAGCTAAGCAGAAAGAACACATTAAAATGAAGGTGAACAGCTTCCAGTGATGACAGAAGCAATTTGCCAAGAGTGATAAATGTGGCAATGTTACTAGACACAATGGCAGCACTCCGCAAAGCCTGATGACAAACAGCTTCTTCTTCAGAGCTGGTACAGCATTTAGGGCTCCCAGACTGACAGGAAAATGAGAGGAAAGGAAATGAAAGAAACTTTCACATTGAGTTTCAGTTAATTAGAAGTAGAAATTTGGGAGAAGAAGCAGTCTTACCTTTTGAAATATCACTTGCCCCTCTTTAGATTAATATTATGGCCAAGGGCATATTATTTGGCATTGGGAGCCAACTATTGACTCTGCTCCACAAATATGCTCAGTACCAATATGTGTGCCTTAGAAAAAGTTGAATAGATGCATTTATTTTTTTCCTCTAGCATCAGCAATTAAAGTAAAGCAAGAACTTTAAGTATTTGTGGCCAATTCATTCTGGAGAGGAGAAAAAAAAAAGCAAAAAGAAAAAGCAGATCACATTTCTATTCTGTGATTGTAAGACTGCTAGAAGGAGCTGACTGTAAAAAGGAACCTAAAAATCTGACAATTTATAAGAAGTGACCACTTCCCCTTTAGGGGCTGTCATCATATTCTGATTTACTGAGACTACATCAGGCTAGAAATAAGCCCTCTACAGTAGTTCCTCTCTTTGTTAGAATCACCAATAACAAAACAGTGATTTTTAGTATCCATTCTAGTAATTATTCATAACTCAGTGTTTGTAAGTGCTTCATAAGCCAGAAATCCCAGGAATTGTCTCAGAATCTGTTTGCATTACCCTTTGTATCATACACCATTGTTTCCCCATTTCACCCTCTTAAAAATAACATTGTGCACAGTCCAATAATTTGCTTCTTTCATATGAATGCAAATCAAGACTTCATTAGAAAAATAGGTTGTGTATAGTGATTGCTGATTACTGAGTCTCAGGGGAAAGTTTGCCTGAAGTGTTAAGATCTTGCCTGTAGAATCTTGGAGGCCCTGATCTAGAAAAACATTCCTGTGTTGAAGCAATTCCCATCACTTTGATGTGTTTTAGTTAAGCATTTGCTGTTAAAGTTTTTTTTTAATTTAAAGTTTTCGCATCTGCCTAAAAGATTTGCAGTTGGTCATCCTCCAGAGCACCTTGGTTTTAAGAGAACCAGTCACTTGAGTCTGCCCTGGCACCCAGCTCTGAGATGCAAATGTTCCTCTGAGCACACAAACAGCTGTAGCAAGGGATCACTCAGGGCTCAGCAAGTGCCCATGAAGCTGATGTAGATACTCAAAAAATGTCAGGAAAGCCATTGACTTCTAATAACCAGTTCTAGCTAGAGAAAGACTGCTGTGACTCTCTCCTTTTAGCTTAAAGCCCAGTTACAGCAGTGGGGACAGAGAGTATCATTCTAAAGTAAGGCTTTCCTGGGAAGCATAAATGTGTAGGTTAAAATTCCTCAACTAAAAAAAAATTGCAGCATCCCAGGATTTCCATTTCATCAAGTACCCTAACCATTACTGTACTGCAGAGTCATATTGTCTGCACTCACTCCATCCTCAAACACACAGGAAGAAAAAAGCAAGACCAGCTGGTTCCCTCAAAAGCCACAACATAGGGCCCTTAAGTTTGACGGAGTAGCTCCAGCTGTGGATCACAAGTGGAAAAGTCCTTCTTCCTCCAGCCCAGAGCAAGAGGGAGGCAGGCAAGAGGAAAGAGCTCACAGCTCATTCTCATCTGTATGGTTTCTCACTGACCTCTGCAGACCATGCCCACAGACCCTCCTACAGCACTGGCTGAGCAGCTCTTGTTAATCACTGTGCTAACGAGGGAATATCCCTGCTCTCCACTTAGGGAGTGTTGACAGCCATTGCCTCTCATCATCACATAGGGACAAAGATGGCTCTTGGCGTTCTTTTTTCTCAGGTAACTTTCTTCAGCCTACAAACTCTCTCTTGACAGGATGGCTACCACAGCCTGGCTCTGTTCCTGGTTATCTTCAATCACCTCCATAATAAGCATGATTTTTTTATTTTTATCTTTTTTTGATAATGTGAGAGGAACAGCAGAGTCATTAAAAGGTATAGCTTCCTGACGCAAATTTAATGATCAATTCCATCATCTGAGACCACGTCCCCTGTGAGTCCAGTGCCACAACAGAAATGCTTCTGCACTCATATCTGAGGTCATGCAGAATTTGAAAGACCTTATCTCTCATTTTATTTGCTCTAGTTTCACAAAATTCAGACCATCCAATCACTGCCTCAAATGGTTTGTTTTGATATAGCCTTTTTCTGTTATAAACTTTTAACTGTGCTGTCCATCTTGTTTTTGTAGCTCACATCTTCTTGACATTTTTTTATTGCTCTTTCTGAATAAGTTCCATACAGTCTTACCTGATTTTCAAATTAAAGTTGATCTGCCAGCCCTGCAAAGGACTAAATTTGAATTTAAAATGCAGGTATTTAGTTACTGTGATTATCTATAGAAAAGGTTTTACATTCATGTTTATAAAAAACTTGCAAACAAAGGTATGCTTTTTTAACAGTTCTGCAGGTTCAGTATTTTCAGGTTTTTTCCTTGCATTATTTTAGTGGCAGAGCAGATATTAACTCCCAGCCCAGTGTTATATCATCTCTGGAGGCCAGAAAAAATAGGAAATGCAGGTTTGAGTAGATGCATTTCATATTCCCATCCCAGAACATTGACATGTGATCTTTAATCAAAATATTCTACCACAGTGAACAAGTGACAGCAACATCATGAACACATGGTTTAATGAGTAAAATGTGGACACAAGCAGCACAGCGATCTGCCTTAGACCATAGACAGAGAGGGAGATTAAAAATTATTATTGTTGGTGGATGTTTCACTGTAGTGAATTCAAATTTTACAGAATTAAAATCTGCTAGGTATACTCAATCTGAGTGACTCCTGTGGGGTTAGTTCCACTCTCAGAAAAGTGGAAAGATCCAAGTAATTTCCTTCCTCATGCTGGACATTCACTAAGCTCAGGTGTTCTTCCCACAGGGATGAGCGTGAAGCCTCAGTTATGAAATCACAAACTACCCTGAGAACGGTCTGCTCCTGCTGCACTGCTGGGATCATCAGTGTGAGCCCCGGGATGGGGTCTCAGTGACATTTAGAGCTGGTACCCATCTGCAAGCAGAGGGATGGAGAAAGTGGACCCTTGTTCATGTCCTTGGAAGTCAGTGTGTTGTGTAAGCAGTCACCACAACTGTGAGAGCAGAAAATTAGAAAAAAAAACAGAGAGTGAGGG
The DNA here is from genome assembly GCA_013400955.1 of Drymodes brunneopygia. NCBI lineage: Eukaryota > Metazoa > Chordata > Aves > Passeriformes > Petroicidae > Drymodes > Drymodes brunneopygia. The sequence continues at coordinate 101,518 of VZTZ01012069.1, forward strand.
TTGTTCACATGAGCTACCTGTAGCAGTAATTGGAAATAAAGAGCTTGACTGTGGAGACAGCAGTCTCTTGGTAAGGGGGGAGTCACATCTCAGGCACATATCTCTGCTTCCTACTAAGAACACCTGGATACAACAATAGTTTTTTCTCAATTTCTTATTTGTTATTAAGGTGGCTTCATGACACATATGTAGCCATTTTCATCTCTTCCTGTGCTCATGCTCAAGAAAAGCAGTTTGAAATCTGTCACAGCCTGGAGGGAACTGATTTTTGTCATTCATGTTGAAAATAAGTACATGCTGCATTTGGCAGTATTTTTGCTCTGCTTTGTCTAGATGTAAATCTGTCCTTGGAAAAGGCTAAAGAGCTTCCAAAATGTCTTAGATCTCTGTGGAGACCAAACAAAAAAAGAACAAGTGATTTATATTGGGTTAATTTGTAGAGCACCTTTCACATTTGGCTGAATTTTCAAAACACATGCTTGTGGTTTTTGCTTGAGGAATCTAGTGAGCCTGGTGTTTCTTCTGCTAACACAAACCAATAGTGAAGACACATGAGATAACACTGCAGGCTCCATGCCTTTAGAGTTTCCAGTGACTCTTTCCAGATCTCTCTGTCCTGTAATGGTGTCACTTAGGAAGTCAGGCAGCAGGGAGTATGGACAGCCAGAAGGAAATGAGGTTCACCTGAACTTGACTTGTCTGTCTGAAGGACAGACATAGGGCCAATGATTTTACTGTAAACTGCACTATTTTCTTCTCAAGTGCCTTTCCCTCCTGCTCTCTCCAGCTGTAACAGAGCCCTTCTCTTGCTGAATTTTCCTCTGCCTGCTTCCCTGAGCTCCTGTTCCAAGCGAGATTGAAAGAGGAAGTGCTGAAACAGCAGCGCACTTTTCTCACAGTATCTCTGGATGAAGCAGAAGCATCAAACACTGGAAATCTGTCCTGTTTTGCACTCTGTAAACAGCTTCTATGGCAACATAGCTGGGACTAGACAAGCTACAAATATGAGCATAACCTTATGGACATCAAGGTCTCCATGATTTATACACACTGTATTATATTTTACCTCTGTGTCTCAATTTTATAAACAATATTTGTCTTCTGAATGAAAAATATTAAAAGGGAATAAATCACAATCTGCAATCATGTCTTTCTTTTTTTCTTTCTTTTTAAAGGAGGAAAAAGACCTGTCAATTTTTTCTTCCCAAACACACTTTAACATCCCTGAACTCAGACTTAAAATTGTGCACCTTTTTCTTTTTTAATTTTTGGTGCAAATAAGCATAGCCAGATTCCTGCCAAGGCACAAAGAGTATGGTGTAAAGAGTTACAAGCTCCAATCTTTTATTTATATCATGATCTTATCTCTGAGTTATGTTTTTTTTTCCAGAAGAGGCTTAATACTGATCACTGATTCATGCAATCACAGAATATGCTGAGTTGGAAGGGACCTACAAGGATCATTGAAGTTCAACTCCTGGCCCTGTACAGGAAACCCCAAGAAGTTACAACTGCAATGAGGTCTCCCCTCAGCCTCCTCCTCTCCAGGCTGAACAGACCAAGTGACCTCAGCTGCTCCTCATATGGCTTCTGCTCAAGGCCCTTCACCATCTTTGTGACTCTTCTCTTTAATAATTTTATATCTTGCTTACCTTGTGGCACCCAAACCTGTATACATCAGTCAAGATGAGGCCACCCCAGTGCAGAGCAGAGCAGGACAATCCCCTCCCTTGCCCAGCTTTTGATTCAGTGCCTGATGTCCCAAGGACAAGGCTGGCCCTCCTGGCTGACAGGGCACAGCTGACTCATGTCCAGCTTGCCATCAACCAGGACCCCCAGTGCTCCCTTTCCCTTGCACTGCTCTCTAGCATCTCATTCCCCAGTCTGTACATCCAGGGTTGCCCCATGCTAGGTGCAGAATCCAGCACTTGTTGTTGTTAAACTTCATATGGTTGGTGATAACCCAGCCCTCTTATTTGTTGGGATTTCTCTGCAGGGCCTTTCTGCCTTTGAGGGAGTCACCAGCTCCTCCCAAATTAGTGTCTTTGGCAAACTTACCTTCCAGTCCTGCATCCAAGTCCTGTATGAAGTTGTTGAAGGGCACTGGACCTAAAATTTAGCCCGGTGGAACCCTCCTAGTCACCAGTCACCAGCCTGATATAACCACATTTATTTTAACTCTTGGCACCCTACCTCTGAGCCAGTTGCTCACCCATTGCATGATGTATTTATCCAGCTGCATGCTGGCTGCACGTTTTGTCCATGTTTTTCTCCATGTTTTTCTCCATGTTTTGTCCATGTTTTCATTTGCACTCTCAGATCTTCAGTATTCCCCGCTTTACTATCATTTTGTGAAAAAACCACTCATATCAGGCCACAATTTCTTTGACCCTGTGTTATGTTTACTGTGCATGAAACATATTTTTGTGACTGATGTCAATACCTGTATGTTCTTTATTCAGTTAGGAAGATAGTTTCCAGCCTTAGCAGTTCCATAGATTTGTGCCACGCTTTCTTCACAAGCTATGGCAGTTTTAGTTCTGCAGACCAGTATTTACAATACAAACTTAATTGTCTTTATTAGCCATTATATTTTTCTTAACAAATTAACATTTGAAAGGCTTGGTAATTCTATTTACAGGGTCTGTTGTGGGAAAAACAACCTCCAACAAATAACTGAATTCCTCAAGCTCAATGCAATCGTAATTGCTTGATACAAGGTACAGATTGCCTTTGTGTTTTCCTAAATGGGATTAATGCTTGGAGGATTCAGTAACTCCTCATTAGCAGGCAAAATGATTGAGTGCAACTGACTTCCAAATAATGGCTTTGGTCAGATTATGAGTGTGCCAGAGAAACATACACCCTAAATGTCTGAAATAGTCCTTTCAGCTTTCCCTTCTGTGCAGACCATGGATTTGAAGGGATAATAGACTTTCAGCTAACATAATTGCAGAGTATTTTCTTACTATCTCTGGCTAAATATCTATGTGGGCTAAGCAGAAAGGCAAAATTTGAATTTCATTTCCTGTCACTGCAGAAGAAAACTGTAATACCGTGGCAATTATCACAAAAGAGAGATCCTAGAGGCAGACATGCTTTTGTGGCCCGAGCAGACCTATTCACCACATAACAGCAACAGCCTGTAATGTGTTTTAGAATTGCTATGGAAGGAAACAAACAAAAAAAAATTCATTTGGCACTTAAGACGACTCATGTTGCTATTTGTTTCTTAGTGCTTGAAGCATTTTATGTCTACACATTGAAGGAAAGCTGAGTTCTGTGCTCTGATAAAGCATTATGTATATCCATTATATAAAAATGTGATAGAGCCAAACAAGGATTTGGCACTGTGTCCCTGATCTCTTTTTTTTTTGCTTCACCAGTGATTAATGATGCTACCAGGTGTCTCATGCCAGGATTTTGTTCAGTTTCAAACCTCTGGCCAACTCTTAAACTTAAAAGTTTGAAAGCTTCCAGAAAGGTGACTGAAGAACTCTTAAGTGAGCATATCAGGGCAAATGACCATGTCATTAAGTGCCTGATCCAGCTCCCACTGAAGGCAATGAAAGTCCTATCATGGACAACAAATGAGGCCAGATCAGGCTACTGTAATAGGTTTACTTCCACTTCTTAAGCTGTAACAGACATGCAGAGACCTCTAAAACAAAAATCTTAACAGCAATGCAGATACAAGAAAAATTCACCTATTACAACTTGTAACTAGAATATACATGTAAAAGATACTTTCTGATTTAATAGTGTTGCTCTTATTAAACTAAAGGCCTTTATTTACCTTAGAAATGTGCTGCTTAATTCTGCTTTCTTTGTTCAAGATGCTATTGCTCTAAAAAATGAAGAGAGGGTGGGCCTGTGGGAGTGGGTATGTCCTCTGCACATCACACTGTACATCTAACCAGCACACTGCTGCAAGTACTCTGAGAGAGTCCTATGACCTCAACTGCACCAAGGATATGCAGGAAATACATTTCTCGCTCACACAAATTTCTATTTTAAGTACTGCTATGCTGTAATTGAAGTGCTTGTTTTTTATGCTCTGGTGATTTCCAGCTGCAGAATGGAAATAAGTCAGGCAATTCAAGGGGGTGAAATTATTTACTCAACATCTTCTAACTTATTAATACAGATCAAAAGATAAGATAACTAAATGATAATGTGCAAGGATATTGCATAAACAGCTTTAAAGCATTTCTTATGAAAGCACTGTGTGGTTGGACTAGATAGCAGGCAGCTATGTACTCCAAGAAAATTTAATAGGTCAAAAATTAAATGGCACAAATAGAAAGCTATAAAATACAGCCTAAGCAAGAATTCTTCCTATTCGAATAGATGCTTCATCAAAAATCTCTAGGATTCAGATCAGCTGAACAAGCAGAAAAGCAGGGAGCTATGTCTGGAGAAAGGAGAAACTGTGTCACAAAAATCAGAAAAAATATCATGCCCTACCTTCACCTCTGAAAAAGATCTCCAATGGAGAATTAGGTTCCTTATGTCCTACATGACTCACAAATATTATCTTGATGTCATCCATAGACACAAAAGTTAACAGAGTGTAAATCTGTTGCACACAGCTGATTTGTCTCTCATAACAGAGGGGGAAAGGCTTAAAATATGCAGCTACTGGGTGTTAAGTTCTTGTCACATGTGACTTTCAGTTTTGTCTAGTTTCTCATTTTATACACTATTGTACAGTAAAGAGCTAACAGAGGGAGCAGGGAGTATCATTAAACAACATTGCTACTGAGCCAAGGAAAGAGAAACTCAGCACATAAAATTTCTTTTTAGTCTTCTCTGCTCTTGGTAGTAGGATTTGTAATTAGCACTCCCATTCAAAGGGTTTGCTTTTCTTCTTCCCTGCTACGGGATACAGGAAAGGTGCATCTCCCCAGAGGGAGTTCCAACAGTGTACCCAGCATATGGAACAAGGGTCTCCAATGGGAGCTGTTCCTCAGAGAGGAGCAGCAAATCCTTTGCCTTTGGTTTGAATGGAGAGATATTTCCATTTACCTGAGAGCTCCATACCTACCTGTGATTTTTAAAATCTGGTTGACATAGTTTCAAATAGTATTTAGACCTAAGTTGTTGGGTGGGTTCTTTTACAAATTTTGAATCAGATATAAATTTTCAAGTGGATGGTATTTTTTAATATTCTTTGTAAGATTTTCTGGTTTCATTCCAAATGCCAGTTAAACTGAATAGTCCAAGCAGAAAGAAAAGAGGGGAAAGCAAAAGGAAAAAGGCAAATAATCAGTTCATTACTACAGGACATTTTTCACTGTATTGGCAACTTGTGAGGCTTTTCATCAAAATAATCCAGTTTGTCACTACACTCTGCCCAGTTTTTCACATGTGCAAAAAATGTCTTTCAAGAGCACTTAAGGTGATAAAATTATCTCTTCTATGTTTAATATTTTTCTGGAATAATAGGAGATTGCAGTTATAGAAAAAAATTCTTGTTCAATATCTTACTAATATTTTTACGACAGTATAGTTTATTAAATCATGACTGGCAATTAAATTATAACTGGCAGTCATAATACTTTTGTAAATACATTGCTCTTTTGTTTACATTCAAAGCTAAAGAATTATGTTTTAACCATGTATGGTGTTCTCTGACACAGAGTTTTCTGGAATATTTTAAAAAGTGTGGGTGGTAATGATGACTAATGCAAAAGACACAAACAGCCTTCTCAAAGCTTTTCTTTCTCATGGATTTAATACTTTCATGTCCAAACATGTCCACTGATGGGAAAACAGCAGTTTATGCTGGCTATACCAGGACACAACAGCACAAGTTCTGTAGACTTGGACTTGTTGCTGTAAGCCAGTGACCACGGGGAAATCACTGGGAATTCCAGATGTGAAAAATGGATGTGTATTTCAGTGCCTGCTGCAGAAAGCTGCATTTAAGTAGGTTAAACTGTGACGTTATCTCCAGGACTCAGGGAGAGCACGTTGGTCACAAAGGCGGGGCTGGAAAATACAATTAATGTGCCAGTCAGCTGTAAAGTGCCAGAACAGCACTGAAGGGTGAGCAGGCATGGACGGTCATGTCCTCTGCAGTCCCAATCCCTGTTGCTTGAGGCATGATGCCTGGGTCTGGCCACTGCATCTGGGCTCCCTCCTCAAGGACACCGAGGTGCAGAGCAGGAAGGCTGGCACTCACCCACACCTGCCACTGCAGATCATGCCCAGGTCCCAGACCCTACACAGGGCATAAGAAGACACCATACTTTTATAGAACAGAGAAAATTTATTCCCTGTTGTCTTGAGACTGGAGAAGTGAAAAGTGCACTAAAGGTTTACCCATACCTATGCAAAGCATGAGTTTAATGGGAGCTGAAAGCTTTCAACATCTTCCCAGAGGCAAGTATAAAATGCTAGCTTAGAATGCTTGGCAGATTTGCCCAAATATAAATAAATGTGACAGTGGAGGGAACTCTGTTTACCAGTTAAGATGGGCTTGTGCCTAGACTAGTCAGGCTGAGCCCTGACCTCTGGGCCATCCAGATCATTAACCTCCTGACCCACAGTCTGGCAGCTCCTGCTCCCACCTGTGTGCCTGCAAATTCTTGTGCAATGCAGAAGTCAAGCTCCCTCCTCAGCAAGGCAGGATGGGGGCCCACCCCACACATCCAACTCTTGCAGTCTGAACAGCACCATGAAGGTGACTGCCTCTCACTGAGTATTTGGGCACCCTAGGTCTGTTCCCATGGGCAACAGGCATGGCTTGGCCCTGTAATGCAATAGAGGGAGAGCCCAGCAATGACTAGCACTGATTGTAGCTAAGCCCACCAGCTCAGGCATCTGCCCAGCAATGAGCCAAAGACTCATCAGGACTAGTATCTGGAGTCAGGATGAACTTTAGGTGTGTATATTATATGAAATGTAACTGGACTTTGTCGAGGATAAACGTCTGGACTATGCTGTGGATGTGCAGCAGATTTACGTTTTCTGTTGGTTGGGACTGGCAGTGTGCACTGAATTATACAGAAACAATTCTATTTCCCAAGTCCTTTCTCACAGTTCTACCAATAATATAGCTCTTTATTATTAAAACAATTCACAGAATTTTGGGGATAATGCACTTACTCATCTAATCTGCAATACTGTTTAACAAGAAATGAATCAAATTTTGCATAGTCATTAACCTATGGCCACCACCCCTCCCAGTTTGAGTAAGACAGTCCTGATTTTGGTGGGAAATATCTTCAGGGCAGAGAACGAAGGAACAAATATTTAAATGCTGCAAACATGTAAAACCCATGATACTGAGCACCACATGTACCCTGGCTCACTGCTTAATGAGACACTATTTCAGAGACAATAGATTGAACTTGATTCAGAACATGCACGTTTGAAAAAGACAAATAAAACCAGATCTAAAGTCATAATTTTTGATTGAGCAAAGCCAGGGAGAAAGCCACTTGGAATCTGCTGACAAGCATCTGGAGACAGCCCTCTCACAAGTGACTACAAAATAATTTTAGGGAAATAAAAATAGTTTCAGTACAAGTTCATCTGCAAGAATCACTGCCTCTATCCACATATTTGAAACCTCCCAGCAGGAATCCACTGTGAACTCTCAAGCCACCGTTCTAAATTCCTGCCCTGTCTTCACTGGTATTAGTACTAAATTTTTTTCCAAAAGAGATTATTATCTTCATCATATTAACCACAGACCTCTCTCATGGTACAGGCTGGTTTCTGTTTCACCCAAAATCTCATTGCCACTACACCTTATCACACCCCGCCCAACTGTAATAGTGTATTGTCTGTTCTTAATGTACTTGTTCTTTTGCATATTTTTGGACTGTTTCCCCTCCTTGCTTACTAGACAGACCACAAAAGAGCTGATGTGGCAAAGGCCAGTCTAATAAAGGATCTTTAACACTGTCATGATAAAGTATCTTAGTAATAAAAAATATTTTTTATCTCTCAAAAGTTGATGGTACAAAAATGTTTAAGAACATATTCTGAAAGTTATTTTCTTACAGAAATACATCACATATTGTTCAAACTGTAGTACTGAGCAGGCTAATCTTATTGTTCCTGTTTTTCTGAGCTGTATAATATAGGAACTTGAAACACTCATAACCCTGTGCTTCAGAAAAATACTATGATATATAGCACAACTTCAAATACCAAAATCTTTTGTAACTACTCAACTCATCTGTAATGATCCATAGTGTAAACTTATAATGTTTTAGTTTAAAGCTGTTAGCCTTTAAATCCCCTCAATTTTTTAAGCTGGATAAAGGTTGAGACCAATTATTTGAAATCTGATTGTTTAGCTATACCCTGGGCAGCCAACCAAATTTTAAACTAATTTTATTTCAGTCTTGAGAATTTTGGTCATCACAATTTGCTTCAATAATCGTGTTACCTTTACATCAAAACAGATGATGCTAATTGTAGGACTAAAGTCCTCTAATGAAGTCTTACTCAGATGAAATTTTTATTCATAAAAAACTCCAATTTATTTTTTTAAACACAAGCCAGCATATTTTGTTAGAGCTCCAAAGGAGGAGCAGAGTCTAAGCTAGCATTATAAACTGGAGATTTTTCTGCTTGTCAGTGGGTGACATCTTCTATCTAAACAGAAGATTTAGTAATAGCTCTAAAATACTGGGGGGAAAAAGTGAACAATTTGCAGGGGTGGGGTTCACTTTTTACTATAAATTCTGGAGTAATGTGTTAGCGTGGAAAGCCTGAAGAGTTGTTTCAACTTCCTTGATTGCCACTTTAGTTGCACGGCTCACAGTTGCAGAGAAAAGAAGTTAAGATTTGGATGGGGATAATCTAACAGGAAATAATAAAGATGCCATTCTAGCAAGACAGGTTCTTATTTGTAGAAGGTCATAAACAGTGCAATCTTCACCAAGTTCTCAGCCTCTCCATGAAAATGAATAACCAAGTCAACACTACAAATATTTTAACCACTTTTGACTGTTCTTTTTGTGTAAAATGTTCTTACCTGTGGTGCACATCCAGCAATTTATTTGCACAATAAATTGCTCTTGCACCAACCTCAGTAATATTTCTCTCTCAATCACAAGAATCAATTGCTCAGGCTTACACTTTGATATTACAGCTGAGTAGTACACAGCTGTATGTTGTATAGTAAAAATTAATTAGGACATAGTTGGAGTTGTCTTGGATGTAGCCTGAGAAAGGATATCTGCTGGAACCCAGTGCCCCCTGGTACATCCAGACAGGCACAAACATATCAAAATGTTACAAATATAGCAAAGTCAAGTACTTGAAAATATGGAAAAACTACAGATAACCTTAATCTGAATTTGGGCCCTTCCTGTGAAATCACTTAATGAACAATAACATAGAAATCTGGCAGCATAAGTAATTTGCTCTTCCATTAAAAGTTTGCACACTTCAGAGTGACAAAGGCAGCTTTAGGTGCTGAACAGTGAATTAAAGGCCAAGAGTGGTCTTTCAAGAGAGGTTTTGTGCATGTACCAAGTTGAGAACACTCTCTGGTGAGGATGAACTCACCAGAATGAATGTATGAATAGCAGTGCATCAGCTAATAGTTAAAATAAATCAAAGCAATTTCCCTCTTTCAGTGCTGCCTTATCACGAGTTGGACAGAACATTATAGTTTCAGAAACTATGTTAACCAGGATTATTTGCATAACCCATGTCTGCCTCGAAATGAGTCAATTCTATTGAATCAAGGTTATGCTTGGTTTGATTTTAACTCCATGATTTACAGTTCTCTTTTCAGGTCTGTCTGTATTTCAACTCCCACATCTGACTGTTATGGGATCCACCTACCTTGTATCTTTCTTAGATAAAAGTTTTCTGTAGTTAAATCTTTCAGTTTTTCCATTCAGGTATGACGGGTCAATACCACAGCATATCGTTTCAAAAAATCACATTAAATGTGAAACTGTATAAAAATAATTTTCTGAGAGATCACTGGGGATATGTATATATATAGGCCTAAAGAAATACAGTTTTTGACTTAAAATGAAAAATAACTAATTTCCTGAGATCTGTGATGTGCTGTTACAGTCCTTATCTCATCACTCTTGTTCATTTCCAAGAATAGATATTAGACATCGTTTGATGTGATAATGTGTTATGTTTATAAGTCTGATATGAATCATCTTCAGAAAAAGCTGTGGCACCAAACTGACTGCACCCTGTACTTGATCTGGCATAGAAATAAGTCTGCTGCCATAAATTTGGATTATGTCACAGGAAATACCAAATTTCCCCGCTTACCCACTAGTAAAACCAAAATACTTATCTGGATTATTTGCCCTGAAGTGATTGAGACATGACAAGTTTTAATTATGAGTTTTATCCTGGACCTGCTCCACCAAGAAAAGCTAGTAGGCAAGAAAAGGCACTTTCTGAGGAGCTACGTTCTTAAGAAGATTTAGTACAAGCCAGTTAGAAACAATTTTTGTCTCATGCAGAAGTTAAACAATGTTTGTCCCTGTGTGTGCCTCAACTGTCACACTTAGGGTTCAAGTGATGGCTGATCAACACCTTTTGCTAGGACCAAACAGGCAGTGAAAATGCTGTAAATCCAGTTGAAACACTAAAAAAGTGTAAACATCAGAATAAGCGTCAAAGAAAAGTTTCATATTTTATTTGCTAGCAGCAGGTGCCTTCAGAACATGGAAGAGTCAGAGAGATTCAAAAGGCAGCTTTTTATTACAACACTGTTCGTCAAATGAAGTTTTCAAGAGATGCTTATTAATAAGGGGTTGGTTATGAGATTATACTGCAGCAAGCTGAGTGCTGTACTCCACGTGAGAATGACTTTTAAAATAAGATGGGGGGGGAAAAAGGCTGATATCTGGATCCCAAGACAGTTATTCAACTTACTGGCTAGACCAGTTTGATATCTGCTAGCTATGAAACACTGTGCACTCTCATTCAGTGTGACTGCTGGCACCACAGTTATATGGTTCATTTGACCATGGCCTGACTCCAGCTGCTGTCATACAAACCTCCCAACACACATGCACACAGCAGGCAGACCCGTCACAAGAGAAGACAGTTTGATATTGAGTTAAAAGAAGGTAGGACAGAATGAGCTGGTCAGGGACAGGGGATGGCCAGAAAAGCCAATGACCACCATCCTGTTTACCTACAACCAGCCTTGACTATTTTCCCAGACATTTCTTCCGGCCCAACCTGCCTTTATCCCTCTCTTTCCCTCCTCTAAACCTCCCATAATAAATCTTGAGTGATTCCAAAATACTCTTCCCCTGCCTCCAGTAATATGTCCCATACCCCTAGGCAGTGTCCCCACAGTCCAAAGAGTGGTCTGAGGAGCAGACCACTCATCTGCATCGTCAGTGTTGGGTGTCATCCCTGGCACATGGGGCTGAAGGCACTGCTGAGACAGCCCTGGGAGAGACCATGTCCCTTTCCCTGATTGGGTTATGGGGTTCTCCTGCCTGCCATTGTGTCCCTGGGCTCCTTCATGCCTGTAGAGATGCAGGGTTTAACACATAACCTGGAAAAGGAGCTCTGTCAGACTTGAATCTGATTATGCAGTTTTGTGGCTGAGACATGAGGGGACCCTGTTAATAATTCCTAGGAACTAAGGACAAATACTCACCTGGCTGGTCTATGGCAAGTCCCTGAAGTCAGCCTTTACAGAGCAACTGAAATATTACAGGCAAAAAATTCACCAGTTCAGACTGAATCTTGAAAGGGGCTCTGTCTTTGTGAACACAATTAGGAATCAAATATACCACAAGAGACCTGAGGCAAAAATCTCCAAGGCCATGTTCTCAGCACAAGGAGTCCCACAAATTAAAGCAAAAGCAGACAGCAAGATGACATGTGATGTTTGAAAAAAATACAAGAGGCTCCACAGTTTTTATCTCTGTGCCTGAGTTTGCATTACCATTCAAGTGTGCAAAACTTGGGTAAATACAAAATGCATCAGAGTTTCTAAGTCGCAGCAATTACTCCTATAATAAAGAGCAAGACAGCAGTAGGAGATTACCAAACTACTCTTTTGCCTGAAAGCAGAAAGGATTGCCTTAGTTTTGGTAGAGATCTGTAGGTCACTGTTGCAAAGACCTGCAAATTTGGATTAAAACACTGGGAATCAAGAAAACCTCACTGCTCTAAAGTCTAAACAGCTCAACCACATAAGCCATTGCAGCTGGCCCCCAGAATATCCCTCTGCTGCCGACGCCGCAGAGATGGCAACAACTCTTGGCTCCTCTGCCGCCAGCATCACATGCATCAGATGTTACATGCCTCCAGCCTCCCACTCCATGCCCTTAATGTGGAGGCAAAAGCAGTAAATAGTTTAGGCTGCTTTGTCTCAGGCTATTAGTAAATGCAGGCAAAGGCACTGCCTGTTGGTGTCCAATGGCCCTCCCACATCTCCTCACAATGGCATCCATGGACGGCTTTCCCCAGAGAGCTCTGGGCTGGGCCACACTGCTCTGGCTCATACAGGTCTTGTAAGCATTTGAAACTCCCTTGCATGGCAACATCCACTGCTAGTTAATAATCCTTTCATAATTTTGGAGAGGAAAGAAGGTGGAGGGAGGACTACCTTCAGGAGGCTCTAATGCTTGGAGCCTCATGTATGATACACCTGAGCCTTTGCTATACAGTAACACTCAGACCGTGGAAAATGTGAGGCTACTGCATTCTGCAGTACCTCTCTTCTCCATATCCCTACCCTCCAACAGGCTCCTCAGTCATCCAGACAGCATGTGACATGCCTTGGCACCCCCACAGCCTCTGTCCCCATGGCTGCACCCCATGGATCAGCAGGGACATCTTGCTGGGGCTGGTGCAGGCCCTGGTATTGCTGCAGAGTGGGAAGACAGCCAAGGCACACACCTGGGAGGAGCTGAGTCACTGAGAGAGACTCCTTGGCTCCAAGGTGCTGCTCAACAACACATGTTGTGGCCTTAACCACCTTTCAAAATGGTCTTCAGCCCTTTTACACTATAAAGGTGACACATTTCCATTGGTTTTTGCATGTGTCCACCTACAAATCTGTCACAGTGAAAGCAGGGGGGAAAAGCTCTCAGTTACTTAGGCCAGCAAGATATATCAGAAGGAAAATTAATATTCCTTCTATATCCTCTATTCATGAAGCAACTTTACTATTCACATAGAGCCTCCTGAGGAAGAAGAGGTTCCTCCAAATGGCAATGGATGAAAAAGAAAGGGATAAAATCGGATTTTTTTTTCTCCAGGAAACACAACATTTCAATAAAATTCGAACACAACATCTTTCAGTATCATTAGTGCTAGGAAAAACATAAACCTTGTCTGTTTTAAAATTAACCCCCAGTTCTGTTATTCTGAGGGGTTTTCATGTAAATTATTGTAAAACACTGCTGCTGTTGTGAATTCATCTTTCTGACTGCTCTGGGAGATATCAGCTTGGGGCCACCAGAGTAGCTCCTCTGTTTGGAGTGCATTACTCTCCATCTTGCAAAAGAATTTTCCATTATTCTAAGGTACATTTTTGTTACAGTTAAAGCATTTCTACCCTGAGGTAGTGTCAAAATGGCAGAAATGCAGCCATGACACAGCGATGCTCTTGTTAAATGCTGAATAAAAGATGTTAATATGCTAGAGTGCTGCCTAGGGAAGGGGAAAGAGCTGCACCATTTTGTTCCCACTGCACAGTGCACTATCAGCAAACCCTGTCCTTGCTGTACCGCTCAAGTCTGCCTTCAGTGGTGCCTTTGTGTGCCCTTAAAAACTTTTAGCCACGAGGTGTAAAAAGGTTCTGCTGATTTAGACTCAGTATGATCCTTGGTTTTCAATGGTCAAATGTTCCAGGGGTATTTTCTTAGGGCATCTAAAAACATTTTTAAAAGGTAACTCACAGCACTTCATTTTTAGGTTCCCCTTTAGTTAAAACACTGGAAAGTACATCCTGAAGTGCTTCCACTCATGAAACACACATGAACAAAATGTCATAATAACCCAAGAAACTGCAAGAAACTTTCCATGCCTGTATACCTCTTCTTTGAGCAGGGGAGCTGAAGTGGTCACCAGCTTCATAATTTCACAGATCTCTCACATCCACAAGGAAGGGTATAAGGGTTCCCCAGGAGAGCTTGCTTTCTCAGTTGTTGCTTCTTTCTCAAAAATGTATGCACAGCTTTATTAGTGATCAGTAATCACATCTAAGTCACCACAGAGGGTTGTCAGCTTCACTCCTACAATCCCAGTCCCTTGTGCTGACATCAAAAACAAAAACTTTGGTCACATGATCTAGAGAGGCATGGATACCATGAACCACTGACCAGAGGTGAGGTCTTCTGGGTCTGTGAACTGGAAGAAACAGCGGTGAATGTGAGTGTGTGAAAGCCCCAGGGAGAACTGGCACTCTGCTGCTGACACACAGAAAGACACTGCACCTGCCTCAGGGAGCCTCTGGCCCCAGAGAGCAGTGGTGATAAACTTCAGCTGCCAGAAAGCAGAGAGAAAGTAAATGCAAGGTTTGCCATTTGCAAAGCTATTGATAAACACTATCTTTCTGCATAAGAATAAATTACAGCCAATTTAAAATTCTGTACTGCAAGAGATGCAAGAGGATTTTCATAGCCTCATTCAGTGACCCTTTTCCCTCTCTCCCAGCTCATGAGCTATATTACAGAATGACAGTTTCTGTATTTACACTATGCTTGAACTTCTTGCTGAATATTCCCTGCTAGCCACCTTAGCTTACAAAGTACTGAATTAAACAGATCAGAGGTTTGACTGACTGTGGCTGTTCTTATGATGCCTTCTCAACCAATTTGTATCACTTGCTCAAAAGACAAGGGTCACCTCTCCCTGGCTCTTGCACTTGACACCTTGTCTGCCCCTTGCTAAGTGGTATTAACTGACCTGTCGATATAGCAGAACTTTGCACTCACATTTTCATAGATCAGGACACAAAATATTAGAGCAAACCTTGTGAAATCAAACTGACAGTTCCTATAAAATCCCAGACACCTCTCAGAAAGCGCAGTAGTATTTCCTGACCCTCAGAAACTCATGACAATGGTATTAAACTAAATATTTTGGCATTACTTCTATTTAATTTGGTTTTCACAGCTTTTCTGTTACAGTACCCATGGTGATGCATCCATTTGGTGATGAATTCCCAGCACAAATTTAGCATGTTTCCTGTAGTTTTAAGACCACTCTGAGTTGGCAAAACACATGACCAAAAGTACCTTTTGGGGAGATGGACTGAAATGCAGAGGCCCATTTCTTTGCATTCATTCATCTAGAATAACGTCTCCCTGCAGACCATCGCACTGACTGCAGCCTTACCTCGCCTGAAGCCTTGGGGGAAAGATACACAAAAATCCCTCCGACATCCAGATGGTGCATTGAGAGGCTGGAGTGAAGAGAAGCTCCAGAGTTCCCTGCCTGCGCGGAAGCAGCCAGAGCCACTTCCAAAAGCTACACAAAGGAGCCTCTGTCTCTGCTGATGAGAGATCCTTTTGAAGCTTAGGAGTCGTGACTGGCAGCATTTCATATCTGGCCATCTTTAGGTTTGGAGCAGTGAAGAATGGGAAAGAAGAAAAAGATGGGGAAGGAGAGAGAAGGGGAGAAAAAAGGTAGGATCAGCTCAGAACAGCTCTGGCTGAGAGCCTGTCACAGCAACATGCATTTTGCATTACCTCATGTATAATATTTTTTGCTTTCAGGGATTCTTATCAACATGGAAATTTCCAGTTTATTTTTGACCTTTTCAGCAGAAAGTAAGCAATTTCTCTCAGCTAAAAAGACATGTTATAATTCACTATTAAGAAACGCAAAACTTCCTCAATGCAAAGGTACGTTGTAAAACATAGTAAGTCTGAACCAAGAGTATGCAGTTTCATTTTAAAGAATGTATGCATTGCTTCTTTCTGTAGGAGATTACAGGGAATTCTTTACACAAACAAACTCCAGTTACCTGCAAAAAACCTGATTATGTTTGACTATGAATATTGCCAGGCTTAAAAAACTCTAATTCACTTCTTAGCTCCTATTGTGGCGTGGTTACAAAATATTTTTACCTCTCTATGTCTTGCTTTCTCCACTTGCAAGCCATACAATTTTCTTGTTGAAAACAGTAAAAATACTGCAGTTGATTCTTGTACAACAGTAAGCATTTGTTGGTTAAAGATGAAAAACATTCTAGAAGTTAAATTTCCAATGTTAAAACATTGGTTATCTTAAGACATTTTTCTTCCTGACTCTCAACTGCATTTTTCCCTAATATAGAGAACAGAGCGACTTTTTTCATGTCTTTGATCAATTTTTCTTCTGGGTATTTTTCTTATTCTACCTTATTCAATTAATTGCCTTTTACTGTGGCAGCAGTGGCATGAAATGGCTTAAAAAATAAAATTCAGGTATTTGAATAAGAAAAAATCAACAATTCATTATTATTTTATATTCTATTATTATTTATTCTGCTATTTTCTCTTCCTCTCTTTAAAATGCATAACTTAGTTCTTATGAGTAAAGAATCTTAATATCGTATTTCAGAGGGAAAGTAAATGCTAAGGATAAGACTTTTTTGATTGGTTTTAAAAGGATTCAAGAAAATACTCTCCACATCTAAAACAGGGACAGGGTGTCATTCACCAAGGCCAAAGCAAGAATGGTAGAGAAAGAAATAAACCTCAAGAATTTGTGATCCTGTCGCAAGTTTTAAAACTTTTAATCTTGCTTTTTTGAAAGCATCAAACTGTCAGTTTCTTCCAAGTATGCTTCCCAATGCTATCAACACTTGCATTTTTGTCATAAACTTGTAGGACTTCAAAATTTTATTCATTATTTTACTATTATGGGCTCTCTTATGAAAAGCTGGGCACAGGGACTGCGTGGCAATAGTATCTGATCTGCATGCAGCTCAGAGGTGATGATGTGTGAGCAGCCACAAAGCCCTGCCAGGGTGCTGCTGTGCTTAAATACCCACACAACGACCATGCAGGGCTCAGCTGCCCTCATCCTCATCTATGTCCTACTGGAGGGGTCCCAGGACTCCCCTGGCTATGAGCCACCTTTCTTGGAGCTGCCTGTCCACTCCATCCTCCAAACAACTTATGTTGGCCTGGCTATGGAAAAAAAAATGGGTGGGATGGGAGGAACAGTAAGGAAGGCTGGCTATTCCCTGATTAGTGCTTTCATTTCAGTCTAATATGTGAACAGCTCAAAAAAAAGGAAAAAAAAAAGAGAGAAAAGTATTTCAGCAATTTCCTCTTTCTCTGACAG
Source organism: Drymodes brunneopygia (assembly GCA_013400955.1). Classification (NCBI taxonomy): domain Eukaryota; kingdom Metazoa; phylum Chordata; class Aves; order Passeriformes; family Petroicidae; genus Drymodes; species Drymodes brunneopygia. The sequence continues at coordinate 118,774 of VZTZ01012069.1, forward strand.
TTCAACACAGGAAAGTGAAATAAAACCACCTAGTGATTCATTTAGTGGGTGAGGATATAAGGGTTTTTATTTTACACACTTAAGTAGGTAACAATGAATGCTGACATTTTTCTTTCAGGGCTAAAATCTGCCCTCAGATTGTTAAGAGTAGCTGGGTGAAAGTCTGTGTTGTGAGATAGACATAGGACACAGAATTACCACCCCTCTTAGCCTCAGGGAAAAAAAATAATAAAATATTTAAAGACTATGAATATAATTTATTTGTGACTTGCCTACAACTATTGTGCTCACTGATTTCACTTAATCTGCACTGGCAGAGTACGTCAGCCTGGCAGAAGTGCTGCTGCATTACAGTGCACTGACTCCATTAAAACACTGCAGAGCAGCTAAACTGGGGCAGCCCTGCTCTCCTGAAATCCTCAGCTGGCCCCCATGACCCAGGAGAGAAGTCAGGCCCAGCAGAGGGAAAGTGCAGGCAGGCTGCCCTCCACTGCACACCTGCTTCTTCAAAAAGAAGTCCCAGCAATCCCTCCTGCAGGGGGACTGGCTCTTACCCTCCTGGGGATATTGTGCTCCTGGGAGCAGCATCTCCAGCCCAGAGCAGAGCCACTCCAGTTGCACTTCGGTTGTGCTCACATGAACACAACTTCTTGGTTGCATGACAATGATCAGGCAAGTGAACAAGCCAGACACAGCAGCCATTGAAAGAAGACTTGACAGGGTTCAAACACACCCACTACCTCTGCCACAATTCTCTTGACGAGGACAGAGAGCCATGACTGAAATCCACCTCATCAGCACCAAGTCAAATATTTGCCATCCTTCCAGGTAGATTCCACCTGGCATCCGATCTGGCGCCAGCCAGGCTTCTGGATATCAGCTGATGAGACATTATAAAAACCCAGAGGCAGCAATTATCTCATATGAAAACAGGTACTCATTCACATCTGCTTTTTGTGCCCAACACAGTGTAACATGTTCTGTATTCTTTCTGAAATAAGTACACACAGGCACTGAGAGCTTTTGTTATAATTATCATTACTGTTAATAATCAGGAACATTAGGGCACTTACCACCAGCTGATTGCATCCCACCCAGGAACCTATGCTGGGAGCACAGGGTGGGTGGTTCACCCCTCCTCTTCCTCTGGGACTTTGCTCTTCCTTCTCATGAGTGTTTGAAATTCACATTATCATTGCAAGGTTTTACTTCGCTTTTTTTTTTTCATTTTTACAAGGAGTATACTTTTTTTTGCCTGGACTCCTGCTATATACTTGCCAGACTCTGAATGGTCAGACAGGAATTTCGCCAGGACAGTTGTAGCTCTCAGTTTCTCCTGAAAGTTTGAGAGGCAAAGATAATTCACTTCACTTAAACAGCCCAGGACCTTTCTCTTGGACTTACAACATTCATGAAAGCAGTATTGCTTTCGCTCTTCTATCCTGTATCAAAATACAACCTAGCTTTTATATAGTCATTTCAGTCACAGCACTTTATACTGCAGGAATTACTAATCCTTTATTGAGGTGGGAAGCTCAGTGCAGAAAAGCCAAGTGACATGCCCACGACAGCCAAGCTGGTGTGACACACACAGCAGTGAAACCCAGGTCTACAGCACACAGGAGCTTTCCTCGGCAGCAAAGGGCTGCAACAGGGTCTCACTCCTGAAGGGCTCCTTTAGGATTTTCCACAGAATAAATAAATAAATAAATAAAATTTCCCACTAACACTCCAGGCATTTCCTGCTATTAAGCTGTTCTTCGGTTACTGCAGCAATGCCAAGAGATCAGTTTTAAAAATTTTGGCACCTAGAGCCACAATTAGGCTCAAAAAGATGTTGCCCAGACTGTCAGAGGCAAATAACACTTAAAGCTTGCTTTCTCTTGGCTTGCCCAACTGCCTAGATAAAAGTTACATCCCTAGCAGATGTCACCCAAGTCAAAAAAGGTTGTTCTTTACTATAAATTCACATTATTCCTAGCATATGGGATTAAGAGCTGTGATAAAGAGCTTTGAGTCTGACTGAGAGAAGCATATTTTTTCATTGGATCTGAGCAACAGCTGACTTCTCTGGACCCCTCTCTTTTTCATCCAAGCACCTAATTTTCTTGGGAAAAACGACCTGTTATCAACTTAAACAAAACAACTGCTGTCCAGAACAGACCAATAAAACAGAATTTATATGAGGAGCTGTGGCTATTGGTTTAAGCTGTTTGTCCTATTTTAGGAGAGTATAATTTTTATTGAGTTTTCCCCCCCTGTTGAAATGACTGTTAACTCCATTGTCATAAATAAGGAACTACACTGTTTAATGTGGCCATTAAATAGGAGGTTTATAGATCACATGACCACAAGGGTTCACTTGGGTCTCATCGTAATTAGTAGAAATGGATGTATAGCAGCAGTTCACAAAATGCTCTTGTTTGACCTTTTTGCCCTACATTTTCGACCACTTTGAGATTGCTTTATGTAACTTCTCTAAAAGCCGACCTTCATTGCCCTCTGCTGGCTGCACCATTTTCTCATTGCACAGCTTCTTGCACTGTGCAGAAAACAGGATGTGCCGTGGTTTAACCCCAGACCGTAACTAAGTTCCACGCAGACACTCACTCACCCTGTCCCACTCGGTGGGATGGGCAGGAGAATCAGAAAAAAAAAAAAAAAAAAAGCGCAAAAACTCGGGGGTGGAGATAAATCCAGTTTAATGATTGAAACAAAGATAATATAATAATAAAAACAACATTAAAAATAATAATGATAATAGTAATGATAATAATGATTGATGTAATGATATAATGATAAATGATGATGATATTAATCATGATAATCATGATCATGATAATAATTCTGATAATGATGATGATGATAATGATGATGATGATGATGATAATAATAATAATAATAATAATAGTGCTGCAAGAGAGGGAGAGAAATAAAGCCCAAGAAAGACAAGTTCTGCACCAGACAACTACTCACCACCCACTGACCAATGCACAGTCTGTCCCTGAGCAGCGACAGCTCATCCCAGACAACTTCTCCCAGTTTATATACTGGGCATGACATTCCATGGCATGAATATCCCCTTGGCCAGTTCAAGCCAGCACTTCTGGCTATGCTTCTTCCCAGCTTCTTGTGCACCTGCTCACTGGCAGAGCATGGGAAACTTCGAAGTCCTTGGCTGAGGGTCAGCACTAATTAACAACGTCTGCAACAATAGTGTGTTATCAACATTTTTATCATACCAAACCAAAAAAACACAGCACTGTGCCATCTACTAAGAAGAAAATTTACTCAGTCCCAGTTGAAATCAGGACAGATGTAGCTGGACAGGTTACAGGGCACCTGAAGAAGACTACTAGATGCAGGAGCTGTCTCAGGGACTGCCAGCAGCAAAGCTATGGTCTAGATTTCCTGTCTACTGCAGCCACGGTACTGAGCTTAATGCACAGTTACCTATAGGTATGTTACAGCAAGCACACTACCACCTAGGGCAGAGACATTTTCTTAGAAACAACCAGTAAATATTTTTACAACAAAATGAAGTTGTTTAAAAAATCACATTACTTCAAACCTGTACAATAGAGCCTTCTCTGATAATCCAGCAATGAGGCAGTCACTGTACTTCACCAATAAATCTTAAAAATCTTTCCTAATGTCTGCATTTAAAACAACTTTATCACAGAATCAGGGTAAAAATTGTCCAGTTCTGCAATATCATAACGTGCCTGCTGGTGTTTCAAAGGAACTGATCAGAAACACTGCAGAATTCTAAGCAGCCCTAGGTTACTGTTAGATGTTTTGTCTCATGTCAACATTGAATGGTATTTGTGGGTAATAAGGGGATTTATGTGAAAGGTAGCTATGGAGAAAATCCAGCCTCTCATAGATGCATTTTTAAGAATCCAGGGAATTCACTAATTTGGCGTTTAGTTGACAGAGAGAGCTGAGGGGCCAGAGTTGCAGTGAAATTGAAGCAGAGTTGATCTCTGCCTTAGCAGTAAAGAGCATTGTGTGCACTGGAGGAGTAGGGACCTTTACCTCCATTGTAGTTGCCTTTACTACACATATTTCTTGAGCAAGTACATCTTTGTTGTGCCTCCTTTCATGAGCAGCTAACTCACTAACACTGAATAAAGTCTCCCTTCATACAATCTCCATGTGCTTAGCAGGTGGTGATCACATATGCTGTAGGAAGCTGGCTTTGAAAGAGTGATGAAAATCCCTGTTTTCACACAGATAGTGTAGCTCATGACTCTCTGGCTCTTTTGTTTTTTTCAGTCATATCTTTTTCCCTGAAAATAGTTCTAAGATGTTTTTACCAAATAAAAAATGTACCATGTATGCATTTTTTCATGAAGTAGGGTGATAATATTACAGAAGTTGAACTCTACAGGTACTTTATGTAGGGAAAAGACTTTAAATGAGGAGAACATGGCATTCTGAGTGTCTTGAATTTTCAGCAATTAAAAGAATATCACAGTGTAGTGGACACAGTCAACTGCGTGGTGGAGTTGTATTTTTTTATGTGAGAAAAAGAGGATTACCTTAAATAGTAACAATAAGAAAGAAAGAGAGAAAGTGAGAAAGAGAGAAAGAAAGAGAGAAAGAGAGAAAGAGAGAAAGAGAGAAAGAAAGAAAGAAAGAAAGAAAGAAAGAAAGAAAGAAAGAAAGAAAGAAAGAAAGAAAGAAAGAAAGAAAGAAAGAAAGAAAGAAAGAAAGAAAGAAAGAGAAGGAAAGAAAGAAAAATAACAGAAAAGAAAGTTATATGAGTCATGTCTTGGAATGGAGAAATGGGTATTTCTCTTGTTCTCCCTGAGTACCCCCTTCAAAATTATCAATGTCTGTACCTTGTGTTTTTCTTTGAAATTGTTTGAAGACACGCCGGACTGCATCCATTTTCCCATGGCTCATCATTGGATTTTACGAGTGCTGTCTATGAATTTCAAGCTAGTTGCTGGAAACTCTCGAGACTCTTCTGGATCTGCCAGGTAAGATAAGATTTTCCCATGAGATCTCAGAGTTCCTTGTACGCAACAAAGCAAGAAAAGTCCCTCTGTGCAGCTGTCATAGGGTCTTTTAACGCCGGATACACCATTTCCTTTAAAGGAAAGAGAGAGGCGGAGATTGCTATTCTATTAAATTCCCTTTTCAGTAATAAGTTTATATAGCTCCCTGGTTCCTGTCCTTTATCTATCATCATTGAGACTTAGACCATTCTCAAGCCATTAGTGGGTATTATGCCATAAGACAAAAGACAGGCTTTTCGTTGGAGCAATAGATGAGAAATGAATGATAGTTTACAGGGAAGGTGCTTAGCCTGCAAGAACCTTCCAGGCTGCCCAAAGTCTTTTCTGAAGACCTTGGGAATAGATTCCTGGAGAATAATGAATATCTGTGTTGGCTTCCCAACACGTCTCCAGTCAATGAGATACAAAATGAAGTCATGAGGTTAAACCTCCATTCATCTGATTCCCTCTGGTCTAATTTGGCTGTTAAATCTACACATCTTGAAGGAGAAAGCAGCTGTACTAAGTCCTCAATGCTGTGTGTACCTAAAAATGTGAAATATTCTCTTCTCTAGTTCAACAGACTCTCAGGTTCATCTGTCTGAGGGTGAGTCAGAAGTGAACAGCGCAGTGTGGGTAGAGGAAGCCTCCTCAAAATGAGGTAACGCTGAAAGTGGCTACAGTCAAATTCTTCGGTATCACGATGGTTTCCCACCTATGATTCATCTGTCTGTCTTGCCCTAACCATGTATGTGCTTCACAGAGTCCCAGAAGGGAACACTTCCTGTCACACACCTCCTGGGTTTGCAAATAAACAGGCAGGGTGACCTAATGCTTCATATACCCAGGACAACTTTACTTTAAGGAATTATATCATTGAAATTATGTGCTCCTGGAGATTGTTATGAAAGGCATGTTAGAAGGCTAAACAGCTCTCCAGTTATCTGATATTTTGTCTTTACATGTTCAGGATTCTGAACATTGTCTGGAGTTAAATGCCAAAATTGAAGTAAGATGCGTTAGGGACTTTTTTTTGAGAAAACTGAAACATCTTGAAGAGTTGAAAGTAAAGAATTTACTCTCCCAGGAGATAAGACAGAGAGACCATAAATTCTTTCCTGTCATTAGAACTGAACATTAGAATATCTGTCCTGTTCAAGAAAACCCACAGAAATGGGAAATGTCATTTATGAATAATTATCCCTTATTCTTGGCTCTTAGTCACTTTACCGAGCCATCTGTAAAAATGGCCCCACCCCCATCAGAGCAAAGGCAAAAGAAAATTTATTTTTGACAAGATGACACAATGTCAGGAGGGGTCCTCAGCAGGATCCCAGGAAACTGATTAAAAAGAAGACAGACTTCTTTCTAAAATGGTATGAAATCTGATTTTCTAGTGGTATCCCATGGCTTTTTCCTATTTCCCATTAGTCTGGAATGGCAAATGTTCAAAGGATCTTGCCGTGAATACGCTTCCTATAGATTAATGAAAATCTCTGCTTCCATCTTGAAAGCAACACGAGCCTGCTATACATTAAAACAACAGACAACGAGTGAAGTTTCCATACAAGTTATGGAAAAGGGAAATGCAAACACATACTCATCTCTCCCTTGTCCCTTTTAATGTCATACATACATGCATGAAAGAAATGCAGAAACAAACTGAGTGAAGGATAACGAGTCTGAGGAAAAGTTCCTGAAAGTTCTGGCTTCTCTTTAACAAACATCAATTCAACAACACATCATTAGTTCATAAGAGACCCCATCCAAATCAGTGAAATCAGTGGGAAAGCTCCCAGTTGGCTTCAGCAGGTCTGAGTCAACAAAAGTGCAATTACAAATGCTTTTTTTTCTCTTTCCATGAAATCACTTTTTAAATGAAAAATTGCTTTTTAATCAAAAATTGCTTTTTACAACAGTGAAATTCTGTTGGGACTGCTTGTTTTCTTTTACGTACTTTTCTTCTTTGGTGGAGCAGGCTAGAAATAAATATATTTCATCTCACCCACCCCCCAAAGTTTTTAATTTTGCTTCTTTATTTTTTACTGGAAAACAAGTACAAGAAATGACAGGAAGCAGAGGTGGGTTCAGGAAAGTAATACAGTGATCAGATCAGAAAGCTAGCCCACCTGGAAAGCTGGATGCCTGCCAGAAGCAGGGGACAGATGACCCCAGAGATAGCGAGCTTTGCCAGTTCTCTTACTTCATTGTCTCAGCAAATAATTCCTCTCTACATTGCTTCTTTTTTTGATGCTGCACACGAGCTGATCACAGAAATGCAGAAATCATACTACATGGAGTAGTAAGGAATCTCAGAGACACTTAAAATATGTTGGCAGGATTGCTAGATCTCAAACAACTACTACATCTGAGAAAGAAGGAGAAAGAGGGAGAAAGAAGGAGAAAGCTGTTTCTTGGTCAGCTACACATGTATGACAACCATACAGGGTCACCCACAGCAGCCTGAAGAATTCCCCTTCATCATTCTTCCCTTTTCTGTGCACTCAGTTTTGTGAAAAACATTGAAATACTGGAAGATCACCTTGCTGAGCTTCTCTGTAATTTTCTTCTTCAATGGAAGGCACCACAGACACAAAACTGACCCATCTTCCAAAAGTGAAACACACCTGCAGCAATGTAAGACTCCTGATTTCCTGACTATATTCAGACAGGTACAGCGGTGACAATTATCTATGTGCATTTAGATATGCTCTTATTTAGAAGGAGAGGATTACCATTTGGCTTGTTTTATTTGGTGTCCACACACAGCACCCAGTTCCAAAGTCAGTGGATATTTTCTAAAGGAACAGCAGCCTGTGGATAGGCCATGTAAAAGCTGATTCTTCTGAAGGACTGTAGTCCACAGAAAGGACCCATGCTAGAGCAATGAGAAAATTGTAAGGAGTAAGAAGTAGCAGAAAGGGGAGAAGCAGAGAGGAACTCTTCTGGACTGTCCACAAATTGCCATTGCCCATCCTCCCTGCACTGCTTGGGGTGAAGAGGAGATATAGGAGGTAGAAATGAAGGAGTGAAGTAAGTCTGGGAAAAAATGGGCAAGTAGGGGGAAAAATACTGCTTTAGTTTTAGTTTTTGTTTTTCATTATTGTTGTGGTTTGAAAANACAACCTAAGACAATTATATAAATTTATTCTCATTGGAAATAAATTCTTTTTTTCCAAGTAAAGTCTGTTTTGCCCAGGATGTTAGCTGGAAGTGATATAATCATCTTTATCCCAGCCAACAAGTTTTTTGATTCTATTTTCTACCCCTGTACTGTTGAGAAGAGGAAGTGAGTGAGCAGCAGTGAGTGGGAGGGTGTCTGGCTGCTGACCATGGTCAACCCACCACAACTGAAGATCTTTCTGTTGGTACGGCTGTCTCAAAGCTCCAGCTAAAACATGAGTTCCTTTACTCGAGATGTTTCATACACAAATCTCTTCTCAGTCTCTGCCAGCCACAAAAGGTTAATAAGGTGTAAGCTAAAGCACTAAGAAGCCCTCTCAAAAATGTATTAATGTCATTAGTTTTCACTTCTTTCTTTTCAACTCTAATAAAGTGTAGAACATGTTTCACACTATCTGGCCATCCCCTAAAGAGCAGCCTTCAGCCTTGTGTTTAGCATTACTAAAATCTGGAGTAATAGTGTCTTTCTTTTTTTTTCCTCTCTTCCAAATGTGTTTTAATTAGCAAAGTCTTCAAGCCTTGAGAAGAGATTTACTGCATGTCAGCATATGAAATCATGTTATTTGAGTCCATAACACTTTCTCTGTAATTTCCTAGCCATAATTTACTACATTCAAGCATCCTATTTGTTTTGCTAACTACTTATGCATGTTGGCAAAACACATGATCTCTGTTTAATGCTGAGATCTCTGTTTAATGACAGGGTTCACAGAGCTGAGAGTTGGGAAGGTCTTGTGATCTGCAGCATCTAAAGATATTACACCCAGAGAAATCAGGACAGGCAGATCCTCAACATTTTTATCACACTCAAAATGTCTCTCTTCTGAGCTGCATTTATAAACCCACCCAGCTGAGTAAATTTTCACTGCAAGAGCTATGTCAGGAGTTAAAGCCTCACCCCTTGACCACAGTAAACCAAGTTAGAACTGGCTACCTGGCAATCATTTGGAAGGTCTGAAGTGCCTGTACTTAATGCCAGCTGCACTCCCCCTTATGAAGCTATGACCTGCATAAATTAGTCTGTTCCTGCTGCACAAGCCCAGAGGATTATGTAGACAAGGTGTCATAAAATAAAACTCACTCCATTGTTATATACCATAAACAAGTTATACAGTGGCATGCTTCCTTTTAATAATGAATTGTCAGGACCTATTGCACCCTTCATCTGTTTCATCTCTCACTCTTTCCATCTCTCTCCTCTTTTGCACTCCTGTAACAATCCTTTCTTTCATGTGAAAAATTTCTTTCTTTCATCTTTCATCCAAACTGACATGGACTTACTGACTGGCATAAGGTCTCTGTCACTTTTCAAGCTAATTCAAGTTTCTGAGCTTAAGACACAGATCTTGAGACTGAATGGATTGTACAGGTAACATCCCAGTATGTACTGAAAATTTCTACATTTATTTGACATGGTTGTGTTATGTTTCCTAAATACTGCCACATGTCTTAAAAAAGATGCGAGATAATTATACTTTCTGTGCATAGAGAAGTATGTGAAAAAATGTTTGTCTTCCATATGTGGGAACTCTATGAACTGTTTTTCTCTAAATGCCTTCAGAGTTCCATGACCACATGTGAAAATGTTTCCTGTCATCCCTTAATGTTTCCTATAAAAATCCAGAATGCTACCAAAAATATCAAGAATGAGGCCATACAGTTTCAATTACTTGTTTCAAGAAGATGCCTTTTCAATCACAACTGGTACTTAAAGGGCAGCTGCTTGGGTCACATTACACATCAAGAGGCAGACTTCATGATTATTGAAATTCTCTGTATGTGTAAAGCCTCAGAAGGCAAGGAAAAACCAGACTGCCTACATAAAAGAGCATTTCATTGTGAGAATTACTTCAGACACATAGACACTGAGAGGATGGAAGTCTTGATAAGGACATCCCGTACTGGACAGTTTATTTTCATTTGATGTGTGACACTGTGGGTAGAGCTCCATGGATCTGCAGTTACACCATGCCAATGTTCCCAGCAGAGACAAGGGAGGATTAATAGATGTGATTTCTTCATGGCCAAAGGCAGTACCTTCTAAATTCAGTGAAGTATCAAGGATGAAGAAGAATTTGGTGTGAGGTTGTTGTTTTCTGTGATTTAGCCAAGAACTTAAAAAAATGTAAGCATCAGGCCTCACAGATGGCCATGTACATGTCCTTTTACTTTTTCAGTTTCTTTCCTTTCAATCTAAAAAGCTCATTCTTGGAGTCAGAATGGTCTGGAAGGCATACGTCACATTAGAAACCTGAGCCACCAGTATTGTAGAGCTAAGAAACCTTGCTGAGGTACACCATATAGACCAAATCTGCCAGGCAGACGTAGATTTGTATTACTTAACCTCTGTTAGCTCATTAATTGCAATAACCTCCGGAAAAACTGGGATAACACAGCCTGGCTGCAGAGCTTGCTGGTGAAGTGACTACAAAGGAAGGAAGGTTCCTTTCCCTACCTATAGGCTCTAACAGAACTGAGGGAGTCCATGAACAAAGGCTCTCCTGCTTACTCAAAAATATATTCTCTGTAGACTCACTGTGGACTTCACATTAGCTGAATAATCACACAAGCAAAGCCCTTCGTTGTCTATTTCCAAAATCTCTTTCTCACCCTGAGTAAATGTCAGGTATTTCTGTGAAGCTGAAATCTGCCTCACAGGAGCAGGTACAGACCTCTTTCTGTGGGTTCCCCCTTGAAATTGCTCATTCTTTCACACAATGACCTAAACCAACTGCAGTACCAAGGATCTCCTCCATCTGTGAAAGGATGTGAGAGAACTGACGGTAACCAATGGCATCAACAAATCAATTCAAACTTTAAATCCTTTTATTAAAAATTGAAATAGTCCTTCTTTCTCTTGTAATAAAAATTTTTCCAGAGTTGTCAAAAATGTTGCTTTTTGCCTCACAATACTGCCATAGTTCTGAAAAAGAAGTCCTGAAATGAAGAAGACATTTTTAGACATACCTATACTTAATTCATAGCTAAAAAAAAAATTAGGGCACCCTGTGGTAAACGCAGTTTGGTTGAAACAAGTAGTGGTTTGTAAGACTTCTCTTGCACATCCTGTTCTCTGAACCAAAGAAGAATGAAGCAAAGATAGCTATAGAAAACTTCAAACAAGTTAACAAGTTTTGTAGTAGGAAGTGTACTTCTCTCTGGGCTGAGGTAAAACTGACTGCATACGGAACTTTCAGCCAGCACTCTTTTTCAGAGATTTCTGAAAAATACTTTGCCAGTTAATCTCCATCTTGTTAATTTAAGAGATTTCTCTTTGTTTTCTAATACTGTTCCTTACCTGCATTGTATACTAGAAGCTCATATTTTTAAACAGCTTGTATTCAGACAATTCTTTTTATCACAGACATTGGTCATGAAAATACAAAGCAATAATTCAGGACAAAGTTTTCACATGATGAGGGACAAATTAAACTAATTAAGCATTTCACATGGAAATCTAATATTAAAGTTCATTTGTTCTACTAAACAGTAATAGTGAAAATATTACTGCTGTTTTTTTCACCTTTCCAGGAGTTTCCCTGAAACTGAACTACAGTATAATGTGCCATAAAAACTCCCATGGAGTTTACATCTCTGTGTCAGAGCTGCTCAGCGGAAACTCTGATGGTCATAACACTGAGTGTGAAACAAAACTCTAACTAGGACTGATAGACATCAGTCTATCAGTCTATCATCATGACACACATATTATGAATGCACTACAATGAACTTCCCAGGGGCATAAACATACCAAAAATACTGTGGCACCATAACACATAAATGGGTATTTTCAAAATAATTGATGATAGTTCAAAAGCAGTGGAAAATGCAGTTCCTGAGACTCACCATGAGCATAACCAAAAGGTATCACCACAGAGTCACAGAAAGGATAGCTCAGGAAAACATGGGGGAAATTATCCAAGCCAATATTACACAACAGGAGATATACCCACAGAAACTATAAAATATTGATTAGTTGGTAAAATGTGACATGAATACTGAAAGATTTAATCAATTCCTTGGAAATCAAAATATCGAAATCACAAGGACAGAGATTCAAGTAGTATTTCCAGATGTCAGGGATCAGAAGCATGTGAAGAAAATGGTAAATATGATAAAATACCATGAAATAAATTAGTTAAATAAATGAAATAAGGGATTACAAGAAATCTACAGAGGTTTTTTGGCTTTTTTTTTTTTAAATCATAGAAGTGGGTCATAAGTAACCTACCTTAGATTTTCACTTTTAACATAGAAAAGATGAAGCATTATCAGGACGATCATTCATTTTTAAGATGTTCATAGAGAAGATGCCAGAAAAATTTAATTTTGAAAGCGACTTTCTCAACCATTTCTTCACTGATGCAAATTAGATAAGAAGAGTAAGCAGAGGAGGTAGATATATTTCTTCAGTGGTAGTTATCATGGAAGAGGTTCACACGTCTATGTTTACAGCTATAAAATATATTGGTTTATGTAGTAATCCCTTCAGATTGAGAATAAAAGAAAATATTCTCCCTTCTAGTCCTGCCCAGAGACAAAGGAAAGGCAGAGCCTGATCTTCACCTGTTGTGCAAGTGTCTGCACCACCCGTGCTTCCCTCAACCCACCAGCTTCTCCTGGCCTGGGTTATTTCTGCAGTGTCATGTGATGGTGAACATGCCAGTACTACATCTACTCCATCAGTCACCAGCTCTGGCCTCCTCCACAGCACAGCTGGCCTCTCTGGTGCAGGATGAAACTCATACTGAAAGAAAAAGGGCATGGGTAGAGACTGGGGAACAGGAACCCTGTGCTGTGTTTTGGTCTTGTGGTATTGCAGGCACTTGTGATTTGGGAGTGTTGTGCATAAAATAAGGTGACAGCTGGGAAAGCATAAAGAACATTTGGAACCTTTTTGCATTCCAGACTTCTCGTGTGCATTTTGGATAGGCCTAGGGAGATGGCTTGAATAACCTGAGGCAGGTTAACTGAAACCATAATTTTTAGAATTAATTACTGCACTTGGGGAAGAAATATTATTATTCATGACTCCAGAATAAAGAAATTACAGAATCACAGCATAAACTAGGTTGGAAATGGTCTTTGAGATCTTGGAGGCCAACCTGTGACCTAACATCCCCCTACCAGCTAAACCATGGCACTGAGTGCCTCATCATGTCTTTTTTTAAACACCTCCAGGGACAGTGACTCAACCACTTCCCTGGGCAGCCCATTCCAATGCTGAAGCACTGTTTCTCCACAGAATCTTTTTCTAGTATCTAGCCTAAACTGCCCCTGGTGCAGCTTGAGGCTGCATCCTCTCATCCTGTAGCTGGTCCCTTGGAGAAGAGACTGACCCCCACTCCAACCTCTTTTCAGGCAGTTACAGAGAGCAATAAGGTCCCTCCCGAAACTCCTTTTCTCCAGGCTAAGCAGCACCAGCTCCTTCAGCTGCTCTTCAAAGGGCAGTTATTTCAACACTGTATTTAGCTACTGTGAGTTTGTTTTCTGAATTTTGTAAGAGTCTCTGTGATAATCAGTTTATCTGCAGCAGAGTATTGGCAGTGAAGCACCACACAATCTGAAATTCGGATGGGGTATTTGATATTTTTGTTCCCTTCAAGACCTTCCACTATTTCTTCTACTTTCTACCTCATGTAATAACTTTGTCCAAATATTCCCCTGTTTATTTTTTTCTTTATGTAATTTCTCAGTGCTTTTGAAAATGCTCATTATTTGCTGTGTGTAATGATTAAGAAATAGATCAAGTTACATTATTGTCCCTGTTTCACAGATAAACAAATAAAAATCAGACATAAAGCTCGTCAGAGACATTATGTGAAGTATTTTCATAAAAAGCAAAATCTAGAACCAAAGAACAGTGGACTGGATGAAAAAATGCCAAGGAAGACCAGTATAGCTGCAAAAATAGGTCAGCTGGGTACTTGGGGTAGTCTGAGATGACTAGCTCTACACAAAATTCCTTTTTTTTCTTTATAATGCCTACATTTATACATTTGCAATGGCATTTCTCGCAACACAGCGAGTTTACTAGTTTCAATTGTGCCTCCTGAGGTGATTTTTTCCAGGTTTTTCTGTTCTTTGTCATGTAAAAATACTTTTAAGATTCACCTTTGGGATAAATTCTGATATATATATTTAGAGAGAGAGAGAGAGAGAGAGTTATTTATTTATTTATTTATTCACAAACTCCTTTTCCATATGTGAGACATGAGAATACCAAAGGTAATTTTAAGAGTTGCTTACAGAACATGCCATGGACAAAACAGAAAAACAGTTTGGTTCTTCTCATATCCAAGAACTTTTCGTGCCTTTGGGGCATGGTTGTGAAAAGAGAATGTTTATGGATGTACTGTTGCAGACTTGAGCTTTAAATCTTTAATTGTGAACTGCTAAATCAAACTGAGAGATTGCCTCTAGGTCCCTGTCTGGCTTTAATTGCATAGTTTTATTCTGTGGTTGTCCTGTTCTAACCATTTCTGCTTTTCCACTCTGAGCATTTCTGCCGGTTGTTTGAGTGGGATGAGAAACTAAATATGCTTTGTTCTGAGTCTAATTTAATGTGGTTATATTTCTGGAGTTTCAAGAAATGCAAAAAGAAAAAAAATGCCAACTGCTGGACCTGGGATGAGCTTACACACTGAAGTGGTGTAATCTGGAGGCTGAGCAGCTTTAATAGCAGCTCTGAGGAAAAATACTGGGGTCTTGCTGGGCAATATGCTCTACGTGAGCCAGCAGTGTGCTCTGGCAGGAAAAAAAGACCAACAGCATCTGGAACTGAATTAATAAGAATCCTGCTACTGGTTATTCCCCTTTGCATGGCATTTATTAGACAGCATATATAAACCTGTATCCAGTTTTTTACCACCAGCTACATGAAAGATGAAGGCAAACCTTGTCAAGGGTTTATAGAAAGATGCTGCTGAGAGTCAGGGGCTGAAGCAACTGAACCTTAAGGAAAACCAAGAGGATTTGGGCTTGATTAGCCTGGGGAAGAGATGTGTTAGGAAGAACCTAACAGAAATTGTTGAGGGGCTGGAAGAAGGAGACAAGATTTTAATTGGGGGAAGAAAATGGAAACTGGTACAGGGAAGGTCCTATCTGGATTCAAGGACAAAAGAAAAAGAATCTCTGAAGATAATTAAACATTTAATTAGGTTACCAAGAGAAGTCATGGAAACCCTTTTCTGGAAGGTTTTCAAGACCCAACTGGAGAAAGTCCTGGACAAAATCCTGAACAATGTGGTCTGAATTCAGTGTTAAATCTGTCCAGAGCAGGAGATTAGACTAAAGACCTCCCAAGGCCATTTCCAACTTGGATGTTTCTGTATTTAAACACCACTAACAAATTTGGAGTAAGTTTGGAAACAGGAAACATATTTCTCTTTAAAGATTTGAAGAAAATATTGGTTTCTCCATTTAAAAAAAGCCTGTTTTGAAAAAAATCAAAATAGCATGACCTGACAGCCAAGAAAGAGGGTTTTATAAAGACAAAAGGAAGATAAACAGGCAAAAAATTGCTAGGTGTTAGAGCATCATCCTGTTACCCAAATGCAGTCTCACAAATGTAGCTAATGTGGTCCCTCTGAACTATGTTCAGAGTAGTACAAGCACTAGCTGATCTTTGCTGCTGCTGTCATGACTTGTGCTTTGCTTCCTTTTTAATTTGGTGGATCTTGTCAGTCTAAGAGACCTCCCTTCAGTAAGAGCCCAAGGTCAACTTTCTGTCCTTGAGGATAGATTCATTCTGGTAGTTGGTGGCTTCAGAGGCTCCTCCACCTTGCTCTCCCTCTGTCATCCACAACAGAAACACATGGGATGGATTTCCCTGCACAGCTTTAGTACAGATGTCCACAGTGCACACTTCCATAACTGAGCTCGTCACCTTCAAGGGAAGTGCCTCATTATCAGTGGAAATACAAAATCTTGAGATCTCTACAAACCTATTTTGGACTTCTGTATTAGAAGGCACCTAAAAACAGTGCATTTGCCAGAAGGAAAATCCCCATGACATTTGCATCGTGCTCATATTTGAACAGGGGTTTTCTTCCCACCTGGAATACAAAAACATGGTCAGCTGTGCTGTGGCATCCATATGCACTCTCATGCAATTTATGGCTGCTGGCAAGCTAAGTTAGAATTAAATCTACATGCAAGAGAAGGGGAAAATATTTGTAAACCATCAGCATTCCCTCACACGGTCCAGGTCCCACTGATGATGGGCCCTGCCCCTTACCTGTGCAGTAACACTACACTGCAGACCTTGCTCAGCCTTTGTACTAGTTTGTGCTCCTATGACAAACAACAGACACGCTTTTCAGGAAGTTTCCATTGATCTTTGCTATGTCATTTGTGTTGGATTTTCATGACATAATTAAATACTGTAATTATTTTCTTTCCATTTTTATTAATTTATTTGAATTTGTCTTCTTTGCAACATGAGAAAATTAACTCAGCCATTGGCAGACACTCCTTTTCATTCCAGTCTCACCACCTAAATCTTAAAAATACAAGTGAAAACTGGGTAATTTTCTTTCTATCTTCATCCTCCAAGAAACTAAGCACTGTGCAATTTGTATGCACCTCTCAAATGACAAACTATGAAAACATTTCTCAGTTTAAAAGTAAAAATTTCCCTCCATGTTCCTCCAATGGCCCACCCTGTAAACTTTTTTTGAAAATATTTTCTCTCTTGTCCCTCATATATGTTCTTTCCTTAAAAAAGATTAATAATAACAAAAAAGCCCATTTCTGCTGTCAATAATGTTTTTGGGCCAGCATTAGAATTATTCTTATACATTATTTTGAATAACTGCAGTCACTTAGGAAAATCATGACTGGAAAGCAATTTTGATTGTTCTTTTAACTATAAAAGCATTAGGAAACTTTTTGGATTAAAGTATATGCATTCAAAAGATAGCCTTTCAGAAGATATAGCATCACACTTCCAAAAGAAAAAGACTGCTGAAGGTGACAGCATGGCATAAAGAAAGTTGCATTTCCTTGCAGTGAAATCCAGATTTTGCTCTTTTTTGTTGGAATGAAAGAAGAGTGGTGAAAGCAGTCCCAAATAAAGAAGACAAAGAAGACAAATACAAGACCTACATACTTTTTAATGCTCTACATTTTCACTTCACAACCTGAACACATTGTTCTCTCTGGGACTTGTCTGCAATTTGCAGGGTGCAAGCTGAGAAAGTTCAATAATTTCCTTTTCATCATGGAAATGCAACGTGGAATAAGGAAAAAAGATGAAGTCACTGGAATCTCTAACATCATCCTTTGTGCAGCATCACCATCATAAATAACAAAGAACTGTCAGGTTACACCTGTCTACTGAGACATCTCACTCATTCAAGCAAAAGGTTATCCTTTGTTCAGGAAAAAAAAACAACCCATATGTGGGAATATACCATATCTGGAAGCTATTATGCAGGCCTTGGAAATGATTGTCAGGAGGATATCAGTTAAACAGGTGTATGGTGATAGCTAGGGCCTATGATAGATTTACTAAGGTTAGCTTCAGTATCAATAATGCAGAATTTTGTATTTCAGATATCTAGATCCCTGGGCTTAAAATCTGTTAGGTAGGTTTTGGGTTTGGGGCTTTTTTTGAGATCTAACATTATCTATTTTGGTATGTGTGCTAAAAAGAATGCAGATAAAATGATCATCTTCCAAAGTTGTGACTGGAAAGATACCTAAAGAGACTAACATCAGCTGATGGGAGCCAATCTCCTAGGGTGTCTTTATCTGGCACCTCCCATCCAGATCCCATCTGGCTTCTCCAGATGGTGACTCAGAGTAGACTTAATCCATATGTCTGCAGTCATCACTGTTCCTCTCCATTGCCTGAAGTAGTGGCTTTAGGGAGACCAACTGCTTTGGGCTAGGCATAGCCTGGGTGAATACTCCTACAGAAGAAACTGCAAGATGTTCCAGTTTTCCCTACTGGCCTCAAGGCCAGCTCATCCACATCTTATAAAGATTGCATAAGATGAAAAAGGCACTCATATAGAAAATTCTTTTCACAGAGGACAGTGGCAGATATTTCTGCTCAAAGTCTGAGCCTCAGCAATTGGAAAAAATTCTGGAAGAAAAAGAGATGTGGGTGTAATCATTATTGGTCATAGGATCGATCATATTAAGATTGATCATTAGTAACTAGTATATAAAAAAACCTGTAAGAGAGGAAAATATGACTTGAGGAGAAGTAAGACAACATATTTTCAGAGAGACAGAAGTTGCACAGGCTCATATGTAGGACTATATCTGTAAGATAATGGTTTGTCTCTGTTCAGGAATTCAGAACTCCTGCTAGAATAGATGCAGAAAAGGGCAACTAGATGTGGTAAAGGAAAAAACTCAAAATCCTTTCTTTGTTGCATCCAAAAGAAAAAAGACCAAGCTGAGATATGATTTCCCCATAGACATACCTGAGAGCAAGAGAGACAGAGAGAGAGAAGCACCATTTGGGGCAATGCTGGCTAAAGAACACTTGATCAGAAGTTGCCAAGTGTAAGTTCAGGCTAGTCAAATCAGAGTTTCTCCAAAGGAGTGACTTTCAAAGGCAGGCTTGAGAAAGAAGAATGGCAAAATTCCTAAGTCATTTTAATGCATGTATAAGCAGGATATTCTGATGTGGCTGCCTCCAGGAGGGGAGGACAGCACTTGATGACTCAGTCCTATGTTTCTGTCTGTCTCCTATTAATCCTTGGCTTCAAAAAAGCAACAACAAGAAAATACTGTAGCTAGAAGCTAATCTGAAGCTAAAATTTTTTCTGCATCAATTATGTGGGCTATAAATGTAACAACAAAATAGCAAAAGGTTATGCTTGGCCAGGCTAAAAATATATTCCACAGTAAAAGCAAACTGTTACTCAGTGGAAGCCATACTATGATTATTAACAGTTTTTAATGGCCATGGAGAAAAAGAAAAGCAAGACCTGGGATACCTGTCAGCATTTCAAGATACTCCCATGTATTTTGATATGTTTGCCATCTCCACCTTTGCCACTCAAAGTGAAACTGTTTTAAGTTTGGTAATGCTAACTTCATCCTGCTTCTGAGACATGAATTGTAGAAACAGGAGACCATAGAAAGACATAAAATTTTCGTTTGTTTTGGATTTTATAAATACTATTATTCAAGTTTTCTGAATATAGTAAATAAATAAATAAATACATAAAATTCAATATAATAAGTATCCGGATGAACTGCAGTGAATGAAGCTTTAGGGGAATGGCTGAGCGCCACAAATGGAGTTAGTGCAGGCCCCTCAGGCTGCAGCTGCACGAGATGCTCAGGTGAGCAGCTCTGCATTGTGATGGCCAAAGTCGAAGCCTTTCTGTCGCTAAAGCAGCATGGTCTGCTCAGTCAGTGAGCAATGATGTGCTAGAGCCCCTTTTTAGCAACTGTCTGCTGGAGATAAACATTACTGCACCATGACAAGTCCACATCAGAAGAGAGGCTTGTCTGGCTTCTTCAGGAGAAGTCTGCCTGGACACTTGCCAGAGACCTCAATCCTTATTCTCTGATCCAGCAGAGGCACTCAAGAATAAGCCTAACTTTAAGCATATGAGTGGCCCTATGGACATCAATGGGGTTGCTAATGTGCCTAAAGTTAAATATGGATCGAGTGCTGTGCTGGAATGGGACCAAGGACTCAGAAACTTGCAGGATCAAGGTTTGGCCAAAGAACAGAGAGTACAAAAGCTGAGAGATACCAAGCTGCTCTCATGCCCTCTTGCGTCAGTCCTTCAAGGAAGCAAGCCCTGGAATAAGGCCCTTAATACAGTAAAAGGAATACCTGTGCAGAAAGCTGAAACACTGAAAGATCCTGTAAACCCTCATTTTGCAGCACACAATGTCTTTGGCTTTTTAGATGGCATTACATTTTAAAGCAGATATAGTGATGTCACTACAGGAAAACATTGCAAAAACATTGCAGCAACAGGATTTCTTTCAACAGAGGCCTGGTTGACTCACTCTCACAGCTGCAGCAAAATAGTCCAATGTGTTTCTGGAGAGCATTCTTGCTTGTGAAGTCTTTATTGAGACACTCTGACTGCAGGGAAATGCAGCCACTTTTCATTTCTTGTGGCAGTCAGAAAGTTTCATTGAATATTTCTGAGCTCTCAATCTCTTCCAAAACACATGCTGAATTTCCTGGCTCTCTTCCTTAAAATCTGGTCTGGGTTTCTACCCCTGTCACCTCTCAAATTACTTTATGAGTACATATATTTTTAAAAGAAAAAAAAACATTCTTTTTCAAAATTGATTTTGAATTGCTTTTTCAAACTTTGTGAATTTTTATGTGCACCCATTTTTATGTTTAAATTATTTATATTCTGAATTTATCACTGGAATACAGCAAAGTTGAAATAGAAGGATTTGTCCTTTTGCTATTAGTAATGCAACACTGCCAACTAGAGGCACTGGTAAAGATCAAATTTTTGTCATGCGGACCCCATGGATAAACTTAAATGGGCCGCATACCCATAAATATTAAAAGACCATATTTGCACTAAAGAAATCCCACCCAAATCCTTCAGCTACAGTCATACTTTCATATAAATTTAGATTTTGATGCTTCAGTATGTCATTTATTGAATCCAAGCACCACATCACATCATCCAGGAACTCAAATCAAATCAAATCAAGTCAGATAGAAAATTATTTTGGGTTCCTCAAAGAGTTACTGACCCATTTGAACAACTTTTGGAAACACACCTCCACAAGACATTGTGAGTATCAAAAAAAACATAAAGGTTATAATTTTGACAGCAAAATTAATTCTAGATATTTTCTCAACTCATGATTTCAATTAGTTCATCATTTATTATTTCTAACAGAGTCATAGTCTATTCAGGCGGCCTAAAACACAAGTTTTGTATGGGTTTACAGCTCTATAATGTGGCATACACTTTGAGGATGGTGTTTGTTCACAGCTGAAGCTGCAAGATTGAAAGTATAAAAAAAATGTCAAATGTCCTTGCCCAGAAAGGCTCAGCTACCGCCTGTGCCATGTGGTTTCCTGAGGTGTCTGTGGTTGTTAATTCTCTGGTGAGAGGGGCCAGTGCAGAGCTGTTGGTGTTTGTGCACCAACACAGAGCAGGGCTGCCTGGGCCCCTGCCCTGCTCCCTGCCATGCCCGTGATGGTCAGGCACAGCAACCCACAGCTGCCCAGAGCGCAGCAAGAGGGAGCTGAAACGGAGAAGGACAGGGACCTTCTGCAGCTCCTCATGCCAGCCCAGGTCCAGTGAAGCCCAGGGGAAAGACCCACGGGCATGGAGTGGGCTGTAGCCCTGCTCTGGGCTGGCAATGTGTGCCCTGGGTGTACCAGCAGCTTGGGAGGCCAAAGTGGCTTCCCAGGCCTCCTCTGGCATGGCTAGAACCACACTGTAAGAGAAAGATCTGCTGGTAGAAGGGCAAGTCCTGCCTGCCAGGGCTCTCACAGCATTAAATAAACAGCCCAGAACAGTTTGTACTTAGGGACTAAAGGAAGGAGCCAACAACATCTAGCGCTGGTTTCCTTTTATTTACCAAAACACATTTATTCCGTAAATCTCAGCAAAATTCATGAAAAATAATAAATTACATTTTTCCCCTTACAGCCTTCAAAGCTTTGTATCTATAAAAAGTTCTGGGAAATCCGAGAAGCCTAGAGGGCAGGAAAATAATCTTGTTGGGAAGTGGGAGCCAATAGACAGTGGTGACTCATGGAGGAGCAGAGCTGCAGAGCAGCTGAGAGCGAGGTGTCAATGAAGCCTGGAACCAAGTTTCCCAGGGGCTGTACCACAGAGCAGTTTAGGGATGGAGGGGCCAGTTTCCAAAAAATACAGAGAAAACCTTGGAGGGATTGGAGGTGACAGTACTGGAATAAGTTGAAGGCTTATAAGTGAAAACATGGACATTGGCCTGGGAGGCAGAGAATACTGTTTGCAGCCAGTACAAACCACTGTAAAAACTAATTCAATAAATGCTTTTCCAGTTATATTATTATACTTATGTTCCATAACAATGTCTTTACAGGAATACAAAGCTAAAAAGGTGCAATGGTCAAGTGAAAGCAAACAAGTGGTATGCAGATAACACTGGAGTAGTTTGTTCACTTGAGCGGTACCTAGAGCTCTGCTTTTAGGGAAGGGGGTGGGGGGAAAATACATCTGCTGTGAATCAGCCTGTAATACCAGAAGAACTATTTCCACAATGATGACTATTTTAAAAGACACACACACAGAAACAAACCAGCATGTCATATCTAGATTTCTTTAAATTACTTTATTGATATGATCCAGAAATTGGTTTTTGGCTGTCAGTCAAGACCTAAGCCCAATGGACATTTGCAGGGTTTTTCCACTTATTCCTTTTACTGTTTGGCAGTGAAAGCTGATGCTCAGCACTCTAAGCCTCAAGAGTATTTCCCTGTTCTGGTACCATGTACTGCTTGAATGTGCACTGAGCTCCAGACTCACTCCACACCAAATACCTGTGTTAGGAGCCGGAAGTACCTCCCATCCGTGAAAATATGGGTTCTGCAAAGTTTTCTCATATTGTTTTGTGTAAAATCTGCTTGGGCATTTGTGGTGATGCATCTCCCCCCTCCAGGCCACACTATGACCTCTCTGTGTGATCTCTTAATTAATTTTGCATTGATTTGCAGAGGCACATTGATCACGTGTAAAAGTCTTTGGCAGGATAGCCAATAGAGGTTGCAGGAACGGTGCTGAATTGCAGCTGTCACAGAAGCTGTGATCTCATCCCTTCCTCACACAGGAGCTAAGGCAGAGCTGGACAGAGTAAGAACTTCATCAGCAACCTCATTTGTGCAGCATTCTGTAAAGCAAAATTTAAAAGTCAGTTTCACTTTTCATAAATGGGCAACACATATGAATACATACCTAGATCTGCTGCTGCATGACTCACACAAAAGCAGCAGCTTGAGATTCCAAGTGCCAGTTATTCTGCACCATCTCTCTCTTTCTAGAAGTCTGTCTTTTTCACATACTATATTGCTGCCTTATTCTGCCCTACTTTTGGGTAGTTATTATGTTTCCTAATTTTGACTTAGATATAACTGTGTGTACACAGTTAACCCATAGTTGTAACTCCAAAACTAATCTTCAGAGTGGAGGAGAAAAGCGGAAAGACTTTCTACCACCCTCGAGACTAAGTTGGCCAAGTTCACTGAGTGAGAGCACACAATTTCAATGAGTGAGTGCAGAAGCATGTGCTCTACATTGCAGAGACTGAATATTTGGCTGGAAACTGCTGCTGCACAGGTCTGTGGTTTGACTGACAGGCAGCACAGATTATGCCTGGGATGGAGCTCTGGCTTCACAGTCTGTTCATGTGTGGATGCTGAACACATGCAGAAAAACCAAGGACAGGAAGCTGATAAGATCCACTTAGCAATCAGTGCCTGAATAGGAATACTGAAGACATCCAGCTTGGTTTTATAAATTATTACAGTTATTTTCTCTCAGCATTAAATCTTAACAAGGTCTTTTTGACCAGGGTTGCCAACCTCTCTTGCAAAATTGACAAAGGCTGAAATTCTGACCTTCAAATACAGAGACAAATTGTAGAACATGATCCCGCTTAAGGGAACTCACAGGCAGCTTAGCACTAATTTTAGTCTTTTTGATTGAATGTCTACCCCTTTACACCTTACAATAATAAACCTGTGTTTATGAAAAACACAATACCTCAGAGCTGAAGAACAGAATATCTCAAAACTACTTCAGTAATTTTTGAAAAATTATGTATTTCTAAAAGGTGTAACCTACTGTCCATATAAACAAATACATGTGAGAATAAGAGCCAAAAGAGGATTGCTTTTGATTCCCCTGCAACAGTTATCCAAGGAGGAGCAAAAAGGTGATTCAGTTCATTCCTTCTTTGTGCAAAGGTGATGAGTAAAGGACTTTGCTTGTATTCATCAAGTTCAGTAAAATTATATCAAGCATCATGTCCAAAAAAACAGTCATTTTTAAACTACAACTACCAGGAGTAATAATCAGGTAGTTTAAACCATATTCTTTAAATAAATATTTTTATTTCCCTCTTTAAAAAAAGAGTTTATTTGTTAATTACACTTCTCTACACAAAGTAACCCTTGTGTCTTCCTATTAGGTTCATTCCTATCTTCAAGCACCAGTGAACTCTGCCATTCTGTGGGAACAAAAGCACCCACAGTTCCAGCTTTCATTGGTGGTTTCTTTTTTCACTGGACATAAGCCAGACTCAAACTGTTTGAAGGGGAAGTAACAGACACACATAAGCCACTATTTATTTCCAATCCTCATACAAGACACCTGATACAGGCCAAGGTGAAGAGAAATGCAAGGATTCAGTGTATAAGCATGGGAACTTGCAAGAGAGAAAGTTGGAGGCATGGCAGAAAAGAAAGGGGGAGGGTGGAAACACATTAATTTGGTTTTCAGCTTAAAGGTTCCTCTCATTTTTTCCCAGGTGAATGTGCTGTTGTTGCTACACGGAGACCTGGGCAGCTCAGGTGTTCTGTGCTTAAATCACTGATTTTTAACTAACAAGTCCCAGGAAAAGGACCTGCAGCCAGGAGAATTGGTCGCTGTTGGTGAGCAAGTTTTTCTCATTCTTAACTCTCCTTTAGTACAGCAATAAGGTTTGGTTCAAAAATACTTTAAAGCCTAGTTATACAAAAAGACAAATGATAGATGCATAGAGATTAGCTAGCAAATGTTTGTTCTGGCAGAGAATTGAAGGCAATCTATGTGGTGTTGGCTGTCCTTTTTTTTCTCTGAATCAATTACATAGCATTGGATCATGTAGCATCAAAAATATGGAATATTAAATTTAAACTGCCTCCAGCTGCAGTTCCAAAGCCTCTTGATTTTCAATAGGATGATAATCAATTATTAAGCTTCAGATGATTATGCCTGTGATTTAAAGAGATTAACAGTTTGATTTTTTTATGAATACATCGTGAAAGAATGCTTCTTACTACAAAAGGACAATTTTTTTCCTAACTTTTGCATTTTTTGATGCACAACTTTTTCTCCAGCCACCTGAATAGAAAGTCTTTATCTAATTGAGATTGCCAGATACTGGAAATGGAGTTTTAATTTGTTTACAAGAAATTTAACTGGTAACAGTGATTCCGTGATGTTAAGAGATTCATTAAAACCACTTTTCATGCCTCTCAATCCTAAAAGGTATGAAGCATTTTCTTTTGCCAGTTGTGGACCTCAAAGTTGTAATTCCATACAATATCACTTTTAAATTCAAGTTAGGGATTTTCTTTATCAGTACAGGCACAAATGTCTTGGGGGATTTTTTGGGGAGGGGGGGGGATGGTGGAGGGTAGTTTTTATCATTGTTCATTTGGTTTGGGATTTCTTTATTTAAGTTGAATTAATTTCTCAGCATCCTGGTAACCCCTAAAGCTCAACCTCTGAAAAGTGGAATCTCCAGTGAGATGACTGAGTTGGTATCCTGGCCTACATGTATTACATTTTTTAACTCAGTTGAAACTATCTGATATCCACCTGAATATCAGAGCTTTAATGCCTGAAGGTGATTGCACTGGCAGAAAGTAGATTTATCAATTAAAAACAGTTTGGCTTTGTAATGCTTTTTCTCAACTCTTGCTTTTGTTCTCTAACTTTTATCAAGGTCAGAAGTTACTGAATTTCTTATAATGATCTTTGTCAGGAAGAGAATACTGCACCAGCCAGAAACACAGATGAATTGTTTTATTCACAAGGAGTTGAGATGAAATTCAGTGTAAAAGATGGATTGAACAATGCAGAAATTTTTCAAGTTCCTATCGTGAGAAACAGCTGAAAATTTCTTTCACATTTGTCTCACAGTCTTTAATATCCTGGCTCACAGAGTGAAAACTTAAAAAATTACTGCAATTTCAACATTTTGGATGGATTTGACAATTAAAAGAGTATTATACTTGGGGGCAAATACTTGCCAATCTTTCTACTTTATTAAGAATGATATTATGAGACATCTTTTGACAAAAAAGCTTCAGCGTAAAAAGAAATAAAAATCCCATACTGTCACATTTCACTAAATTAAAAAACCTGGAGCAGTGTCTTGTAATTGTTATGATCCAGTATTACAGCATTGTACTGGTTTGTGAGAATCTCATGAGAACTGTACCCTGCAGCCTAATTTTGACTGCTGAGGGTAGCATTGTACAGTAAAATTAAACACCTACAGTTTGCATTTTCCTCACAAAGGCAAGCATTTCTAGAAAGAACCAAACATGTCTCTGAAGAAAAGATTGTTAGAATGCCACTAACATATTGATCTGCACTGCACCAGCTGACAAATCCCTGTGACTAAAGCTGTTTCTTTGTTTTCCAGTTTCCTTGCATTGGAAGGGAAATAATGCTCCATTCCACACTGGCCTTGTCCCTCCTGCTAATTGCAGTCACTTCCAACCTTGCGATGGCAATTAAAAAGGAAAAACGAGCACCTCAGACACTGTCAAGAGGTACTGTCTGTTCACTGAATGTAGTTACCTCCTTACCTCACCATATAGACCAGCAAATGTTTTTAATTTGAATGTACATTTGTAGAATGTACATATATATGCAAACATCTATATATGTATATATAAAACATATATAGAATGCAGATACATATTACTGAGGTGTGTTTTCTTTAGTGTTAGGTGACACTCTAATGATATGTTCTTATTTCATGTCGTTCGACTCTGTCAGTTTATTCTTAAGGATATGACTGAGGCCCTCATATAATCTGCATAATCTCATAACTCATAGTGATCTAGCAGAAGCAAATAACCTAAAATTTGAGTCTCTCAAATCAAGATGCATATGCAGGACTATCAATGAAAAAATATTCTTTCATAGACCATTTGAAACATATTTTATCATTGTAACCTACCATAACTTCAGTTGCAATGGAACAAATTTTTACAGACTCATTTTGGTATACAGAACAATTTGAAACACTGGTAGGGTTTTCTGCATGAATTTTTTGTTGCTTTTCATCAGATATCCACTACAAAGCATGACTGCGTGTAAGTTATCTCCCTGTAGTGCACAATTTTCAACCTGGATGTTAAATAAAAACCCTGTTCTAATTTATTTATATCTGATCAATCCTTAGAAATACAAGCAGAAAAATAGCTTAACAAGCGCTTTTTCCTTTCCCCATCTTTCTTCTCCTTTGGGAACTATTCAACAAAAAAAATCTCCATGTCCCTTCCTGACCTCTTCTGCAGGCTGTGCAAAGCCTGCAGATCCCACAGCTCACCTCTGAGTTTTCCCTATCCTGGCAAAGTTGCACATGTCTCAGAGGTTCCATCTGAGCCTAATTGCTCAGAGACCACTTGACAAAATCATGCACCACCTGGACTAGCTTAAGAGAAATTTCAAAACACTTTTTATAAGCAGTATCCCTGGGGAAAAGTTACAATCAATCTGGAATGTATTGCCTAGTTTTCTAAATCAGGATTTATTTTTCCCAGTAAGCCTAAATGGATGAAAAAAGATAACAAAATCTTTTACATTCTGTCATTTTGGAAAAAAGCAAGCAAACTATGAATCAGTCACAAAAACAGATGTAACTTTTCTAATTCTGATTTCAGGCCCATTGGGATGTCTTGAACACTTTACCTATAATTTTCACAGTCCAGAGGGGTATGCTTAAATGTGCCACAAAATGCCCCTTGCTGACTCCTCTGTGCAGTTACCTTCACCAGGAGCTGACAGCAGCCAGGGTTGGGAAGGCACTGGTCAGCATGCCAGAGTCCCACCATCAGCCAGGCAGACCTGGTTACTGAAAGATGACATGGTCAAGAAGCATCACAAGCAATTGCCCTGTGAGAAATCCAACAGCAAATCTGGGCTGGCCCAAGCACTGTCCAGACAGCACAGAAGAAACAGAGCTTTAACCTGGTCCAGGCCCAGAAATTGTTCCACAATTCCCATGAGAGCTGTCATGAGTGCAGCCACACTGCCTGGGATGCAGGGATCTACTGTAAAAGGGCTGGCATCCTTGGGAGCTGGAGGCATAAAACCAAGTGAACAATTTGATTTTTGAGATCTTCATATCCCCAGCTATTGAAGAGCTATGGAGCTGAAGTTTGTCAGGATTTTGTTTCAGTGGAGATTTTTATTTAACAGCCATTCCTTTATTGAATTATTTAATTAAATGAAGGGCTTGCAACTTCAGGGATTGAAGTTACTTTGGAGATAAGTGTATTTTCCAAGATTGCTCTAATGACATTCATATTAAAGCTGATCTTATTTGACCTGTCATATTTTGTTTTTCTCTCATAATATGCCAGCTTCTCTTTAAGTCCCTGGGCCTACATGAAATACTGAGCAGACAATATGAAGCCAGAAAGGACTTGGGTGCTATTTTAGGGATCTCTGAGCATTTAGAAAGATAACCGACAAGACTGTCAAAGGACTTGAAATGCATACCCACCCAGCTGAGATTTTGGAGGGGGTTCGTTGTTTGGTTGAGGTTTTTTAACCTTTCAGTGTATCTATCAGGAGATGTGAAATTAGCATATCCACAAGGTTGGAGAATCTTTGACTAAAATCCCCAAATCTTATTTGCATACAAAAGTTGATACAGATTTTTAAAAAAAGAAAAAAGAGAAGAAAAGGAATTTGTTATGAGTTACTTGCCTGGACAGCAGCTAATCCTTTTGTTTTATTTCTAGGGTGGGGAGATGAAATTACATGGGTACAAACTTATGAAGAAGGGCTTTATCAAGCAAAGAAAAGGTAAGAGATTAAAAAGTAGTATGAAGACGAAGTTGTTACTCCATCCTGCAGGAATATACAATAATAAGACAGAACAAAGAAACACCATGAGAGCTGATCTGCAGACCAGCCAGTTAAATAAAACAGAGTCTGTCTGTAAATAAAACTTCTTGTAGGGCTCTTATGACTCTGAAGTAACATCATGGGCCAATAATGTAATGCTATCATTTCTTTGCCACAAAAGCAGTGCTGTCATTTGAATTATCAAACATTAATAGATACTGTAATTTTTTAAATTACATCTATTGTGTTTTAGTATCATGTACTTCTGATTACTTCCTTGAAATCTGTCACATTTGTTCCTGCGTGGTGATCTGTTGCCTCTGATGCTTCCCCCAACACTTTATTGGCTGGAATAGGTTCATGATATATTTTCTCCCTATCTTGGTAGCAATTGAAGTTCCAAGCTCAGTCTTCTCTGAGACTCAGCTGCAAATATATTTGAGAATTCATGACAATACTTATTTAAATATCTTTTATAGTTCATTGTAGATCACAACAGTGTAACATGAGCTATTGCTGAATTGAAGGCAAATTATTTTTAAAACAAAAGACAATTAATTTCATGTACTCTGTGTAAAAATGGTTAGAAATTAACAACTCCTGACACTGAAAGCAGACCATGCTTTAGTAACCGACCTGCTGAACAGTAAATACAGTTCAAAAAAACACAGGAGAAAATGTATAGAATTTGTTTATGTTTTGACATCCTAAATATAAAATTTTAACACTTTACCAAACTATTTACAGATAATAAATAATATACTATATACCTGCTCAAGAAGGCTTAAAACACAAGAAAATTTTTGTGGGAAGTATTTGATGATAAACTAAATCTTATAAAATCTATTTTATTCTGGTTCACATACATTATTTTTATTTTCTTAACCATGGAGAAATTCACACCTAAGAAACATTAAATACCTATTTAGTCTGATTATTTATTACCTGGAAATGAAATTATAGTGGATCTCTTGTTTCTTTCTTCTAGAATCTTTTACTGTAGACAGCCTATTTAGATGTAGAAACTGTTTCTCTAGTTCTTTCTTTTATGAAGGGTTTATGCTCTTTTTCCTTGCTCAGAAATTTCTGTAATATTTTACAGAATGTCTATATGGTTTTATTGTGGGTTAACATAAGATTAAATGCAATTTGCCTTTTTCAGTCTACTAGTAAAATCATCTGAATACATGTCAAATGATCTAACTACATCTTTTATTATTATTAATAAAGTAACAAGCCACTGATGGTAATTCATCATTTGGAAGACTGTCAATACTGCCAAGGTAATTTTTACTTTTTGTGTGTCAAAATTTTGTGAATATTTTTATATGAAACTGAACCTATCTGTATATTCACCTTGCGCTTCCTGAAAATTATTCAAAGAAACAGGTAAATGAACATGTATCTGAAAACTGAAGAATTTATTGCCATTATTTACAAAAATTCCACTATGAAACTACTCAAGAAAGAACATGAAAAATCCTTAGTGCTGCTGCACTGCTATCCCAAATGCAGCAGTCATTTTAAATTAAGAGGCACAGATTGGCTACTGACTCATTGAACAGATTTAATATTGTTTAGCTCTCCTGAAATGGTAACTAAAGAAGGAGGCAAAGACAGAGCTGCTGAAATTGATCTAGAAAGAATTTTCTGAGAATAATGCACTTTTGTCAAGCCAAGACATACTATCCATTGAGACAACAGGCTTCATAAATAGCAGAAGAGAGCTTCCCTTTTCATAGCCAGAGGCTGTGCTGCCATAGGCCAAAACACCCCCAAAAGCAGGGATAGAGCCCTTAAGTGTCTGCTCAGGAATGTGAATCAGCAGAAACAGGAACAATGTGGCCCAGTCTCTGGCCAATGTGGTGCCTGAGCACAGATAGAAAGGCAGAGTTTGAGATGGATTTCAAAGTGATCCTGTCTTTTCTAGCACTGAAGAAAGCTTTCGCAGAAAATGAAGAAATACAGGAAATGGCCCAAAATAGCTTCATTATGCTGAATCTCATGGTATGAAGGGTTTGGGGCGATTTGGCTGGTATATTTTCATGGTCTGTGTTTTCTCTTTCTTTGTCTTGTTTTTTCATGTCACTTTAGCTAATATATCTGACATTTTAGTTATTTAAGTAGAGGCATTTGTGCATGTGTATTCACACACAAGTAGTACCTATTTGGTTTTGTCTTCCGGTACAAGGTTATTCACAGGTGGTACTATTCCAGCAAAGTTTACAGAAACATTTTAACAACCAGCCTTAATTTCTATACCAGCATGAAACCACAGATAAAAACCTGTCACCTGATGGACAATACGTGCCTCGAATCATGTTTGTAGGTATGTAAAATATTCATATGTTGTCAAAGTTGTTATATCTGATTTATGCCACTGTTCTCCTTTGGGGACATCAGAATGATTCATTTTGCCAAAAGAAAATCTCTCTGCCTCTGTTGTTTACTTTGATTTTTGTAAACTTCCTCAGATTACAGACATGTCCTGATGGATACTAATTTGGACTTGAGAGTAAGAAGTATAACAGTCTGTTGACATCTGGGCTTTTGGTCTCTGTGCTTCTTGCTAGTGCTGTTACGAGACAAAGTTTGCTGAAAAAGTAAAATATCTGGCTGAATGTAGATGTTTATAAAGTGGACATTACCACGGAATAAATCAGTGGTCAGTGGCATCTAAGGAACTATTTATCCCGTTGTAAAGCTGACTTCTGGAGTGGACCAAATTAATTATGCCCCAGAGTGCCTGTTCCTTTTCACTCGCTGTACAGAGAGCCTGGAGTGACCAGCTCTGTCATGGCATTCAAAGTTCAGCCCACACTCAGACAGAGAGCAATGTAGTTACAGTAATCAGTAAATTATTAAAAAACTTGGAAGGGTAACTGAGAGAAGTCCACAACAACTTGTTGCCATTCTGGGAACATTAGGAATCAGAAGATTTTCATTCTGAAGGCTCTAGGTAAGTCATGCTGTCTATTGCCATAGATAGGCATGACCCTCACCATGTGTGCATCCAGTCAGATTAGACTCTTCTGATGTAAACTCAGAACCTGTAAAACAGGATATTTTTCTTTAAATATGAATGAAATGCATGCCTAACCTAGCACTTAAAAATGGCTGTGTACTATAAAAATGAGCATTAGATTTTGTTCAGGATTTCTCCAAGTAAAGATCAATTGTTTGGAACAGAGCATAACGGCCTAGTAATTGCTGCATAGATGAAATCAGAAACAGGGCTGCCAAAGTAATGCCACACCATCACTCTCAGCTGTCGTGGGAATGGAAGGCAGTGTTTAACCCAAATACTTTTTCAGACCCATCTCTCACAGTAAGAGCTGATATCACAGGAAGATACTCCAACCGGCTTTACACGTACGAACCACAGGACATGATGTTCCGTAAGTGCCCCTTTGCTGTGTCACTTTGCATTTCACATTGTGGGCAGCCAGACACCCCCCATCCCGATCACTTATGCTTGAGAATCCACTGGGATCTCAAAGTAAAGAGTAAATACCGTGTGAGAGCATTTGCAATAAATTATAATGGTCTAACCTGTTCTAGCAAAACAATTGCACCCATTGTCCCATTGAATTTATTGCCACTACTCAAGTAAGAAAAATGGAAAGATCATGGGTGAGAACCTTCAGGATCAAGATCTGAGCAGTTTTATGGAGAATGGCAAAAGTCACTCTGCTCAAAAGTATCCAGCTGCACAATGTAAATTGCCAGTGGTGGGAGGGAATCAGTAAAGAAATGCTGGTGGTTGCGTCCGTACCCCTAACAGCCATATTTCAGAAAGGAATGTGATTTTTCAGGTGGAGCCAGTTCTTACTCTATGCCATCTATTTGACACCAGTGCAGTATCTCACCACAAATACACACATCACATCTGATTACCAGGCCTGCTGTTGAGAAATGAGAGAGTTGAAAGGACTCTTGTCAAATCCTTTAAGTTAAACATTTTGATTAATGAAATTTTTACTTTCTGTTTTAGTATCAATGACAGAATTTTCAAAATAGAGATCTCTAAAATAAAATGTGTGACCATAAATCAATTTCAGTGTGAATAAATCAAACCAGGTGGCTTTTTAAAAAAATCATACAAATATACTTCTAATACATTTTCACAGTTCTTGTTTATTTTTCTTTCAGTAATAGAGAACATGAAGAAAGCACTACGCCTCATTCAGACAGAACTGTAACCAGCAACAGTGAAATGACCATAACCTCTATGAGGTGAAGCTGCACCTCTCTGTCTCTACCTGCAAAGTGAACTTTTACCAAACAGATTTGGTGTATCAGCTTTCATAAGAAATGTGTATGTACAACTTGGAGAACAAACATAGAAAGGTTATAGCATCCATTTGAAAAACAAGAGGAGAAATATATTAAACGCTT
This sequence comes from Drymodes brunneopygia, assembly GCA_013400955.1. NCBI lineage: Eukaryota > Metazoa > Chordata > Aves > Passeriformes > Petroicidae > Drymodes > Drymodes brunneopygia. The sequence goes on from VZTZ01012069.1 coordinate 152,168, forward strand.
TGAAATTAATTAGGTAAATAACTGAAAATAATGGTTTTTAGTGCAGCAAATTCAAGCTGTATTTTAGCAATCCACTTATGACTCTGTTAGGTCAGTTATGACTTCTGAAGATGAGTTACAAACAATCTTTTTTATGTCTATTTGCAATTTATTATGTGAGTTAATAGCTGCATCTTGCCTCCCCTTTTATTTTATTGCAAGCAGCTTATTAATTGTTAGTGTAACTCTGCTTTATACAGTTATTTCTCATTAAAGGAAACTCTGCTGTTGAATCAGACTGGAAAGTTCATGCTATAAATTTTGAAATAGTTTACATAGAAAAAACCCCCAAACCAAAAAAAAAAAACCCCAAAAAAAAACCCCAGTGTTCTAGGTTTAGCTTTCTTCTGTATAATCCTTTAAATTTGTGGTAGCTGAAGAGACTGAGCATGCAGCCTCAGTGAGGCGATGACCATCAAAACACAGCTACAGGTTTTGCTACAATAAAGATACAGTGAAGCAAGGGAGATGGAAGGAGATAGACCCTGTCCTGAGGCTAAGTGATATTTGTAAATTCTGGCATGGGAAAAATCAGGAGGTTTATCCTAGTCTTTGCATTTGAATGGCATCTCAGTCATGGGAAGCTCATCCCGGGTCATTCCCTCTTTTTCCTGTAGCATTCCACCATGCAGGTGGCAGCTTATTGAGGGAATTTGGACATACAAAGCCTTGGCAAAATTTCCACAGGATCACTGTATGCCAGGGTGGATGGATATCTGTTTTGAGTAAAAAGCTAAAGTCAGGTGAAATGGTTTATTTTCCCAGCAATGGGGTTTTTGTTAGAGCAAAATAGTCAGGAATTCACCTGCATTAGGAGCACCTATGTTATGTTATATTATATGTAAAGCACCTGTGCCATTTGTTTGTGCCACCTGCCATTTGCTGTGATGCTGCCTGTGCACATATAATAGGTGAAAGAAGGATCTCTGCAGGAAAGGTTTGCTAATTCACAATACTTTGCATTAATGTCATGAGTGAGCTATATTGCACATATCCATGTCTTCATAATTATGTAAAATTTGAATAAAAACATGTATTCCAACAAAGTGGAGGTAGGTTACCTGTACACTAAGAGAAAAAACTTTGTTTCAGTCATTAGCAACTTATTGTCTTTACAATCAGCATGATGTTTTTAACCTATGGGAAAAATGCTAGAAATAAAATTTAACTGCAAATCCCATTCCTTTGATTTGTGCTTAGCTCTACTCATTTATGTCCTTATCTATTCCAGATTTGGTAAGATTTCCCAGTCTGTGGTCATACCCTCTTGAGCATGCCAGAGATATTCTGGAGAAAGAGATGCAAACTAGCTGCCAGAGATGACCCAGGGCAGCCACAACAGCCATTCATCTTCCTTTTCTCCAGGCTAAACAGTCCCAGTACCCCCAACCACCCCTCATGAAACTTGTGACCCTTCCAGACCCTTCCCCAGCTTCATTGCCCTTCTCTGGACATGCTCCTGCCTTGTTGGCCTTCCCCCAGCTCTTACCCATAAACTCTCAACCCTGTCATCACCATCACCAGCTCCAGGCAATCACAACTCCCTGACATGCGGGGCTACCCCACTGCCTCCCCTTCCTTGCCTGTCCCTTTGGAAGAGTTTATAGCCATCCACTGCAGCACTCCAGCTGTGCCAGTCATCCCACCATGTTTCCAGCATGGCAACCTACCCCAGCTTTCCTGCTTCACAGGGGCTTCCAATTCTTTCTGTTTGTTGCCCATGCTGTGTGCATTGCATAGATGCACTTCAGCTGGGCTATTGATCCTGCCACCTTTTTGAGGGGAGAAGCCCCAATTCCTACACAACCATTCCCGGCACTTTGTGGTTTCTGACATCAATAACCCTTGTGTCTTTGCTGTAGTATCTCCGTACTGTATCTCCATACCCTTCCTCCACTGAGAGGGCAGACCAAAGGACCGCACTAGCACACTGTCCCTCAAACGTGTGTGCCACTACCAGATTTAACTCCAGTGAGCCTGGTTTCATCCCCTACCCTCTTCAAATCCACTTTAAAGTTCTTTATTCCTTTAGGGAATCCATTCATAAGCAAAGAGGTGGCTGTCAAGAATGCACAAAACTGGAATCCCAAAAGATTTATGATACAGGACCACAGTCCAGATCTTTCTTGATCTCAGGAAAGCTAAACTCCATAATCTGTCTCACCTCAGTTCTGTAAAAGGAGATAAATGGTAGAATTAACACCCACTGGAATTGTGGGAGAAACAAGTAATTCAAACCCTAGTTCTGGAAGGCTACTGTTGTTCTGCTTATTTTTGGCATTTGATATTGAGCAAGCAAACAGGAAACAAACTATGTGAACTAAACAAAATAAATAACCAAATTTTCAGAACAATACAATGATCACTGACTTAATTGTCAAACAAAAGTTAGCCTTTAGATTTACACTGCAGTGAATGCTATTTTAACATTTGAAAAAAATACAGATTCATTTCCAAAGATATTATTAATAATGATTGCATCCGTAACCTTGAACAGTATTTGCTGCTGTGGAAGTTTGTAATAGTTTTAATAAACCACTCATTCAAGCAGAGAGAGTGGCCGCTTTTCAGAGATGTCAGAGGCACATGACTTGTGCTGTGTCAGATGACATCCCTTTGCAAAGTAACTAAAGGGGATTTCACCCTCTTCTTTCCCTTCTCAAATCTCCATAAGCACCATGCTGAAATCTGTTCCCAGCCATAGCCTTCAGAAATGGGACTAAATCTTTGAGATTCTTAAAGACTCAGATCCAGACCTTTTGGTGGAGCTAGATATTCAGGTAAAAAACAGCCTGTAGGCACATATTTTTTATTCACAACTTAGTTCAATGCTCATTCCTAATTTTAGAGCTGCTACTGCATTTCTGCCTTCTCTTTGAAGACACTTTTGCCAGGTGATATTTCTGACGGAACAGAAACCCAGATCTTAGATTAAAGTCTCATTGCTCTGAGATAAGATAGTAAGTCTGTAACCTGTCCAGTAACAGATATAACATTATTCTGTCCCCTCTTCTGCTCTGAAATGAATGGCATGATAAACTGCTCCCTCTTTTTTTCTCTGCTTTGCTGCTTGCACGCCACACAAACTTATTTACAGTATCAGTGGGCAGATCTTTATTTATACTCTTTACTTTCCACTTCTTTAAGTAAAGAGTTGGAAACTGTTCCTTTTGTTCCTTGGTTATCTGGGAATAAGCAGATTAGAGCTGGAGGAAGGCAATGAAAGACTGAGAATGTGAATGTGAGAGCAGAAGTTGTTTTATACAGAATAAATTCAGTCACAGTATAAGGACCAATAGATGAGAAAACCTACCTGTGTAGACTGTGTGCTTTTACAGAATTCATAACCTGTATTCTCTGTGTTTAGATGTTAATATTCACATGGGCATAATGCAGCATCACCTGTGGAAGTCCATGTTTTATGCAAAAAGATTTTCCTGAGTTTTTCCTTTGGTATGAACACAACCCATTTTGGGAAGCAAAATTACTGCCACCTGTTCACATATCCGTCTCTGCTTTACTGTCTGGACTTATCTGGTGTAAGCAAACCAAGAGCAGACAAACAAACGTGGACTTAACGTCAGTGAGGTGAGGCTCAGGAATCTGAGAACTGACAGAACAGGATCCTCCCCTGTGTATCCGTCTCACGGCAGAAGGGCGTTGCCTTTTCCAGGCAGATGGCTGATCTATTGGTCTGTGGAGCTAAAACATTTTCCCATGTGCAAATATTTGCACCTGACCAGAACAAAAGAAAAGGCACCATACCTTTGTGTACCGTGGAGGTGAGAGACTGTGGGACACCTCAGTACTTAAAACGCAAAGGCAACTTGATCTTGCAGAATAAGACTGATATAATTAGGCTTGTTTCATGTACTACACGTGTTCTTGCCAAAGGCTGACACAGAGAAATTTCCAAATGCTGAGGTGTCCTCCACAGGATCAGCCAAGTCACTGATCTGCTTCCTTTTGTTTGTTCCTTTGTTCAAATAGATGTGGAGATCTACAGTAGAAATCAGAAGGAAATAAATAGTCTCCATGGCAATTAAAATGTCCAGAATCACCAAATAGGAGGGGAGGAATACTATTCCACCAGAAAATCTTCAGAATTTGCAGTCTATCTATTAATTCCTTTTCCTTGCTGCTGAAGATGCTCATGCAATTCATCACTTGCCATCTTTGATTGCTACCATGTTTTGTAAAGTAACTGACCCCCTAGTCACTAAAAGTGGATCTATTTCAGCAGACTGTTTTCTCTTAGGAGGTATCAGATATTTGCTGATCCCTTTAGAATCAGAGAAGACACACAAAAATTGCAGCTTCCCCTATTTTCATGTAATTAGATAAAATCCAAATAAGCAGAACCATCTCTTAGTTCACACTGCCATATGGAGAACTGCATTTTGAAGTTTCCCTGTAATTCCAACTCCAGCAGATATTTATCAAGTCACCTTTTGTACACGTCTAAGTATGACCTGTGAGACAGAGAAAAGATACCATACACAATAATTTTCAAGTTCATGAGATTCAAAAGACAACACTCCAGATGGAGTGTGTTGGTGCTTAGACTGTGTTACTGTTTAAGGAAAGAGCCTAAAACTGCTTCAAAAACATCCACTGTGTCCTCTGTTACCTTTCTGAGGCATCACTCCTTTGCACACCTTGGCTACCTGTCCCCAGGTGATTGTTTGTAAAAGGCTGGCACACAGGAACCCACCCTGCTATTTAGTACTCAGCCAGCTGCAGACAGACAAGTTCACGGATGTATAAAAACCACCAGCCCCATTCCTTGTGTTCACATGCAGGGAAGAGATCAGTGCCTGCCCGGAGGAGAAGCTACACCCTACGGTGAGGAATATTGCACAGGATGGAGAGAAAAGTAGCCTTGCTCTGCTAAGGGTTTTTTTTGCTTCAAGCCTACAAGTATGGGGCTATGATTTTATACAATTCTTGAGCATTTGTATCAGAGCATAAGAGCAGAGGAAGAGCTCGCATCTTCCAGACCTCCACTGCTTCACTTGGAAGACAACTCCACAACAAATTTATGTTACTGTTATCAAATATTTCATGTATACATTCCCACTGAGGAGCATTCTTGCCCTCATAGAAAAAATATTCCCTCATGGTTTCAATGGCTCAGTTCTCATTAATCCATATACTCTTGACCTTGACCAAAAAAAAAAAAAATTAAAAAGTCCTAAATCCCATAATGGGAATCCAAAATTCTCCAAAAGGGAATTCAAAGATTCAGAGCAGCACTTACCCTGGGCTTGGAGACTAAATCTTTCCTTCCTTGAAAAAACGCCCTTTCTTATTTACCTACCAAACAAATTAATACACAAGGAGTCATAGCCAAGTAAAAATGTATTATGAGCTGTCCTGCATTCTTGGACTAAAGATATGAGATATGGAACAACTCCATTAAAGAGAAATAAACCTTTAGCATTTGTTTGGTGGTTGTTGTTTATAAAAGCCAAGAAAGAGCTTTGTGGATATCTCACAGAGAATTTTAAATGAATAAGCTTTATTTCATATACTATTTCGAGCAGTCAACAGTGCAAATGTGAAGTGTTTATGTGGCAGCCACTTTATTTACACCATCAAGTATAACTGCTGGGGATGCCTTCAGGCTGCCTTTCCTGACCAAACATGTTAATAGCACAGAGGGTGAGCTGAGCTGTACAGCCCTAGGTACAGCTATAGGGCATCTCTGCAGCACAATGGACCAAGCACCTTAAGCACTAGGGAGAGCTGTATCCATGGGCAGGTGTGCTGCCTGAAGGTGTCCTACCCTACAGAAGCAGCATGAAAGAGACTGACAGCTCCTTTGGTTATTTACCCTGAAGAGAGCTGCAGGAGCTAAGGATGTTTAGCTTTCCATATTTTTTCACAGAAGGAACTAAAGCACAGGCAGGTTAAGATCACACAAAAAGCATGTGGCAGTTTCCAAAGCATGGAACTGAGGGTGCCTTTATCCAGTTAATACTGATTTTAAAAGCACCAACTAATTAGTTCTGCCTCTTTCTGACTGTAAAATCTTTTCTATCAGTCATTTGCATTCCTGAAATAAAGGGAGACAAGGCATTGTGCTAAGACAAATGAAAGACAGCATCCACAATTTTGTAACTGACACATAAACCATAAAACCTTTCCTTCCTGCACTGAAACAAATCAAAGGATACGTGTCCTTTGAGAGGATGACTCACCAGGAAAGCTAAAGAAAAGTCTTCCTGCTATATAGTTTCATAACATGGTCGACTGAGCCATAAACCCAGAAGTAACAATGTCTTTGAGAAAGGGTGAATTCCTGAAATACATTTGGTAAACATAATTCCACAGTTCTATCTACAGTGCTAGAGGTTTTTTAGTAGCTTGCCATGTCTCCAAGTAAAGTTGAAACTCATTTAAAGGAGAAACTGTGGTTCCAAGTTGGACAATAGCAAGCATTGCCAGTGCCAGTAAATACTTTGGCATTACTCTATATGTATATTTTAGTCTTGTAGGCTCAATATGCTTGTGGCAGTATGCTGATAAATCATGGAAATATTCAAACTACATAGGGACTGTAGGGGCAAGTTGGCAGAAAGATGTCACGCTCATAGCCACAAATTGAAACAGCAAAGTTGAAAAACAAGTAAAATCCCCCATAAAAGTAATTATAATTTGAAACAGTGCAGAGAAAAATAAAAATTTTACCTAATTGTATGCACAATTTGTGAATGTATTGGCTATGGATGCTCAATTGGTAATAAGAAATCAACTTCTAGGGGTATTTCACTTATGAAACTGTAGATTGCTTTGCATGCTGATACAGGGGTGGGGGAAGGACAGGTGGCAGGATTATGGCTCCCATCCCCTTTGTGGGTAACCAACACAGCTGGCTGCCTCTCTGTACTGCCTGTCTACAGACACACAGGGCACGGGGAACAAATGGGAGCAATTAGAGGTCTGCATGCAGTTGCTGGGCTTACTAGGACTCGAATGGAAGTGTTCAAGGCCAGCTCGGATGGGGCCCTGAGCAACCTGGTCCAGTGGAAGGTGTCCCTGACCATGGAAGGGAGTTTGGAAACAGATGATCTTTAAGGTCCCTTCCAAACCAAACAATTCCATGATTCCATGTGGTGAGGACAGAACTCAGCCCCAACAGCAGCACATATTGCTGACAGGAACACATTTCCCCTTTTTGGCCATTATGTTCCTCACATGGTACCTGAGGTGAGTGATTACTGCACAAGTAAAATGCACTGTTCCTACTCAACAATATGCTCTGCCTTGATGAAGGGAGGCTATGGTAGCTGTGATTGTTGTTCTTCTTGGTTCATTTTGACACGTGATTAAGCAGTAATCATAATCCCTTGATTGTCATGAGCTTATCTGAAGTTTAACTAGAAGCTAAATGCTAGTTAGCCTTGTAGAAATTAAGGGGAGAAGCTTATGTTTCAAGGGCAGAGTATCCACTGCAGCCTGAGGCAGGTGGCAGGAGAGATAAAGGCTTGGTGCTTTATCTACCAGATATGAAGCTAACTTCTATTTGGAGAACAATTGCCTCAGAGCAGAACCTTGGCCTTCAGTGTGCAGCTAGCTATGGAGTCTTGAAGTTTCCTTAGGAGTTCTTTTCTCTTGTTTTAAGAGTTTTACTCCAAAATCAGATTAACTGTTAGCATGAAGTGCTTTGGTTAGAACAGATGCCTGAATTCCCAGTTGATACCTGAAGGGAAGTGTGCACAAGCACATGAGGACCTACCTGTGGTTTACCTACACATCAAGTAGGTAAATGCAATGCAAGTACCTATTTGGAACATGTTGTCTCTCCTGTATTGGGTGGTTGTATTTCTAATGACTGATTTTATCACCTATAAGAAGGATATAAACTTACTGTATGAAACATCAAACATATTGCCAGTGTCTTTCTGCAGTTACATTGTGAGTGGTTATAATCTCTTGTTATAAACAGCTTGATATAGAAAGGCTGCCTCCTTCTGGCATATGTTGGTTCTAATCACTTTTTTTATGCACCTCTTCAGGCAATAAAAATCATCTCTAATTATCCTCATAGTTGCCAAGGCATTTACTGTGTGAACATTACAGAAAATTTTCAATCTCATCTCCTATATAAGCGAGACTTTGTGAAACCAGAGTAGAACAGCAAATGAAAATTTGCTTATATAGCAGAGAAAGGACAGCTTTTACACAATTGAAGTGACAATGCTAGGCAAGAGTAGATTCTGAATGAAATACAGATTTCTTTGTTAATTTTAGGTGCAAATTGATGAAGTAAGTGGTAACTTACATAAGCAACTTACATAAGTGTAGCCATTCTACACATTAAACTTGAAAAATTTATTCCCCCTCCAAAGCTGTATTTTTTTCCTTTTCATGTTGACAAAACCACTTATACCATATGGACCTAAAATTCATCTTTATGTTTCACCTAAGTATTTGGATAAGACAGTAAGAGGGACTATAGCTGGGGATGATAATTTAGCAACTCATACTACTAAACCATGAGTTAATTTATTGCAAAACACAGCATGCTAGGGAACACAACAGTGATAAACTTATTTAATTTGTTTTTAAAATGTTCATATGCATCTCAGTTCTCCTGGGCATTGTTACCTTGTCTGCACAAAATGTTTATCCTCCCTTGATTTAAGAGGAAAACGATGAAAGAAAGCCATGTCAAAAGTAAGACTGAATTTGGAAGACAGTAGAGAAAGAAAGGATAGGCTATTCACTGAAAAAATCCTCTGTGTATCTTAAATGATATTTTCCTGAACTTGAGCCAGAATTAAGCCAAAAACTAAAGCCTTGAGGCTGTCATTCTCTTGGAGAAAAGCATGAGTTAGCTGTCAGTGGTTGCCTGGGGAAGGGAGAGTCATCACTGACGGGTATGTTAGAAAAATATTGTAACATTTAGTCTTGTCCTACTCAACAGAAGATAGAGTGACACAGGCTGTTAAGAACAACAGTGCAAAATGTGCTTTTATAGGTTCTTTCCTCAATGCAATCTATACCTGGGAAGAAAAAAAATTTTTGCATCAAAGAGATGTTGGCCTGAGCTACTTTAAACCACCATTTCCCAGTATGGACTTGCTAGGGAGAAGCTCTGGAATCTGGCATCCCCATTTACAGCAATTACACATTGTTCTCTCTCTCATATCTCCAGGCCATGCAGCTTCTTTATGCAGATAGATTGTGCCTATGTCTTGGTCCTTCCTGGGATGAAGAAGGAAAGGAATTATGGACATGACCAGAGGAAGGCCACCTGGATTAATTGAGCTGGTAAATGAATCAAAGAAATCAAGAATGTAGGTTCTACAGCAAGGGGTATAAATAAAGATAAACTTCTCCTGTGGATTTCTCTCATAAGTGACTAGAAAATTATTTTATCATCAGGGCACATAATCTACGTAATATTCATAAATCAAAGGAACTTTCATAATTAGAGAAAAACTGCTATAACTAACACATTTAATTTAGGTAAAACTATAGGCATGATAGGGTTTTTTTTCACCAAAACAGCACTTTGTGCTTTACTGAATTATAAATTTGGTTGCACAATTAAAATAACCCAGAAATGGGCATGTATCCATGACAGCAAACTTTCAGCCCCTGCATAAAGTTTTGATTGTTGCTCAACATTTCTTTGTCATTGGTTTATTTTATCACTGATTTCATTTGTCTTCATTTAGAGATCCCTCTTTCTGAAAGACCTGGGAGAACAGAAGTGGGCCAAGCCCTTCACAATGCAGCTATTCCCCTTGGACTCTGCCAAGCAGTTGCTCAGGGTTAATCACATCAGGAGTGGTTGAAATTGTTTCTACAGGGTTTGTGGGAGACTTTGTGGGAGATAACAGCATCCTTTCTATGCCACAGGAAATTCACACCATAAGTGTGTGTATCACTGCCCTGACTCTTCATTTCCTCCTCCAGCACAGAAAAGTGCATCCAGCCAGGAAGAGCTGTCAGTGACCATCACACCCTCCCTTTCTGGCACGGGAAGCACAGGGCAGCTTTCTTCCCTTTTTACCACATGATGACTCCTGTGTTTCATCGAGGTCCCTGTGCATGGGAGGCAAACCAGTCCAGCTTCCTCTCCACCTTCCCCCTGTCTCCAGCATCCACCCAGCTAAGCAAACAGGGCAAGGCAAAGCTATGTTCAGCTGCAGCAGCAGCCGCCTGCACAGCAAGGCCACTCCCTCTGCAGAGGCAAAGCTTAAGCTTAGTTTCCAGAACACATCTATCCTCCCAGGTTGGTCTGCACAAAGCAGTCTGTGTCCCTTAATTCTTTTCCACAGATACAAAACCTTCACTGAATGACCAGCAGGGCCTCAGCCTGAGCAGTGAACTTCATGTGACCAGCTCAGGGATCAAAGGTCTTACTGCACATTTACAACACAAAAAGAGTTGTCAAACAGTATGACAAGAATGATCAAGCATTCAAGAATCATTCCCTATCACTTTATTTGATAGGATAAGCTGTTTCCTATGCTCCCTCAAGACCAGAATATTGCAGGGGGCAAGAAGGCAGAATATTAATCTTCAATAATCAGGCAAGAAGGAAACAAATAGCCTGGGTCAGAATGACAGCCGTCTCCCAGCGTGGGTATATTTAGGGTCTTTGTTGAACAGGCTGCCATGTGAAAAACCTCCCAATAGCCCTCCCAGCACAGCAGTTTAGTGCAGTTGTTTAGTCTCTCATTTCTGAGCTCCTCACCACAGGAGCACAATTAGAGGCAACACTGAGGCATTCCTCAGGCTGGGCTGGCAGGGCTGACCTCCTGCCCTCCCCTTCACCAGGGAAGCAATGATCTCAGCAAGCACCAACCACATCATTGACATCACGCTAGGCACTGTAATGAGACAGCGTGTCCTTTGTCAAGGGGCAGATTCATCCAACTTGGCAGATCCCAGGCATGGCTTTCTAGTTTGGAATAAATTCACACAGAGAGGAGCAGGCTTGCCTGCTGACCACAATGGAAGGACCCTCTGATGGACAGTCTTGATGACACTCTTCACAAAACAAACAGAAAAGTCCGCGAGGCTTTCCAATTTAGCAACAGTGAGCAGTGGTCTTAATGGATATCAAATGTTTAAAATGACCACCATGAAAGAAGCTGGTTTCCTGTTCCCAAATGTTAACTGAAAAAGAGGCCTTCTGCATCACTGCTCTGGCAAGACCCCTTGTCCTTTCTGGAGTCTGCATGTGTGAGATAGATAGATAGATGGTAGATAGATAGATAGATAGATAGATAGATACATAGATAGATAGATAGATAGATAGATAGATAGATGTTTTTAAAATGTAGCTTTAACAGACAGAGATGGCAATTTGAAATTTCGGGATCAGATTTTAATGATATATGGAGATTTGCATTTATAGAAACTACAGTAAACAACAGGAATAAAGGGACACAAGATTTGGGACAGGTCTGAGATTTAGAACAAATTATTTAAGACTAATCAACCTATAAATAATTGCTTAATACTAAAGGAAGTTCTTTGCAACTTAAATTAGCAGCAGCTTGACAAATTGAAACCATCATGGGTAAATATAGGATAGGTATATTTATTCCCTGAAACTGTTCTTGAAAATATCAAGTCAGTCAGGAATAGGCAGGCAGCCACTCACAAGCTGACACGTTTTCTCTCCATCAGTAAAAGTGATTTGAAAGGGATTTGCATTACAGGAATACTCAACAGATTTGCTATTGCTTAGCACAACATGCTGCAAATAGAACTTTTGCAGCAGACTTTTTATCTGACCTAGGTCATCTCCTGATTAAACATATATAGATTGGAAGAGATTAGTCATTAAACAAAGTGGAAGTACAAGCCAAGCTCTGCTTACATGAAGAAACTATATCCAATTATCTTTGCAAGTGAGCTAAATGCAGGAATTAAGAGGAAGGTAGTTCCAGGACACTTCCGCCAGCACATCCTGTTCAGGATGCCTGAACACACACCTGCTACACCCCTGCATTATATTGAGTTATATTTCCATATTCTGTGCCACAGGGGCAAGTATTTCAAAGATTATTAAACACTGACATCACTATAACTGGGAAAAAATAAAGGATTAATTAAAAACCTTGAGTCAGTAACACAAAGTTGCCCTGCCACATTGTTTTCAGACCCAGAGTTAAAGTCACACATATACATTGCCATGCCCCCAGGTCATTCAGGGAGAGGGCTGAGATCTCACTCTAAGCTGGTGCCTGAGTTCAATGCCAGTCCCCAGGAACTGGACAGGAACCAGGACATAACTGAGCACTAACACATGACACACAGGCTGTACCTCAGACAGCTTAACCTTAAAACCATGCTGGCAGAAGTGAAACTCTTCATATAGACCTGGCAGAAGAAGGGCTACTCAGCACTATGGCAAAACTCACCCAGAAAGAAAGGGGAAGTTCTTCAGTGAATGAAAAAGAGTGTAGGAATGAAGGCACCTGGATAAGCAGTTATCTGATTACCCATAATGGTGAGCCTGGTGCATTCCCATCTGTCAAAATGGCAGTATGATGACTCCTGTGTCCCAAATAACCCCAGTGGTGCTTAGCCCAATTTTTGCACAGTGTTATATCAGATAAGCTAAGATTTATCACTCAAAAGGAGAAGCTTTTCCGACCATTTGTGTGGCTGTGCTGTGACCTGCCAATTCCTTCACTGCTCTGTGTACTTACAATATCACTGCTCCAGTAGCTCTGGCATAGGGGACTCCATCAACCCTGTGCTCTCACATCTCCATTTATATAATTCCTCTTTTTGTTATTATGAGAGTAAGTTTGCTGACACAGTTTCATAAATGAATTGATGTATGTGCATAATTTTAGAGCTTTTCAGCTGGTTATTTGATTTCATCTTTGGAGGCATAAATGGTAGATCCTCAGAGAAAAAATGGATTCAAGTGTAGATGTCATATTAAGATGCCTCACAAGAATGCTGGAATGACCCAGGTTCATGTACAAAACAAACTCCTTCAGATTGGTAAAAGCTGTAGTCATTGTGTACTGCTAAACACCTAAACCATGTTTAACAAAGTGTTTCTAATCAACAAGAACATGAGGGTGTCTTTGTAGAAAGTCACAAGTAAATTTAGTAATGGTAGGCACAAAATGCAAATCCGGGTTGTAGATCCAAGTGTTGAGTCCAGTATTGTTCAGATTTCAGTGGCATTCTGTCCTGAAGTTGCAGGTTGAATGAATAGCAATGTCAAAAATTTGAATCTCTTGCTCCACCAATTTTTAAAACCTCTCTACGCTTCAAGGAGCACTAAAATTCTCCATTTTAGTCTATAAGGCGAAATTCCACTATCTGATTTTCTACCAGGAGTGGGAGACTATGGAAAATTACAAATTTCATGTCATTCTACATCTTACCCCACCATCTAATTATGATTTAACCTATTTCATCTTACCAGACTGTTCAACTGGTTAAGTCCTTTCTAAGACATAGACTTTGTAACTGACTCATGCTTTCACTTAAAAAATTATTCACACTTTGGCTTTCCACAAGCAGAAACAGCACAAGCAATTCTCTGTGCCAGTCTCATTTTGTGGAGTGAACCCAAAATAATTAATTTTCTAAACAAAATTTTACTTCAACAAGAAATTTTGCAAAAAATCTTATTTTTCATATCCAAACAGATTTCTCTCTCTTTTTTTTTTTTTTTTTTTTTTTTTTGCAAAATGACAATTTGACACAGCAAAAATGCAAGTCTTTGATCAAGCACATCTTTTTAAAGTTACTTTTTTTGGTTAAAATGTTTGGTTGACAACAAATAACTCTCAGGATCCCCAGGCACCCCTTCTAAGAAGCTTGCCTAAATCATAATTTTCATTCTTCTGCAGAAGCTTGAGAAAAAAAAAAATTAAATGAATGAATGACAAAAGAGTGGCCTGCATCTGACTACACTGTTATTTTGAAGTTGCATGGAGCAGAACCTATGAATAGGCCCAAGGGCAGGGGTAGATTCACTGAAACAAAGAACAAGTGTTATTATTCCAGCCTCCAAATATGTATTTCTTTTTCAAAATATCAATCCTGGCACCTGTAGCAAATGAGCAAAGAGATGCTGATGGGTCTTTCATTAATCTTTGTTAAATTCATAACTTAGCATGAACTGGCGAATAAAACAATCTTTAAAGCATAGAATAATATAACAAAACCCCCAGAATTGTAGGGTGGAGCTTTTATTTGCATTTAGTTTTATATCCAACTCATTTCCTGTTAGAAGAATTGCAGCAATATTTTTGGTACAACTTAGCTGCAAGATACTGTTCAACCAGCAGAGTAAACTCAGCATTAACTTTCATCCATCTCAGATTTTCTGACTGAGAGCTGCATTCCTGCATTATTGGAGCTGCATCTCCAAGGCATTCAGATAGCAATACCATCTTGCACAGTACACACACAGAGCAAGTAAAAAGGTATCTTTCTTCATGGATAAAGTCTTTGTCATTTATCTGCTGTAATATTTAAACCTCATTACTGTTATACAGCACAGGTACGCTTGTTCCCTCTCCCCTCTCCACTTCCCTAGTCAAACTACAGGCAGCAAGTAGGGTATTTTGATGATGAATTAAACAAAGCCACTCCCAAATTGCTATGGTGCCACAGAGCAGAGAACCAACACCCAGGGCTACTGCTATTAGAGATTCCTGCTCGCCAGCTCTGCGAGTCATCCTGGGCAAGACTCATACCCAAGGCAGATTTCAGTGAAACCAAGCAAATTGGAGAGCAGCACTGTTCTGGTACTGGTTAGGAGGCTTTACAGAATTCAGCTCCAACATAATGTGTCTTTCACTTGAACCAAAGCATTTTATCTAGCAAGCTTTCTATATAAAGCAGTTTTCAAGGAGAGCTGAATTTATCACACCAGCTGATGCAGTCAGAAAAAGGAATGGGCATTCAGTTTGAGATTCACTTAAGGGCTGACTTGTACATTTCTGTACAAAAAATAAAAAATGACCTTTTGACAGGTGGCCAAGAACAGAATTTGACTTTAAAATTTTTTGAAATAGCAGTAAGACAGATGGATATAGAATTTGGAAGCTGAAGTCTCTCTGCTGAGCGTGAACCAGATCACTGAATGAATTTGCAAAAGGTTTGTTTGCTCACCAAACAGGTAATAGGAAAGAAACACAGCAACAAGGTGCACTCTCATGAAGGCAAAACTCTTGAGACTTTCCTGAAGGGGTCTTTGCTAATAGATTCACCTTGCTAGTAGAATCAAGTGCTGCAGAGCAAAAGCAGTAATTTTTTTTGTATGAGCAACATTAGTGACAGGAAGAAAACCTTGTGTTTGTGCAGTAAGAATAATACCCCTGAAACAATTTCGCTTTTGAATTTAAATTACCTGTAAACACAAAGAACTGGTTTCATTTTCTGCAGACTTCTGTGAATTCAACACTTCTTCTTTCAAATGAACACCTTTATTTTTTTAACTTGACCATAGAAACATACAATATGTTGAGTTGGAAGGGACTCACAAAGGTCATCAAAGTTCAACTTCTGTCCCCGAACAGGACACCCCTAAGAATCAATCACACCATGTGTTCCTTTAAGCATCTTTAGTCTTCCAAGGCATGTGTCAGTTATCTGAAAAAGATTTGCTAAATTAAACTCTTTGTCCTCATTTCCCAAATCCAAAGGAACTAAAAAGCCTGTGAGTAATGTAGATGCCCAAGCTCTGCTAGACAAATGCACATGCAACAGACGGCCCCACTGACTTTGCTGGAATGCCTCACAATGTTAAGTGATCTCCCAGAAACTCTTACAGTATGCAACCGAAATAGTTAAAAGGTAGAACTACTGATATCAGGAGTTTTGTATCCCTAAATTTTCTGTATTTAACAGAAAAAAAATGGGGTGGTTTTATTTCAAAACCAATCTGACTGACTCAAGGAGACAGTTGGAAAATTCTTACTGTTATGGTGCATTCATGCTTAAGTTTCATTGACATAGCAGTGTCAATCACCAAAAGGATGATCTCTAAGTTCAAGATGCAGCTTGCCTCTTCTTACAGTAATTCTTAGGCTTTTGTGATGACTCTTCTTTAATTTGCCACCTATAAGAATGTTATTTATTTTTTGGGCTGAGCCAGGACAGTTAAGACCAAAAAGTAGGACTGGTTCTGCACAATAGTTACATGAGAAACAAAGTCAAGCACGCTAGATGCTGATCTCTTGCACACATCAACCAGGAAGTTGGCAAGGAAATACAGGTGTGACAATCTTATTGGTCAATAGAAAGAAGAAATACAAGTATAAGGAACACCTCTTGAAACTATGAAGGCATCCTTAGTTGGACCCACTGCCTGCTAGGTTCCTTTTCTTCTAAAAGAGGAGGAAAAAAAGAATTTATAGTAGATCATGCCAAAGGTCTCAGTTCCTAACCACAGAGAACAGCTCTGCACACACACAATGTGACATTTGCAGTATGTAAGTGTCCTCATGAAGCTCATCCAAAACTGCAAATGATTTTTAGACTTTTAGGATTTTCAGTTAGAAAGTACAGGGAGCTAGAACAGATAGTGGAGCTTATAAGCTGTTTACAGTTTATTATTTAATCATCATATGAACCAGGTGAAAGTAGCACCTACCATATAAACCTGTAATGAAAATAACAGCAATACTTAACTGCCTCCCATGCCTGTGGTCTTTTAGCATGTGGCAGCCACATTAATAAAGCATTGAATAGTTGCTTCTCTCCAAATAACTGACATTATCTACATGACTGCTATCCACTACCTTCAGTTTGCTTTTCAACTTTTTGATAAGATATTTGACATGTAAAACTTAGATTCACTGGAGGGATTAGCACTGTGCCCTGAATTAGCAGCTTGGATTCAGTGCTGCTAACCAACCCACTGAAGCAGCAAACAGCAGAGCTCCACAATAGCCAAAAAAAGACAGGCATTTCCTCCATTCTTCCTGTGCTGCTGATTTATATCCCCTCCACTCATGCCAGAAAGGAGGTGGGTGCTACCAGCTGGTCCCCGGTTACTTCTGCCCAGCAACACCTGCAGAATGTAGGAGGCTGCTGCTTGCAGGCAGCTCTCCACCAGCTGCCTGTTTGCTCTGTAGCTCCAGCAGCTGCATGATATGAAATAGGAGGGCAGGAACTGAAATCCCAACCTGCTGGCGTTTGTAATGACTCAACACATTCAACTCTGAAAACCTAGCTGGCTAAAGCAGGATAGCTACAGGTCTCTCAACACAAAACAAAAAATTACACCTTATTTCTTCTTCTCATTGGGACATGTTAAAAGCAGAAATGGCTCCTAACAGCTAATTGACACAGAAACTCTAGTATGTGCATTTTTGCATATGTATGGCTCCTCATGAAGTGGTCTGCTTTTAAGTGGTCTGCTCTCAGATCACACTCGCATCTCCATCGTTTTCCACACAATTTTTTTGGCATACAGAGATTAGACTACCTTTGACCTACCTCCTAGGGAGTCTCCAAATGATACAGCTAGACAGGGGGAACAGCTGGGTGCAAAAAGACCACAGTGCTTAATGTGCTTCTATTTCAGTCATTGTCAGCTCCTGGAACGACCTTGTGGAGAGGAAGGTCAAACAAGAGATGGCTGCTCTGTCCCAGTTCCTGTGCCTCTATGCTAAGCATAGCTGAAACATATATCAGCCTTTTGACCACTAAATATTTCACAAGATTTGGGATAGCATTGCTTATGCCTCCTCCAAAAGATTTTTTTCAAAAGAGCAATTTTACAAGAGCATTTTGCATTTGAATGCCAAGATAGAGCCACGTTATCATCAAGCCACCAGCTGGAACTGTGCCAGCAGGACAATGGGAACACCCATCCTCTATCAGCTCCCTGTGACTGATACTGCTTGCTTAGTGTCACCACCTGTGGGAGTGTGCTTACCATTTCCAGGCCATAACGTTTAAACAAAACTTTAAGTACACGTTGCCTAAAGTCACTCTAATTGGCTTGAACAGCCAGCTAGCTATCCTGATAGGGACATTACAACTGTATTTGTACAGTGTATGACCCACACCATGGTGAAACATGAGCATCTCATGGGTAAAATTAATAACCATTCATTGCTCTGCCAGCAATAATATTCTAATCTGTGACCACAGTATGGCATTTTTCCATTAATTTAGCTTATACTGGGCAACAGATCAGCTGTAGCTGAGAGTAGATATGTGTGGGTTCAATTATAAGCTCACCTTTGTACTATTTAACCTTTCTTTTATACATACCACATATGTAGATTCACCAAATTACAGAATTGTTGAATTTGGCAGACACAAATGCAGACTGTCTTGTCTGTTCAAAGCAGGGTCACCTGCAGCAGGTTGCTCAGGGCTATACCCAGCTGAGTTTTGAATAAGTCCAAGGATGGGGATTCCACAACTTTTCTGGACAGCCTGTTCTAGTCTCCAGTCATCCTCACATTACAAAAGGAAAAGAATTCTATTTTATATTTGCATGTAATTTCCTGAATTTCAATTGACTCTCATCCTGTCACTTGATGGCAGAGAAGAGTCTGGGTTTTCCTTCTTTACTTAGAGTCAAAGAATCCTAGAATGGTTTGGGTTGGAAGGGACCTTAAAGACCTTCTAGTTCCAACCCTCCTGACACGGGCAGGGACATCTTCCCCTAGACCAGGCTGCTTAAAGCCCAATCCAGCCTAGCCTTGACCACTTCCATGGATGAGGCATTTACAAATTCTCTGGGCAACATGTCCCACAGCTTTACCACCCTCACAGTAAAGGATTTCTTTCTAATATCTAATCTGAATGTACTCTCATCCAGTTTAAGGCCATTGCCCCTTGTCCTATCCCTACATGCTCTTGAAAAAAGTCTCTCTCCAGCTTTTTTATAGGTCCCCTTTAGGTACTGGAAGATGCTGTAAGGTCACCCCAAAACTTTCTCCAGGCTAAAACCCCAAATCAGTCTGCTGAAGACATGGTCCAGCCTTCTGATCATCTTTGTGGCCTTCCCCTGGACAAGGAGTTCCCCACAATCAGGTATTGATACACATTGATAAGATCCCCCTGAGCCATCTCTTCTGCAGCTGAACAGTCCCAGCTCTCTGAGCCCCTCCTTGAATGACAGATGTTCCATCTTTTCACTACCTTTGAACCCTTTTGCTGGACTTGTTCCAGTATGTGCATATTTCCTGTGCTGGGGAGCTCAGAACGGGGCTCAGCACTGTGGATGTGCCCTCACTTTCTTTGTCCTGCTGGTAATTCAGTGGTCTGCACCACGTCATTAAGATGCTGTGTAACAAAAGGAATTAAATTATGTCAATATTTGCAGACAAGGATTGTAGTGAGAAGCTTGCAGAAGTACATTCAACATTCTGCTTTAGGAAGCACCTCACAGCATGAAGCAGCTGGAACAGGGTGCTGTGTTATTTCAAAGTTCAGTTACAAACAGTCGAAGGTCAGGCAGGATAAAAGTACTCTTTCCAACCTTGTCCCACAGCATGACCACTAAATAATGGCATTAATAATCAAACTTTGTTGAACAACTCTTTCAAATCTGACAGGAGAGTTATCCCACCACTTCTCTGGGTAACTTGTGCCAGTGGTACACTATCCTCCTCAAAAAGATGAATAAATATTCCCCACATTCCCCCCATAAAAAAGAAAAAGTAAGGGGAAAAACAAAAAGTAAAATAAGAAGGTGAAAACATACAGGATTTTATACTTGGTCTAAATTTGGAGAGTTAGTTTTACAACTTCGTGGCTGAGACCCCGATAAAAATATTAAATATTCAGGATCTGGAAAATCCAGCTCAGAAATGAGACTGCTAAATCCCAGATTTAACTTTAATAAGGCAATTAGAACTGCCAAGCAAAGACCCTCACCCAGTTCAGACAGAAGCAGAGGGAGAAAAACACTACCATGGCAGGGACACAGTGAGGATGTGCTGGAACATCTAAGACATGGCAGCTGTGAGAGATGCTGCAGAAAGGGCTCAGCACTGGAGTCCACTAAAACTGTGCAGTCTGTGTGGCTGACTACAACTGCACATCCTGTGATGAATACACAAGCCAAGGCAGTGTCAAGAACTTGGGAGAAGATGGAGGGTTCTCTTGAGCACATCATGCAGGTCAGGGAGTGTCAACACCACGAGAGTCTGCACAGCTTGGAGAAAAAGACCAACCCTACCAGGAAAGAGAGAAACTTGGCAGAATGAACACATACATTTCATTGCAGAGGTCATGCTGATTGGGATATTGGCCCCAAAGCAAAAGCAGTGTTAAAAAAAATATATTAGTATACAAGCAACAGTGAGGCTAAGAAAGCAGTTGTGTCAGTGGTTTCAGGTGGAATGTCACTGAGAAGTGTTTAGTGCTCATTGAAAAAAAAATTAAAAAGAACAGGATGGAATCCTTTATCTTTGCAAACTTGCAGGTAAGTTAGCAAGAATAAACAGAATAAAGAGACTTCCATCCCTTATTATTTTAGGACCATGAATTCTGGAGTCAGGTCTGGGACATCATGTCACTGATACTCACTAGAAGCCAAAGGTTTCCGATCTTTGAGGCAAAGCATTAGGAAAACTGAGAGGGTCTGGGTTACAGATAAACAAACATAAATTTGAAATAAGAACGGTGAATACAAAGGAGACCAGCAGAGAGATCACAGCAAGGTGGCAGCTCTGGGAGAGTCTCTGAATTATGAACATTGTGGCTCAGCTACTTGCCTGTAATAGAATTAAGCATGCAAGGACCAAGGCAGGTCAGAAACATAAGGGGGTTTAATTAACAGAAAGGGGCTAGTTAAACAAATGCCCATCTGATACTAAGTACAAAAATCAGCTACTCAAAACATAAATGTTTTCCCCACTGCTCTCATATATTACAGTATAACAAAATAGGAAAGTACTGCCTTACAGATTTCAAGCAATACTGAAAATTGAATATCAGTTGCTCAAATAGGGAAGGAGTCATTGGCTTTAATTTTGTAGTACAGCAGATTTTCTGTCTTTAGACAGAGCTAGTTATTTTAATTTATTAAAATGCATTTACTTCAGTATAAGAATTTCAGGCATGAAGCATTGCTGTTCATCACTGAGTTGCCCAGTTAAGAGTACCAGATAAACAGTCTTCTTCACATGCTGGGGTACACCCGCAGCTTCCCAATCCCTCTCATCACAGAATCCCTCTTCACTCATTCACTACCTCCCTGTGGGACTGCAAAAAATACTTCAAAGTTAAATCTAAATGGTACCGGGGTCAGGCTTTCTCTTACAAACACAACTGAGCAATTAAGTTCCACATATGCTGAAAACCTTGAAACTCCTTGGTGTAATAGACCATGACAGTTTCCTTATTGTTGTGAAAAGGGCATTAAACAATACAAGAGCAAGTACATTTAATACGGGTCTTCAAGTGACTTAGTGATTTTAAAACGTGTCATTCAGAAATGCCTTCCAGACATCTCAGCATATCACAGCTCGAAACAGAGCATGGTATAAGAACTGGCTACATGACAAACCCACATCTTTATCTAAAACTATGTAAAGGATGCTCCATGCTTTTCATGACAGCCTGTATCAAGTGGTGGTGATTTGTATTATAATCATCCACATGTAAATGAAAAAAAAAATGCCTCCAGAGATATCAAAATCCCCATGAATTGCTCTTTTGTTTTACAAGCAGTAATTAAAGAGTCAGTTATCATATTTTAAATCTTTAGCATCTCTTCTGCTAGCCAATTTGAAAAATACTACCAATAAACTGAAGGTACTGCAAGTTAATTGAGTAATTTATTCAACTAAAGAGAAGAAAATGTTGGGCTGACATATTTCAGAAAACCATCACCTTTAGGACAAATTAACAAAAATTTATCTGAGCTCCAGTTACCAGCTTTAAATGTTCAGCAATAGAAATCTGCTGAACTTTTGTCTTTTCAGCCATGTATTGAAATGCATCTTTGCAATAAAAATAAAGTAGACAGGGGATGGTTGAACCATGGCCTTCCAACTCTCAAGAGAATATCTGGACCGCTTATAAGTTATCAGTTTCTCCTTTAGTAGTGCTTTCCATTTGCAAGTGTTAGCAAATATTTCCTGAGCCAGTGTGAGAAAAATCACTTTCTTACCTAACAGATCTCAACTGAGCAGGCCTGGGATTCAGTGGCTGATATACAAATAAACAGTCCTGGCATGTGTGACTGGGGACATCGATCATCATGGCTTATTCCAATCCAGACAGCACCTACCTATAATATTCATGAAAAGGATTTCAACTATTTCAGGGCAAGAAGGAAACAAAATGGGACCTGCATCTGTCATAGGTATCAGAGGGTGCCTCAGCTCCTAAATTTTGGAGTATTAGGCTTTCTGGAAAATTTTAGTCCAATTTCATCCAAAGAGCTTTCAAGCAATAAAAACACAAAGCAATAAAAAAACTTTCAAGCGATAAAAACGTGTGTGGTTAAAGCACTGACTACAAAAATTTGACCAGTTCTCAAATAAATTTTGTCTGCCTTCAACCACTATGTCTTACAAAATACTACTACTTTAAGACCACTGGAAGATTGGTGGGTTCCAGATCTGTCTCTCTCTGGCTTTGACTCAGAGCATTGCTAGTGTGGGATGGACTACACATCTCCTTCATTATTTCTCATTCCTCCCATGTAAATTTCTGATATTTAATATAAGCAGTTGATCATAAGACTTGGAAACATGTGTTTATTATGAAATTAAGAGAAATGCCTGAATTCTAAAACTTAGACATTACAAAGTACAAGGAAAAACAAAGCACTTCAGAGAATGCCTTCAGAACAGATGTAACATCAGCCAGCTGAAGCTGTGCAAATTTCTGTATAACATAATGAACAAAGGCACTTCAGATAAGGGGAACTGAAATCATATTAAAAATCTGATTACTAGTTTTGTAAAGTTGTTAATATTAACAGTAATAGAGCCTACCAGATCTTTATACCAAAAGAGGAAAAACATTCTGGAATAGTCCTGTTTGGATTGAAACTCTCAAGCGCTGTACCTGCAGGATTTAATCATTGAGACAGAGAAAGTAGCCCATTATAAATGGTCAGAAGAAAACTTAGCAGCTGGGTACAGTCTCAGAGCCCAAGCAGGGAGTTGTGGGAAAGACCGAGCTCCCCCGTCTTCTCGTTAACAAGGCACAATGCTGGTTTAGAGACAAGTCTAACTATCTGCATTGATAGTTTGAGCTGGGTTTGAGCTGACAAGGAAGCCCCTGTGTGTAGCTGTATTTGAATTACTGAGATTCCTATAGGAAACAGTTCTGTCAGAGTAGAACAAGGCTATGTGAAAACAGGCTAAGGTAAATGCATCCCCTAAATGGGAGAAAGCAAAGGTGCAAATGAAATAGAGATACATCTAAGGCTGGAGCCAGGAGTGGGTAGGGGCTTAGCTTTGAGGATGCCATTTTGGACAAAACCCATTTTTTTTATAAGCTGTGTGAGTGAGAACCCACCTGCTCATTATCTCTTCACATCACCAAAGAGCAACTAGAACTTCTTCTACAGGCTTTAAAACTACCAAATGCTTTTAGGCATGACCTGAGAAGAAAGTCAGCAAGAGCATGTTAAATTACAATTATGAATTTTCTAAGCTGAGGCCAAAATGGGTACCCAAGGTTAACTCCTACATCTGCACTGAAGTGGATTAGGAGTGGAACCTAAATTGTCCAAAGTGAGTGGTCCTATGTCCAAATATGGACCTTGAAAACTTCTTTTGGTGTTTGTTTTGGAAGAAAACCTGAGTGGATGTAGTTTGGATAGACAATATAGAAGCTAACATATAACATCTCAAAATCTTCAGGGCCAAGTGCTGGAGGAGAAGAAGAAATTTGTATGCAAACTCTCTCAGGAAGACATACTTATTTCATAAAACATACAGAAAGGGAAGTTAAAATGTCTGATATGCCTGGCAGCTTTGGTTTCACTCTCCTAATATGTCAAACAGCTAAGCAAAGCATGGTAGAACTCAATAATTTCTTTTGCTAGAGTTCACCATCTTGCTTCTGCACTTTGTTTTCCTAACTACTATTCATGAAAAAAAAAATCCAAACAGAAAACAAACCAAATCCACACTAAGATCCAAAGCTCTTAATTCTCTCAAGTATATTTGTAACAAATGGGTTCTTTTAGCAGCCATAAGAGAGAACTGTGAATTTCAAACAGGAAAATCCATATCTGATGGATTTCATCTACCCAGCTGAGTAATTTTAAGTATTCACTGCCCATGAACATGTGATTTTAATCTCAGTGAAATATATGAGGCATGCACCAAGGAGAACATACCGTGGTTTCAGCATTATTGCTGGGGACAGCGTTGCACTGACCTCTGCAGAAGGACCATGAGCAGTCAGTGCAGTAGTGGGGATGACCATCCAGGTCTCATTTTCCTGAGCATTGCACTGTATTACATGAGCATCTAAGATAATTAGGGTTCATGTTGTAGTTAAAAATAAATGTCTACACCACTAATTAATCGTGGAATTTGAATTAAATATTGGCTTAGATCTCTGCTGATGAGCACAGTTTTTTATTATAGCATCCAAGCACGTTTTTGTGGAGACCTTTACAACCTTTTTACAACCTTTATAGATTACAATTCTATGTGCTGTTAAATATGCATGTGTGCACACATATCTATATAATGCACAAAGTTATTTATCAAATTAACATCCACAGTTCTGAGTCATCAATTTAACTTTTTCTAAGCACCAAAAGAACAGCAACACATACTGATTTTCCAACCAATCAAAAAAAGACAAATCACTCTTCGGGCAAATCAGGAGTCTTGACTTAAGCTTACCTGGACTTGGATCTTTGCCAATCTTTTAAAATCACCTTTCATGAAATATCCCAAAAGCCTACAGAAATGTCTCTGAGCTTCAGATACAGTATGTGACAGGAAATGGTAATGTTATTTAATTACAAAATTAACTCTGAATGTTTTGGTGGGGAAAAACTGGAAAGTTTAGCTCTTTGAAAGTAGTATTCAAATTCAAAGCTTGTGGGTGGAGTTGGAGTGTGGAGAAGGTGCATAAATAGGCAGTAGGAACAGCAGCATTCACACTGAAACCAGGAACACCTTTGCATCCTGGCAGGCGTCTGGCAGAGTAAACAAGGTAAGGCACTGCACACTCCCTGCTTCAGAAGGTACCCGGGGTAGCTGTGAGCCTGAGCTAGTTGGGGATGGGGAACCTGATCAGCAGAAAGAAAAGACTCCAGCAAAGCAGGCACAGTCCAGCACAGCTTGTTATGAGGGACAATGTCTACAGAAATAATGGCTTTGTAGGTTAAAAGAAACAGGGGAAGAGGGGTTATTCTGGAAAGCTTTTCAAAAGTGCACATGGTCTTCCAGAGGCAAAGTTTTTAAGGAGCAGGTTTAACTTTCCTCTGTCTTTACTTTCTGCATGCTGCCTCCACAACAGCCTAAAATGTGCCTGATCTTCGATTTCCTGGTTGTCCAGTACTTTTTTATTGCATTTTTTTTCTTTTTAAAGAAGCATTACTTCTGCCATACAGCTCTAGCCAAAACAATTCTTGAGGCAACTCTGACAATACACAGAGTTTAATTGAACTTCATGCAATTTTCTTCCTTGCCAAGTTGACTTTTCTTGAGGCAGAAAAGCAGTCTGCTGCAAAAGTTGTATTTCATATCCTTGAAACAGGGTCTCCCTGGATGTTTGAGCTCTATTGGACATCCCACTAGCAAAGAGCATTTTATCACTCGTGGAAACTCAGCTAATGTCTCCTCCTACAGTTCCTACCTGGAAAAACACTTCTGTTTCCCTGGAGTTCAGTTTTCATTGTCTGAACTTTAATAACAGTCAGCCTCTTGTGGTGAGGGGGTTTTGTAGACTTTTTTTTTTTTTTTTAAATCTTTTCAGTGTTCTGTACTGCTTTTGGAATATCTTGAATTTTCTTTTTGTACCCATTATATTGGTTCTAGTTTCTAGAAGGAAATGTAATGAGAAACCATAGGATCATGTTGCTGAAGTGCTTTTCCCCTTCAGAGAAACATCTCAGCTGAAATGCTGAGGAGCTTTCCATCAGATGTGTCTTGTCTCCATGCCTCAGTCTGACTGAGAAAAAGCTCTCTGCTTTGTGCTGCTTCCACCATCAAACTCCATTTCAGCTCTCACTGTGCCACACAGCAACTCCTCCCCACTCTTTTTATTATAGATCCTGCTGGGTTTAAGGATTAGATGATATTTTTAAGGGAAAAGCCAGGATAGGAAGCTTCAACAACACTATTAAGCTGTGTCTATGCTAACGTTCACTGTAAAGCCTAGCTTAAACATTCTGACTTCTCATTTGAGTTCCTCCCACAGCTAAATGGGGGAAGAGTTGAGACAAATTAATTTTTCAGCACCTGCTGCTGGGTTAGTCTGGCACTGGGAGATCAAGGTAGAACTGTGAATTTACCAGGACTTGCAAGGTCTTTTGGGATTGCTGTGACTCATTTTACTGAGCATATTCAATATGTGTAAGAAGAAGAGAGAGAGAAACTAACAACCACCGACATGCACACCCTACAAGGGCCACAGCCCAGTGGCATGAAGAAGGGAGTGGGAAGCAGCCAGGTCCTTCAGGGTGGGTTGCTAAGCAAACCTTGCTCCTCCGTGTCCCCCAGCCCAGGCCCCCGCCTGCAGCTGCTCCTTTCAGCCCTGACTCACCCCGCCGCATATTTGTGACCTGCCCTGCTGCTTTCCCTATCCTGTCCTTATCTGCTGCGTGCCTCACCGCCAGCACCTGGGAGGCACCACAGTGACCGGGAGTTTCCCTCACCTGTTGCAGGAGCAGCCATGGACAAGAGTTATGTGTGCGTGTTCTTGCTGCTCGTTGTCATCTCCTGTGCTCTGGCTAAGGATACAGGCAAGAAGGATGCAAAGGAAGCTACTGCTAAGCCAAAACTGCCTCAGACACTCTCCAGAGGTAAAAAACAAAACAATTGAAAAAAATTCCACCAAATTTTTTGAAAAGTGCAATCTTGTGAATATTTCAGCTACTATGCAGTTCTAAAAAAAGTAATTTGCTTGCAACTCATTCTGCAAAACCTTTTCTAGTATTTCCTAGCACCCTCCCCTTTATTCCTGATTTAAAGCCCTCTGGCAGCGGGTTTGTTCCAAGCCCGCCCCGGCAGAGGGGGGCAGGGGCAGGGCTAGGAGCCGGGGTCCCCGGCCGTGCTTGTAAGGCGCCGTCTGACGGGGTGTGCGTGTGTGTGTGTGTGTATCCCTCGTCCCTCCCGCAGGCTGNGAGCCCCCCATGCCTGCCCCGTCCTAACCAGGGCTCTTCTTTTCCAGCCAGAAACCCCTGATGATTATCCACCACTTGGAAGACTGCCCACACAGCCAAGGTAATACTTTTGCACTCGGGACTGGAAAAAAAAAAATTAAATCTTGTTTTAAGTTTCTGGAAAAACGCTGCTAAAACAAAAAAAATATGCCACCGTTCTGCTTAAACCTTAGTGAAGTACTAGCTTGCACAAGCATGGGCTGTCAAGTTACTGTACCAACAAAGGTGTTTTCCAATGTGTAGAAATAAAATAAAAATGGTAATTCAGTATTGCATTACTCTCCCTATGGGTCAGTAGGGTTTGACCTCTTACAAACATGAGTATGGTTCACAGGACAGGCAGCCAAAACCAACAGCAAGACCAGTAGCAAGAAATAATTTGTTGGACAGACCGTATTCAGCTCTTGATATCATCAGTGATTGAGACTGAACCCAGCCAGGGACTAAATCAATCCAGGCTGAAACTGAGCTCTTCCAGGATTTCTGGTAACTGGTACTGGTCTTTTCCCAGTGTCTTTGAATTTATCTGAGGGCCCTCCTTCCTGCAAGTGAATCCACATGGCAAGACCTCTGCATCCATCAATCCATAGCTGCAGTAATCCAGAAGGGTCTTTGTACAACCATTTAAACCCTTCCAAACATTTCAGTCTGAAGCTCTATGCTGTATTATCAACTGCTTTGAGAACTGTGGCCAGAAACCACAACAGTAGAACAGGAGGTTTGAAGGGTCAAATGCTCAAATTCAAACCTAAGCAGACAAATTTGAGAGCCAGCTGCACTGTCTGAAGGAAGATGGGACATTTTGCACCATTATAACTGCTCTTTAATGCAGAATATAAATGAGTGGATTGTGTTCCAATGGAATGAACTGAAAAATCTTCATTTGCTGCAGTTGCAAACTGGAAATTCTCATTCTGTTTCATCAGTTTGAGTTTCTTTTTGGAGGACAATATATTTCAGGGGCATCTTTTTAATTTTCTTTCCCATTTGTTTCAACTCTAGCCCTCAAGAAGGTCTTTGCTGAACACAAAGATATACAGAAACTGGCTGAAAAATTCATTCTCCTGAACCTTGTGGTAAGTTTCCCAGCTATACTTAATTAAGTGAAAGTGACAAAGTTCTGCTTTTAATTATGGCTTCTCTAACCTGAGTGTAATAGCTAGGGTTGGCTAGGAAAATGGCCAGTGCTGAAGCATAACAGACTTCATAGTAAGTCTTTTTCATTTGTAGCTATCATAACCTCAAAATGTGAGGGAATGTAAAGGTTAATAATAACTTGAACCATTGTTACCTTTTTCAATTCCAGCTGTTAAAAAACTCCATCCCAGACAGTAAACCTCGTAAACTGCAAAATGCATTATTTACCTGTATTTCATAATACAAAGTACAGTGAAGGAAAAAATATTTATGTAACATGCCCTCCTTGACTAGGAACCTTCTCTGGTTTTTTTAAGTATGAAACCACAGACAAGAATCTTGCACCTGATGGCCAGTACGTCCCTCGGATTTTGTTCATAGGTGAGTACCTCAAGCATCAAAGCTGATCTCGGAACAGAGCCCCTGCTGCACCATGCATCTTAAATACTCAGGCTGATTAACAGGAATTTATTCCATGAGAAAAAGTTCGAGTTAGTTTTGAGGATCAAATATTCACTCAACCCCACCAGCTTCATAGGTCCAGCATTCCTCCCTCAATGGCATGATGCCACAGTTGCTGGAATTGGAATGAGTAGCTCATCCCATTCCTAAGAAATCTGCAAACACAAACACTTAAAACTGAAATGTCAGTAATGTGTAGAACAATCTTAGTCAGCGGAAGCAGACGTGTCTCACAGAAACACTTAGGAAGCAAGCAGGAGTGCAGACAGCTTTATTTCCTTTTATTTCCTTCTTCTTGAAGGTCAACCTCTACAAATTCTCTTCTCCTTTTTTCCCCAGATCCTTCCCTGACTGTGAGAGCAGATATTACCGGAAGATACTCAAACCGTCTCTATGCATATGAGCCCTCTGACATTGCATTGTGTAAGTAGAGTGTTCTGACACATGCTGGAAATATTCTGAAAGCTGTCACATTTTTCACATGAGAAGGAATAACACCAAACATTACAGATTCTTGCAATCAGTACTTGCTGGAAGATATTTAACCAGGATTAAAATTAAACAGGATGCTAGACTTAAACTCAGTGAGATGAAGAAAATGATGGCAGAGCCCTGGAGCCTTAAGCATCCATCTGTTTTAAAGGCAAGCATACGTCAGTAGCAACTTGCATAATTCAGCAGTACTCACTGCAAGCAATGGTGAGAACTCACACATGAGTCCTAACAGGCCAGGTCAGGAAACCTTCTGGGAGCAGGGAAAGATGTTTGCTACAGCCCTCCCTCACTCCTGCACAGCTCCAGTCTCTGCCCATGTGTTGGCATTAATCAATGTTCTCACCAGTCAAAATTAAACCCATGACGTTCACAAATTGCTTAGAAGAGTAAGTGCATCTGAATCCCTATAGCAATAGGCATGTGATTAAAAGATTTAATAATAATGACATTTTCTCTGCAGCATTTTTGGTTGCTGGCAGAGAAGTTGCAGCAAAAATAACATGCATGAATATTTCATTTCTAGTGTATTCAAATATGCAGAAAGCGCTGAAGCTCCTGAAGACTGAACTGTAAGGGGAAGAAAAAAGCCCTTAAATATAATGAAGTCTTATCTTCCATCTCTTCTCCACACCTTGATATTGGTGAAGAGACTATTTAGAGTGATATTTAGTGAAGTGTAGTGATGGTTTCTATACATAAACACTACAGTTTTACATTAGCACTTTTGTACTGGGCAGCATTTTTAAAAGCTGGAGGCTTTTATTTTAAGGCGTACAGAAGAATACTGTATGATTCAACTGTAAAAATGATTTTTTAAAGAAATAAATCCATTTCAAGTGTTTACATACAAAACATTGCTGTGTTTTCTATTTTTTTTCCTTATCTTCATCTACCATTATTAGAAATCGTAAAACCACTGTGTTGCTTGAGACCACAGCTTGCATTTTACATTCAAGCACTTTGGAAGGAACAAGGTTGTTGTGGATTAATCCCAACCAGCAGCCCAGCTCCACACAGCTACCTGCTCTCTCACTCCACTCCAGTGAGATGGGACAGAGAATCAGAAGAGTAAAAGTGAGAAAACTCATGGGTTCAGATAAAGACAGTTTAATAGGTAAAGCAAAATCTGTGTGAACAAGCAGAGCAAAACACAGGATTAATTCACTACTGCCCATGGGCAGGCAGGTGTTCAGCCACCTCCAGGAGAGCAGGGCCCCACCACATGTAATAGTGACTTGGGAAGACAAACACCATCATTCCAAATGTGCCCCCCTTCCTGCTTCTTCCCCCTCACTCAGCTGGAGACAGCTGTCTCAGCTCTGTCCCCTCCCAACTCCTCCTGCAGCCCAGGTCTACTTGCTGGCAGGGCAGTGTGAGGGAGCAGCAAAGACCTCGACTCTGGGTCAGCACTCACAGAAAACAACCTTGTGTTATCAGCACTGTTGTGGCTGCAAATCCAAAGCACAGCACCACTCATGCTACTGTGATGAGAATCAACTTCACTCAGCCAAACCCAGCAGAGGAAAGCAGCATTTTATCTCCAGTTTCAGCAGCTCACTAAGCTATTACTCAGCCTACTTTATCTCCAATTATTTTCTAGTAGCACCGGTCTATGTGGAGCTTTCATTATCAGCCCTTTCTTTACAGCTAAGATAACAAGTGCAAATCTTCCACAGAAAAGTACTTGAGACTAGAGAATGGGACTGTTTGCATACAGAGCTGGTTTTTCTCTTGAACTGGCTGCATTCTGAAGTGATTTAAGATATAACTGCCTCCCTTAAAAGGTCCCTGCTTACATCAGATTTCAGTAAAGCCCTGAGATGATTAATAAAGGGATAACACTATGGGATTGACTATGTGGCTGGTTTCACGATTGTGTTACAGCTTATGATTGCTTACTTACAAGCCCAAAAGGGACAAGAGAAGTCAGAACTAAAATAAATGCTGCAGATGAACACCACGAGAGTGCACACTACCTAAAGACTTATGAAAAAAGGAGGTTTTCCAACCCCAAACATCTGCGATCTCAGAACTCAGCAGTAGCATCAGTGAGAAACACTTTAGCTAAGACCATGTCTTCATTATTTTCTCAGCTCTTAGGCAATGACAACATTCTTACCACTTCTATTACCATTACTGCCACTACCAGTCATGATGAGAACTAGAAAAGAGGAAAACACTTGGGAGGGCAGGACAGGTGAGAGAAGCAAGGGTTTCAGCTCAAGGGAATCTCTCAGCAAAATCAGAAGGAAAGTACTTGCCAATATGTCTTCAGCAAGCTACGCAAACCCTGCCTACCAGAAAACCTCAAGAGGTACCTTTAAAAGGGTCCCAGATACGTAATTCAGCGTTCCTTCAGCATTCAGTAAGATGTTACTCTCTATTGCAGCATCCATGAGACAGAGGAAAAAGAGATGCAGTGGGGGCAGAAATAATTCTGTAGAATCATGTATCAGTCAGAAAAAGCAACAAATGTGGTCATGTCACTTAGCAGAGAGACAGCACAGGAGGGCAGAGCAGCTGGTCAGCAGAATCATCTTTACCTACTCAACCCAAAGTATACTTGCTAGAGCTCTCTATTTCCTCTAAATACACATTTTTTTAGGTTTACAGAGGCACCAAGCCAAGCTGAGATACCTAAAAAAGCCTCTTCCTATTTCTTTGAAAAACCTAGGAAATCATTGCTGAAACACTTATGATTGTTAGATAACCTGAAATACACAGGACGGATAAGGGAGTTTTAAAAATTCCACTAGCATTCAGACAATCTTCTAAATAATCATGTCTAAAAATAATAATGCAAGTTAAGAACACTAACACATTCCTAGTCACTTGTCAGCTCTAGCTTTTAAGGTACATTTTCACAGATAGCACTTCAAGCTTTCCCTTTTGTAATAGTTACTTTCATGTGAAAGGTGTAAAATACTGTGCAGTAGTATCAGGAAGTTAGTTAATACCTGGATTCACTTTCTCACATGGATGGAGAAGAATTAATTTTATTGTTTTATAGCCAATTATGTTTATATGATAAAAATATGTATGTGTTTTGAAGGAAGACATCTTTGTATATTTCCCCAGAACAACCAACTTGAAGAAAGCATTTCAACAAACTAATGCCAAAAGATACCTAATGTAAGCAGTAAGAATGGTCCAAGTTAAATCACTCTGTTACTTTGACATTGTGCTGCTGTAAATAGCTTCTAGAAAATATGGTTGCAATGAAGTCCAAATCTCAAGCAGTCAGGTGAACATTAAAATGCATCTCTAGAAAAGAAACAACAAAAAAATCTTTGTGTGGTGAAAATGTTTTTCAAGAAGAGAAAGCAACAACGTTCAATGACAAAACGCAACAAGAATAGGCATAAATAACTTTTTAAAGTGCTCTAGTTTGGCATGTCAGAAACAGGAAAGCATTTCTTGTATGTTCACACAGGTCAGACTTTCTCTGAGAGAGGCAACACTCTTCACCTTCCAAAACCAAAGTCAGACTCGTTGTGTTTTATTGTCCCCTTCAGAATCAGGCTTGGAAAACAAATCCACACCACTGATTGGGAATTTCAATGTTTGTGTGGTTAGATGGGTTTGTTTAACCACAATCCCAAAGAGACGATGTATTTTTAATATGACAGAAAAACTTTAATCATTCCATACAATCCACTGATCCATCGTTTGACTACTAAAGTAAATTCACATTATGAGACATGAGTGTTTTGGAAGTGGTAATATTTTCAGTATTTTTGCATTGGTGCACATTTACACTCCAGTATAATCTGCCATATTTATGAAACCAGATCCACCCAAAACTAAGCACTACAAAAACAATTAGGAAAAAGATCAAAACTGAAGCAGCAATGTGGTATTATTTTAAGCTTCCTTAACCCTCTCCATATGACAACTCCTTGAATTTATTACTGTAATGCACAAAACACAGAACCTGTCTAAACCAGGAAAATGAACTGTTCCTAAAGGCAGCCATGAGATCATCACTGTCCTCCTGAGATGTGTTGGGAATGGCTGGAGAGCAACTGGGGGAAGAGGACAGCAACTGGGAGAAAAAAAGCACTGCATATGTTTTATTAGACTTCAGCAGGCCTGAAGGCTCTTAAGGTGTTTCAGCAATGAGGTGGGCTCTTACCCTGGATCTCCAGGTATGTGCTCGAGCCAGACACAGCAGCTGGGCAGGCACACCAGCAGCTCCCAGAGCAGCTCCAGAAGGTGCTGACCATGAATACTGAAAACTCAGCTACACCTGAAGAGAAGCAGTTCTATAGTAAGTTCTTGACATCCCTCTGCTTTCAGTTTCTGCTCTTCCCCTTCAAAACCTCAAGATAATTCCTTCTTCAGTAGCACTCGGCTGGTCAAAGTCTGAAAGTGCTTTGATGGCCATGTGTTTCAACTTCTTTTTAGTCTCCTCTGCAGAAGTAAGGAGGGAATCTCCCTAATAAAGGGAGACTGTAAGAGAACCTACCTCTGTCTGCCTCCAGACTTCCTTTCCAACTTGATCAGGTACTGTATTCCTTGGCACAGGGTCTTAATACTCTCCCCCTTTTCTTCCTGTAGAGCTGTCTTTCAGGCTACAGCAACTGCCTACCCTGCCAGCAGCAGCAACTGGGTGAAGAATGAATGAAGAAAAGGTGCAGCGCAGATCTGCAATTCAGTGTGATCAGAAACGAATGCAACATTGTGCACCTTGGGTGTTTAGATGTCTGCTGTTTCAGCTGATGCACTGCTTCTGTTACATGCAGCAAGAAGGGACCATGCTTTCCTTCAGCTCAGACAACATCTACTACATGGATAAGATACCATTCTAACTTGAATTCTTTGTTTTCAGGAAACAAACTACTGGAAACCATTTCTTTTGTTGCTGTTTTTCTTTCTTTTTTTTTTTACATGTCATTCAATTTCTCATGAAATCAAGACTGTTATCTGGATGACAGAGAAATATACATGGCTGAGTTATTACAACAATGACTTTACACCATCTAAAAAAAACCAGCTGTACAACAACTTTCCAGACATCAAGTTTCTTACATCAGAGATGACAGACATCGATTGTGCAAATACCAAACTTCATTCACTTGTCAAGGAAAAAAAAATTTCAAGTTAATCAGCTGCAGATTACATTCTCCTGGTTTTCTTCATTCATTGTTCTCATAATGACAATATCCATTAACATTATTTTTATTCTCAACAAAATTCTAAAGCTACCAGAAAACCAAAACAAACAGGGAAGAAGAGGGGTGAAGACTACAGTAGTCATTAACATACTTATGTGCACTATAGAAAATAACACTTTAGCTTTTATTTTTACCTTAACAGGAAAGTGGGAGACAAAAAGGTTTACTAGAGTACATCCTAAAACCTAAGTAAAATCATACCCCAACCATCCACCATAAATTTTTATCATTTTAATGAGAATTCATGTGAATTTTTGTAACCAATGAATACAGCAGAAAATACTTCTGGTGTTTTTTTAATACCAGATAACCCAGTAGTGCTATAAAACTCATTGTATAGAGTTCAGCATATCAGTTAAAGTCTTAACCAGCAGTTCAACTCTGCCCAGCTACTGAATGCACCCATCTACTTTAAGATAGAGATTCTTAGAAGAAAAATAGTGGAAATTAAATATGAAAACTGCACATTTCTTATAGAACTTGAGTTTTATTTTGGGTACATGTAGAATACCTGTTATGGAGAAATACCCAACTATGGTGAATCAGTATTTTTAAGTAGAGGGTGCAGAGAGAAGATTCAGTCCTTTATAAACTTATCAAATAAATGCACTAGGGTTTGCACGGGGATCCTTTTGGTTCCTGTATCTGTAAGTCAGCCAGACTCCTATAATCTGAAAATAAAAACCAAAGATATTACTAAGCAGATGTCTCCATCCCATTCTCTAGTTTTACAAAATTTGTTTCAAACATGAAATCATGACAATGAATCCAGTATACAAGTTTAGGACATTGTACTGTTGCTATAATTGTGCAACCACATTCCATCTTTCTTAATTAGAAAATAAGAATGCACCCTCTCTCTTGGAGAAAAATCATACCCTAGCATGAGGAGAAAAACAAAACAAAAAAGCCAAAAAAATAAACAAAAAAGCCAAACCCATATTCACAATGCAATAAAACACTTGCCATTGTTATAATGAAAATTAATTTATTCTTATCCCCTTCCCAAATGATAAATACTCATAAACCTGCTTTTAGTATAATGATTAAAAAATCCTCCAAATTGTTTCATTTTACAGTTACCACTTAACTGTACAGCTATTCTTGTGCATTTTTAAATCTTTCCATTTCCCCCAACTACCTTCCCCCCTCCCAACACCTTCACATTTTTAGTAGAGATGGCTGAGGTCAGAGTGATATTGTTTAAGTTGCTGTCATGTGTACAAACCTTCTAAAAACTGCACTAAGAAGCAGGAAGAGCATTTTCACATACTCTCCTCTAGGATCAGAAAAGACCTGCTCTGAGGATTTTTATACTCCAGTCAATAAAGCAAGTTATATATCATCATGGTACTAAAGCAAAGAGCCAGAAGACCTTTTTAGTTTTAACCTACTGTTTAAAATACAGTTCACTCCTCATGCAACTCTATCTTTGCACTACAGGTGGCACCAAAAAAAAATCCTCAAAGACCTTGTGTGTGCTAGAGTGGGGTACATGTGGGAAGAGGGAACAAGGTAAAGCAACAGCACTCTTTTTATTACTGTTGGAGAATGGTACACTGGAACAGCCAACTTTCTGAAAAGCTTAAACTTTACAGCACCACGTTTTAATGCTGAGGTTTATTGTCTAAATAACAAGGCAAGAAAAGCCTTCCTTCTGACAGACTTAAGCAAGCTGACAGCTTTGAAAAATTTGGCCTAATTAATTAATTAATTCATGACATTGAACTGAGGTTTCCTGTAAAAAACTCCCTAAAATTGTGTTTCATAAAACAAAGCTTCAAAAGTGGGAAAAAGCACGCAATTTTCTAACCACCCACTCACCTCTGTGAAACTGAAGAAGAGTCCTATCCCTCCAACAAATCTCAGCACCATTCCAGCATATTCTTCCATTATCGGTGCACATGGTCTACAGTGGAGAGTTCTAAGACAATCCTGTAGTAGATAAAGAGAATTCCTTTCCATTTTCTGATGACACTTCATTGTTTGAAAGCATCTAGTTTGCTCTAGAAGAGACTGCTACCCATGGACAAAAGATTGTAAGAGAGCAAGTATATAAATGACAGTGGAGTACAAGCTTTGCAGGGCACCCTGTGATTGTTTTTCCAATAAGTTAAGAGAAGAGCTTAGTATCACTGTAACAACTACATTACATATTTGTTAAAATGCTGCTTTCTGTAACTATGAAAACAGTTGCACATTTTTGAACAAACACAGTGTGAAAAACTTATGTTTTGAAGAACTTACAGCGGCACAGGTTTCATTCGGATAAAAAACTCTGAATCCACAACAATTCAGATTTCTCTCAATATCTGTTCTTGCGCTGTTGGTGTTACTCCATCCCACCTCTAGAAGTTCACTCTAGAAGCCATAAGCAAATACATATTACATTAATTGAACTGTTTAAAACTGCAAATCAATGTACAAAATCAAGTTGATAATGCCTTAACTAAAGCCTTCAGATCTTAATGCTTAATAGGAGAATATAAACATATTAAAGGATGACTGGAATGTCCAAAGAGGCTGCGTAGCAGATGAAAGAACAGCACCTAACAGCAGCACATTTGTTTCCTTCCTTTGTTTTTGCTAAACTCAACAAGAACACTAGTAATGGGAAGTGCAACTAATCTAGCTGGGACTGCCCAGGCTTTACACAAAAAGCACGCTCACATGCTAAAACTGATTGTTTGGTCACTGTACCCATACCCACTTCTTACGCAGTAAGAACTGGTCTCCATACCACACGGAAGACCGTTTTACTTTCACATGTAACTGCCTAAGGTAGTCATGACCTTTCCAGTTACACAAGAACAATGCAGTGACTTTATCAAATTTACACCATGATCACTGTAATTTCATCAGCTTATCTGAAATTGCTGAACACAAGATATATGCAAGATATCATCCTGCTACACCTGTGACCATAAGCCTAGAAAGGAAGCTTAAAAACAAATCAATTTAAAAAAAAATTTTAAAAATACATCTGAAAGTCACTTTAGGACCCAAGTGGATTTCTTTCTAGCTACCAGAGCTAAGCACTGACCAAGATCTAGTCTTTAATTAATAGGATAACGCTGGTTTTCTTAAAATATGCTCTCCCTATTTTATGGAGGGCTATATACAAATACATGTGCCTACATACATACATACATACATTTATAGTATTACGCTATAGATTAACTGAGAAGACAGGAAACTTTTCTTACCTGCTGTTCCTCATTTAGTGCCAAACAGGCACAGGAGACAGAAAACTGGACAATAAAGACTAGCAGAAGAATAATCATGTACTGAAAACAATAGTTAAGGATATACTCTCAAATTAGTTTTGCTTTTATAACATATACACCACTGTGTATATATATATATGTATATATAACATATGTATACCATTGTATTCCTTATTTCACTGGGTAACAGTAAGTCCCTTAAAACAAAAGAGCTATGGAAGCAAATTCTGACTGGATGTGGAAAAAACGACCTAAATAATGTTCACAAAACCCAATCACCATATATTATCTCTTTTTGGCTAGTACTGTACATAGTTGGTATTTCTGGGTTAGGTATTTCTTTCCTACCAAGAAAACATGAGCAGAAAGGTTAATAAAAGGAGCTTTGAGAGAAAAATCTCCAGCCAATTTCTCCAGCTTTAGGGACTCATGTCATTTGAATATACTTCACTTAAATAAAGTAGTAGAGAAAATATTTTTCTGAGTACTGCATATTCAGATTATTTTTTTTCAATGACAGAGTCTTGTAATTAATTACAAAAAATAACTTTAGTGTAGATTAAAAGTAAAAAAAGGTAAAAGCTGCTCTTGGAACGCAGCCTTACACACTCTTGAACTAATGCATCTGAAGATGGTATAAAACAAACAGAAGAAAACTTGATACTAAAGATCCTATTTTGAAAGTTGGGGAGTACTTTCAAAGTTTGGCTGCTGTGTTCAGAGGCAGATACTTCACACAATTAAACTGTTTGCAAAGTGGAGGTCAGTTCTTATTCACAGACCACAGAAGTTAAACATTAATAGTTCACCTACTTTAGCTCCATGTAGGGCTCAGCACACAGTAAGAGGCACCTGTGACACAGCGAGCCACCATAAAAAGCTCTCAAAGAATTAATTCAGTCTTATTTTTAAAAAGAGATGTGTACACTTCTATCTTCAGAGCAAACATTGGAGAAAAATAGGAAACTGAAATAAAGTTAAATGGGAAGGAAGTCTAATTTAGACTGCACTTGACCAAAGTAAGATTGTGAATTTCTGTTCTGTTTCTGAAGCACTTCCTTCAGCAGTCTCAGCTGACTCTCAGCTGACAGAGCAGGTTGTTTACATGGCTTGAACCAAGCTGCAATCAATGCAATGCATCAGAAGGATACAAAGAATAGCAATACTTGATGATGTTTCACTGCACCGATCAATCCAACTAAGGCAATAAAGAAGAGGAAGACTCCTACTGCAATTACCACTCCAACAACTCTGAAACTAGAGATGAGGCCAAAGCCAATTCCCCATGCTGCAATTCCAATCAGCAGCAGGCTCACCAGCTGGAGAGAAGAGAAAACACAAAGTTAGACAGCATAGTAAAATAAGCTCCCAAACACAGATAATTTTTTTACATAAAAGTTGTTTTTAGAAAGGTACAATTTTTCTTTCTGGTGCAAAGAGAAGAAGCACAACCTGAAACAAACCAATCCTTCACATCATTGTATAGGCAATTTCAGTTCCAGATGTTTTAATGCATACATATTCTTCCACACTGTTAATGCCGAACTGTTACAACTCAATCTACCTATAAATCAAGCCACATTGTACTATCTGTGACTGACTAGAGACACTAAACTGTAGATCATAACTGACACATAAGCTAAAAATCATCAGCTTTAATTCACAGAGCAGAATAAGAATGAAAAGTTCAGATGGTTTGTGAAACTGTGGCAGCATATTTAAAGAAAATAGAATATATAGCTGCACAGCTCTGAATGTGTAAAAAAGGGCACTTTGCCAAAACTTACCGTAATCAGCTGTATTAATTTGGGAAGTTTCTACATACTTGATGATGTAACACAACAGTTAACATGGTCACACAAAAATACATCTCAGATCTGAATTTCAAGGACTTTATGCAGTAAAACAATAAAGGCATCCTGTCTCCTCTGCATATTTCTTCAAGAAAATAGCTCTACTATTAAGAGAATCCTATTTTGATACCCAAAACACTTATGCTGTTTCCTTCCTTTTAAACATGGTATTCAGGGAAGGCAGGCAGAACCTGCCCCAGTCAGTTCACAGGGATTTATTGTTTATATGGGCAGGAAGCTCCAGCCTTTCCTGTTTCCATACCAAAAAAACCCCAAGAAAAAAGAAATTCCAACATGAAAAGCTGCAGAGAAATCTGTAATGAAGTCCAGCAGGAGGGAAGCAGCAGACAAAGCCAACCCAGATGTCCAACACACAAGATGCAGACCTATGTGTAATGCATCTCTCATTACATTCTCTGTTAAATGACACCAATTCAATATGCAAGTTTTGACTTTCCAAAACTCTGATCTCACCAAAAAATGCCAGCTTTATAGCTATTTAAAAAAAAAACCAAACCAACAACATGAAACAGTAAGCACTTAGTCTAGTCCAACTACTTGGCTTTGTTTAACAACAGGTATAGAGCAAGCACTTACACTTGCTCACCAGTTTCCATTCAAACAAGGCACATTCTCATGACATTTTACTGCTTACCCAGAGGCAGGGAGCTTAAAAAATAAAAAACAAAAGGTAATTTCCAACTTATCACTTTGGTATACTTACCTTACAGCTGGGCATTCTTGTTGGTTTTAATGTCAAATACATCTGTTTATTTTTTCCATTTAAATACATTTTAGAGGACTAACGTATGTAATGCTGCTTTTGAAACATGGAAATCTAAGATAACATCAAGAAAGATAGTAAAACAACTAGAGATGCTCATCAAGATCAAAACACAGCAGGTAGATTTTTTTTGTGTTCACATAGGAATACATCTCAAAAAACTTTTTACCAAAAGCCAGTAATCCACACAAGAAATTTAAGAGCCTGAAAGAACAAAAGCAGGATATTTGTCATACCTGTACTTCTCTCTTAACACAAAAAGAGACAAAAAAATAAAAGATATAAAATCCAAAGGAATTGTTCAATACCAGCAGTTTTAGGATGATTTCACATTAGTCTTTGTTTCTCTTAAACAAAAAGCTTTAATTACCATATTTATTTAAAACCAAAACAACAGGTCAAGGTGTCATGAATAAAAATTACAGAGAGGACTGAAGAAAAAAATAAAATAAAGCACCTTGGCTCTAACACAGACAAATTTTCTGACTCCATGCTGCACAAGGCTATAAACTTCCTGATACATTAAAAATCAGCCTCATTAATCAGACAGTTAATTGCAAGATCTACCTTTTCTGATCTACGTCCACTCACTTTATTTCACTGTGTCATTCCACTGGAAATATTTATTTTTCCATATAAGTACCAGAAGCAAGTAACAAAAGAAACCCCATAGCCCATTTTCCAGTCAAAAACTGCTGTCTGACATCCCATGCTCTGCTTCTAAGCACTGAACTCACACTGCCACTACACAGGTCTTTAAAAAAATATATCACAGGCAATGTCAATTACAATTTATTTCACAAAGAGCACATTAAACTTTGTTCCTAATGATTTTCACCAATACTTTTCTGTCTGAGGGCAAATCTTTACTTTCACCAATCTGCCTTCAGGATATGAAAATGTATGTTTGTTCAGCTCTTTGCTCATTTCATAGGAGGTCCAAAAGCATTAGGTGAAATCAGTTTTGTTCTTAAAACACTGAAATCAAAACAAGAGACAAAATCTGTGCTTCTAACACCTACTGGATAAACACAGTCTGTGAGCTGCAGGGTACCAGTTGCTTCTTGCTGCCATTACTGATCTCATCTTACATTAATCTGATGATATCTGCATAAGATTAGTTGCATGACACTAGAAGTGTCCTGGCACCCTGGCACAAAAAGCTTTTCTGGTAGAAACAACCACATCTTGAATCTAGAACAGCTCTGGTTTTAAATCAGATGGGGTAAAAAAGCTTCTCTGGATTTTAAACCCATTATTGAACTCCAGATATTCAGGAAGTAACATAAAAACAGTTCAGTCTCACATTCGATCATATTCATGTTTAAGAGCCATCAATCTCATTTTTAAGTGTTACCTCCATAATATCAAGCCTCTGTGTTCTTTCACTTGACAAAGTTGTCCATTGCCCAATTCCTTAAAACATCTGGAAATTTAGTGTGATCACATATCCATGATACAGGGCTCTGGCTGACAAACTATGTGAAAATGCTGTATTCAGTCAGGCAGATCCAGGATTTGGACAAAATCATTACTGGCTACTCCTATCTTGCCACTTGAAATTATGGAAAATTGACTCTGTTTCAAAACTGAAATGGCGACCACAGATCTACTAACCACTCTAGAAACTGACTTAGTATTTAAGTTGCTGCCTCCTCCACATGTTTACTGGAAATTAAATGATGGTTATTCCTTCATATTCAGGTTTGGCAAGGACTATCTAAATGAGAGGAGTTAACTCTATGTAGTTTTTTAGTGCCATAATGCAAAAAACTAATGTAAAAGCACATTACTACAAAAAGGAAAAATAAGCTCAAATTCTGAGAAGAGGTTTTACAAGTCTGTAAAACAATGCAAGGCTCATGGTGTTACACACTGTTTAGCCACTAGAAATGACCACTCAACAGGGCTTATTCCAGTGTTTTGAGATGAAAGGATTTAAATGAAATATTTCAAGAATTGAAGCTGCTATGACTTCATAGTATAATGTACTGGAAACGAAATTAGTGACCCCAACTACTTCAAGTGACTAACATGTACATTCTAAACATACAAGCTTTACCTACATGCAAAAAGGCCATGTATTTCTGTTAAATAAACAAAGGATTCTCCACAGAGCTTCTGTAGAATGTCACATTTTATTTTACTGAGACCACATTTCACAGCAGCGGAAGACACCCAAAGTAAACAGTATCATCCTTGGAAGACTGAATTACCTGCAAAACTTCATTTTACCGATACAAATTTACTTACATAAAGCCAGCTTTGGTTAGTAACACTTCAAATATTTGCTTGATGCACCTACCAGAAATATCTGAAATCACAGACCAGTTTTTAATAATTAGTGCTAAGCCAGTTTCCCACAGGAGGGTTGGAGAAATGGCCTGTTAGAGTGGCCACAAGTCGGACTGCTGAACTTGAAGGGCAGTAATTGATGGCTCGGCATCCAGCTGGTAGCAGGTAAGCACCACCACAAGGCTGATACCGGAGCCAATATCACACAGTACCTTCATCAATAATCTGAATATAACACAGAATGAATCCACAGAAAATTTGTCGATGATACTAAACAAGGAAGAGTGGCTGACTCTCTAAAAAGAGATTTAACTCAGATATACCCGGATAAACTTGAGGAATAAGCCAACCTTAGGAACCTTGCAAAGTGAAAAATTGTGCTCCAGGGTGCTTCGATGGAGCCTGGGATCGAAGCAGTTGAACAACAGCCTTACTGAGATAGATAAGGAGATCAAAATGTTTGTCAGGTTGAATACCAGCCAGGAGTCAGCTCTCATTGCAAACACGGAACGCCAAAAGGAGTGCAATCAAAGGAAACACAATGCTGGTGAGACTGAAGCTCAAATACTGTGTTCTATTTCAAGTCCCCCAGGTGGAAAAGGAATTTGAGAACCTGGTAAGAGTCAGTAAAACAGCCTGGAGCCTTGAGAATGAGAGGTTTGAGAAGAGGTGATGGATCTGGATTTGTTTAGTATGACAAAGAGGATGCCTAGGGATAATCACATAGTAACTAAAGCTGAAGGCACATTACATAAACATGGAGGCAAGCTCTTCTCAGTATCACAAGTAACAGCTTTGGGAGGTTCAGCCTGGACATCAGAAAACACATCTGCAAGGTGGTTTGGTGCCGTACTCAGAGAGGTGATGATATTTGCTCTCAGGGGTTTACAAGACTCTGCAGACTAAGCCACAGAGAGCGATCCACTGTTATTCATAATCCTGCTCTGAGCAGATGCCTGGACTGAGAAGCCCCAAA
The DNA here is from genome assembly GCA_013400955.1 of Drymodes brunneopygia. Taxonomy (NCBI): domain Eukaryota; kingdom Metazoa; phylum Chordata; class Aves; order Passeriformes; family Petroicidae; genus Drymodes; species Drymodes brunneopygia. Next base: position 195,902 of record VZTZ01012069.1, read on the forward strand.
AATGCCTTCCAACCAACACTCCCACCCACTACAGCCAGCACTTCCACCATGCCACACTCTCCATACCAAAACCCAAAGTTTTAGCAGGCAGGTAAGAGATGGATTTAGCACTGACTAAGGACCTTTCTGCACTATCGAGCTCACTACCTAGCTTCTAAACCATCTTTCAACAAAACACCTTCTTACAAGCAGTAATGAAGTCTCTCAATAAAAGAGCAACAAATGATTCTTCAGAAGTACTTACACAATTTCAAAAACATGAGTACAAGTCTTGTTCTCAGAAGTGATTTAAAAGGTCACATTCACTTAAGGCATGTACACATAAAAGCCAACAAGCATTAAGAGCAAAGATTTTATAATAACCTCCAACTGGAGTAATTTGTGTACGGAATGATGCCACAAGCACACACTGTCCACAAACCAGAAAAACAATACAAAGCCATGGAAAGTGTATGTATGTGGAAGGTGACAGTATCTTGTATTTAATATCTTCATTACTATACATTATCTTCTCCACCAATTCAAACCCTAGCTACCTTACTTAAAAGGTAAGTAAATACACAAATAAACGCAAATACATACTTAACGCAAATACAGGCTTAGCATAATTCAATATATAAACTCGTAATTTTGAAATTAAGTAAATGCTTTATTAGAACAAACCTTTAGGTAGCAAAATCCTAAGTGAAGATCAGTGGTTTTCCCTATGAGGTAGGAGTATTTCTACTTTGGAGTAAAAATATGGAAAAAAAAATTAAAGATATTGTCAGTAGACAAAACATTACTCCAATGTCAGTATCTGTATAGGGAAAATTTTAGGGAAGATTTAAGTTCACGATCAGTGGAACAGATTAGACTCCAGTTTAGGTGACTTCTCTTTTTTTATACACATACATACACACATTTGAACTTCAGAGATGTTCCAAAAATAACAGTTTCTCTAACAAATCTAATTTTCTCTCTTCTTTAAATCCAAGTGCTCTTGTGCACATAGCTGCTCATTTCCTTCATTCCTGCACTGGAAAAAACATATTTCTCTCCGCAAGTACTCCTTCTGTACTTATGTGCAGGCTTATAGTCCACATCACAAAAAAGAAACAAAGATTCTGACAAACTATTTCTCTATACAATGCCCCCGAGAAACAATTCAAACACTAAAACCACTTCCTCCTTCCTGCAACAGCAAGCCACCAGCAAATCTGCTATGTTGACTAAGTGGCAACTTTTTAGTATTTCAACTAGCTAGGACTGAGGGCTAGGAAGGAAGTCATACTCAGAAGCTGGCATTCCCAGTGCTTCCTTATCACCTCAGTACAAACAGGAGTTGGTAAAAACTACAGAATTTAAATTTCAAGAACTACTGACTCACCATTCCCAGGTAGCGATTACATCGTATTTATACTTGTGTCAGTAAGGGAAATATTTAGAGAACAGCTGTCAGGGTGGATATGGAACAGGAACTAAAACCAGAGAGATTACACAAATGATGAAATACATCCTCCCTAACTTCTCTCTCAGCATAGAAGTTCACATTTTACTACTTTTAAGGATGCTTTAAAATTTAAATGTCATATGGCATATATACTGAAGGCAGAGTTTTCCACCACTCTCCCCTTCAACTTGGGCAACCATTTCTGCACATAGAGAATGTAGAAGACAATTCTGATTCCTGGCACTTCTTTTTAAAACACCACGTTAAAACAACAGGTGGTACCTGGTGGTGTAACCATCACCTTTAGCAAGTTACAATGAAGTTAAATTGGTTTCCATCACAGCTGTAAGCTACTCAACCTGTAAGCAACTTTATTTCCTCACAGTACTACTCCAGCTTTACTGAGAGCAAAGGAAAGCTCTGGGTATGTCCATAAGACTTCTAAGAGAAAGCAAAATCTTCCACCCTTACGTGACTTACTTAAATGAAGAGCGATCAGTAGTCTGATTACTGAACAGCCTTGAGACACGTAATGCGGAACAAGTGATTTATGGGAAAGGCAGCATTCCTGACTCTTATCACAAAAACCAGTTCTTTTGGTTTCAGGCCTTGTAAAGAGTTATTCACGTTATTGGCCATGTAACAAACTACTTACACACTAAACTGTCAGTTAGATTTAACCCCTGCTTAATGCTCTCTGACCTTTGGAAATGGAAGCTTTCTGCTGTGCAGCAGGAACAATCATGTCCAAAATGTTTACTTTTACTTGCATATTTGTTCATTGTTTTTTGAGAGGCTGCGAAATGTCTTCACAAAGCCTGGGGAGCCTACAGACCCTTCTTCCACACATCGTATCTCCTTCAGCACAAAAACAAGAGTACAAGAACCCACAACTAATGATGCAAGCTACAAGGCTTCTACAGGGCATTCAAAGGCATTCTCGATAATTGTGCTGGTTTTAAAGTGCTCACCTGCACCACCAGGACAGCTGAAAAGATCAGCAATATCAAAACACACCATGTTCCATATACCCTCCTCCTCTGTGCCCTGTCGTTCTCCTGCTCTTTCCCTAAGGACAGGCTGCCTTCTTAGCTCCAAATGCCACTGTGCACGCTGCACAAGACAATGAAGAACCTAAACCCACTCCTGGCTGGTCTACGGACCCAGCACACGTCTCAATTCTGACCCACCACGACAAACCACTGCCACTTTGGCTATAAACTGACACAGAGTACAGCCAAGGGCCTTCCCAAGCCCTGGCAAAACATCTTCAAATATCCACCTGCACTTTTGTTGTACTCTTGTGTGTTCTCAAGCGTGAGCATAGAAACTTTCCCAAAATGCCAATGAGAACAAAAAGGCTACAAGACTGGCATGACAAGATTACCTTCCTTGACTAATACCTGGGAGCTTCTGTACCAGTTTTGTTTACACATCAAGACTAGATAACCCAACTTATACTGCCATCTTCAAAATGTCCTTGAGAACAACAGAAATGGCTCCAAGGCAACCTGTCCCATTTGCTGAGCATCCACTCGTGACAATGAGCTAGACCAGCACAGCACAGGCTGGTGCTGGGGCAAACTCTTGATGCACGCCTAAATGCTGCCCAGAGCCTTTCAGACAGGGCAAACAGCATGTTATTTACTTCTTACAGCTGAAACCAAACTTAGGACAAATCAAAATGGAGTCGCACTCAGAGATCACAGGCTCACTCACCAATGTGAAAGAAAGTGCCACTTGAGGCAAGTTGAGAAGGCTTCTCTAACTCCTGTCTGCTTGTACCTGGCTCTGTGTAGCCACTACGCCAGTCAGGAAATATCAGAGAAAAAGAAAGACACATTGCCTTTCCCTAGGAAAATCCAGATGTTCACCCTGCCTCTAACCTCAAGTTTCCCTATGAAGCAAAAAGATGAAGCAGACAGATTTGCATGGAAGATGCAACATGGTCACTCCTCAGCATTAGGAACTCTGAAAGTAAGACAAATATTATTATAAAATACCTTATGAATTAAAAACCCTCTTAAAACCTTCAAGGCCAGGTTGGATGAGGCTTTGAACAACCTGATCTAGTGGTAGGTGCACTGTCCCTGGCAGAGGGATTGGACCTACATGATTTTGAAGGTCCCTTCCAACCCAAACCATCCCATGATACCAAGCACACACTGTCCAAATCTGAGAATTTCTATACTTATCTTTGCAAATTTCCATAATACAAGGAAAGCAAGTTTAATAAAGAGGGCAGAAAGCACAAATGAACCTTCAATAATTACAGCACCCAGAGAAAAAGAAGCAGTGATAGGGAAAAACAAACCAAAACAAAACAAGCCCAAAAACTCTTTCAAACTTTAAAATGGATGCAAAAACCGAAACACCTAATAGGCGATCAAAAAAAGAGGTTCAGAAGACAAGGTAATATAAAGAGTAAATTATTTTTATATAGTACTTTCCAGTGTTACAAGTAAATGTGGATGCTTTTATGGAATAAGCTTAGTGTTAATAAAAAAAAATACACACTTCTAATGGAAAAGGTACTGTATGTTTTAACTGAAATCAAATGGCTTCTCTAGGTGTAAGAAAAACAGAAAGCTTACTCATCAAAATGTGAGATGTTTACATGCTGCCAACAAACATTTCATGTTTCCTGCTGCAGCAATAATTAAGTAGCTTCTTGGGTGACAAAACCAGCACCTACCACCTAAATGAACTGTCAGTATTTTTTTAAATTTGAATATTTAATCTCATGGCTCCCTTACCACTTCAACCTTTCACCACTAGTTAGGAACTTCCCTTTCCTCTCCGAATACCAGATTTGAACAGTTACCAACTGTTTGCACTTCAACACAGTCATTGAAGACTTCCTTGGAAGGAATGCTTAGGTTTTAAGCTACAAACACATTCCTGAATTTGGATTAATTCTGTGGACAGGCACTTTAAACAGGTTGTACGGATTTGCCATTTGATGGGAAATGTAAATATGACTGACTAAATAAAAACTAAATAGGCCAGATACACAAAATTAGTACTTCAAAAGTTCTTGTATTCAGTTCTTCCATGTAAGGCTTTATTCTGACAATATACATCATCATATACCCAGAGTCAATAAATAGTCTCAATTATTTTTTTCTACTCTTCCTCTACCCATAAGGAAGCATATTGAAGTCAGCAAGACTCAGCATAGATGCCAGAATTACTCATATAAAATAGATCTAAAAATAGAATCAGGGCCTAAGGACATTAACTTAGTCCAGAGAAGCACCAAAAGTCATCAGGAAGTAACATCTGAAAAGAACATTAAGTGAGCAATTAGGTTACTGGGTTTCTGGTTTCTTGCCTTAAAGTAGTAACTGATTTATTAGTGCCAGGCCATATATTTTTCTTTGTATAGTACTACAAAAACTCAAAAAAGACAGTACTAAAAAAAAATAAATTAAGCTCTAATATAGTATTTTATCTTGGAGTGTTTTAATGAAAGGTGGAATAAGAACTGAAACCTCCAACATGCAGTTTTCTGGGTAAATTCATGTCATGTAGACACATCAATGCTGGCTACAAAAACATCCAAGTGTTACTGATCCCTTCTCACCGCCACTACTCCCTTCTCACCACTTACTAATGAATCAACACTATTTTAAAAAGATGATTATTAAGTTATTGCTCTGATTGTCTTCTGTATTTTTTTTTCCAGCTGGGAAAAAATAAGTCCATCATTCACTGTGCAACTCCAACCCTTCTATTTCAGGTTTCTGTCCAACCAAGGAACAGAGAAGCCCACAAATTTTACTAGATCAACTGTACCAGGACAACTAAGCACCTTAAGTGTTATTTCTCCAACTATGAATTCAAAAGCATTAAGTCTTGTAACTTGTCTATAATTAAACAATACTAGCAGTAACTAATGGATATTCTTGTAACTACAATTTAAAGAAGTCATTCCCTCCCTTCAGCAAAAACCTATGTTCTGTATAGGTCAAATGACAGAAGATCAAGTGACACCCACAAAGTAAAGTCTACTCAAGGAGACATCAGAGCAGAGATTATGGTCATAAGCACACTGTACAGGTACCACAGACAGAACTACAGAAGTCCAGAAGTTCAACCCACCCTTGCTGAGGCCAGATATCCCCAGAAGACCTACTAGACTCATTACACCTGGTTAATATATTGCTATTTGGCTGTAGAAATAAATTATGGAGTCTTTAGAAAAAAAACACCTGCTATTCACATGACATCACAGTAAGATTTGTGCATCTATCTGAGAATGATCCAGATTCCTCTCACTGTTCTGTCACTCAAGGAATAACAGCAATACTAACAAAAGAAGCCTTGAATTAACTGAAAAGTGAAATTGGGATGGGATAATGCACCCACAATCCACCTTCTGGGACAGAAAAATCCCATGAAAAGTTGACCACGATGATCTTTTGGGGTCCCTTTCAACCTGAGCTATTTTATGATTCTAACTTAGCTCCATCATGATACTCTACATACACTAAACTTACCTTCAACTACAGATACCAAACGAGGCAACACCTATCTGCTCCCCGCTGTTCTGGCTGGGTGTAGCCCAAAACATGAGGCATCACAGGGATCCAGGCTGACTTTCACAGTGGGTAGGCTGGGCTGCCTAAGTATGCTCCAGACTTTTTCAGGGACATATTTCACTCCTCAAGCTCCTCCAAGGCAGGAGACCAAGTAATAGTGCAGCCTCTCCTACATAAAGGTTTCTCTTCCGCTTTTTTTTGAGAAAAGGGGGGGTCGAGTCACCTCGTACACCAAAGAATGTAAAAACAACCAACTCTGGCTTCAGCACAGGAGCTTCCACATCCCTTCGTGCTCCATCCTGGTGAGCACCATCAGGTCCAGTAACTGCCAGCTACTGTTAGTTCTGATGAACAGAATTAGACCTGCTTGTTCTCCCGTCCCGCTTTCAGCCGCGATCGGGCAGTGCTTTCAGAAAAGCACGGATACAACTGCCACAAGCACTGGCTGTCCCCAATTTCAGTCTGCAGAAAGTCATTCCCAAGCACAGTTGTTAACTTGAGACATTAGAGGACATTCTACCTCTCCAGATGTGCTGTGAGAGGAAGCCATTACACTGACAACCGTTTCTTGCTATTTCTAAGCCCTTTAAAAATAGATAGAGAGGGGAAAAAAACCTTAGCTACACCACAATTGGAAATTTTATTGTTCTCCGTTGTAAACAAGCTCTCCAACGTGCTGGAACAAAATAAGGCACCTGCCTGGAGCTCCCCAGCAAAGTCATTTATTTCAGTTTAACATCCTAGCTTTTCTCCCTCCTCACGTATCCTCCCATCACCCGAGACAACCCGACTTTGTAACTCCCTGGTCCATCCCAGGAAACACCGAGGGGTGCTGGGGGCCTCGCCACTGACCGAACTGCACTTATTTGGGCGCTGATCCTTGCCTGAGGAACAACAAAACAAACCGTTCCCTGCTTCACGCCTGGATTGGTGCAGCGCCCTTTCCAGACTGAGAGAAAGGGCACCGGCGGGCCGGGCCCCGGGGCGGCTCCTTCCAGAGATGAGCCGCCGCCCGGGGCGGGCAGCGCTGGAGTTTGATCCCGAGCGGCCACGTCCGCGCGGTGACAAAGCCCGGCCTAACTGCTGTCACCTCCTCACCCCTCCGACCCCACCCTNGCTGTGACGACAAGAGTCCCGTTCTCCGTTCCCCGTTCCCCGTTGTTATGACGACACGACCCCGGCCTCGCCCCCGCCCGCCGGACCCCGCCGCGGCACCGTTCTGTTCCCCGCACGGGTGTCGGCGCATCGCTATAATCCACGGCCTGTGTAATTCCAAGGAAAATATCCAGGGATTTGCTTGCACAGACCGTGAAAGTGTTCGGAGTGCTGGTAGTTTTACCAGCGCTTCATAGAATCATCAAGGTTGGAAGAGGCCATCAAGTCCATACGTCAACCCAGTACTGCTGCTGTCTTCCTATTTCTATTTTTAGCATATTTTATTTAATTTTTTTTTTACTAAATCATCTTTCTACTGTGCCTCCTTACGTATTTGTATATTTCCTTAGTTTGAGGGTTAAATATTTTCAGTTACAATTATTCTACTTTACACAACCCTCCTCCCATATCGATAATTTCCTGCTATTCAGTACCTAGTTTTCATTAAATGTTCACACTTGGCTTGAATGGTGTCCTGCTTCACTAGGACCATCCAAAATCCTGTCTTCACAGTCCCCATGGGCTGCAGTCTGCTGAATGATGCTTTATAATAAATACAACAGATCTAATAGCTGCCAGCTATCCCAGCGTGGACATGTGTTGCAGGATTAGTGTCTAAAACAGTTTCTTATCTTTTTTGCTGGGCTCCACAAAGAGACAAGGACACACTTGTTCCTCCCTCGGGATGTCTGTAAAGGTACAATGCACAGTAGTTTTACTTTATCAGGGTTTGGTGGCAGAGAACTTGTCATGGTCAGTTCCTAGTAAGCTAAGGAAGCTGCATCTACTTTCTGATGAATGCACAACAATTCATAATAGGAACTTGTCATCAAAACAGTTCAGGGAGGAAATTCCAAAAGCGGTTTGTTTTCTGTAATTTGGCTGGCCTTCATCTGCTAAGGGAAGCCCCAGCAGGCGAATAATCCTTACCAGCAGTGAGACATTGAACAGCAGCACACTGTCTTTCCCAGTCTGTCACTCAGATCATTTCATTTTAGTTTTAAATATTTTTTCCCCGTGCTCTTTAGTATTTTGCTAGACTTCTCCAATTAAATATGGACACATTTCTTTTTCTCACGCAATAACAAAGACTTGTTGCTTTTCTATTGATGTATATCTACCTTTCAGCTGTTAGACAGGCTACAAATTCTATTTCTGCACTATTTGTGACCACAAATTAAACCTGAATGCTCAACAGCTGCTGAAGCTTTATGCTTGTTTCTAAACTTGATATCCCTGCTGCTGGAGCTTTGGGAAGTGACAGGAAGTGTTAAAAATCTGTTGGGATGATTTTTTTCCCTGATAATTAAACTGAATCAATGTTGTGGCTAATTTGGTCTGATTTGACTGTTGGGAATGCAGATTTACTGACTGGAGCTACTACCTTTACTGAGCCATGCTTCAGATCCTTTGGGCCCAACTCTGGCAGAGCATAAATCCAGTATAAAGTCACTTGTTTCAGTGTAATTTTACTGGCAGCTTATAATTTTATTGTAAAGACAGGTTTCAGAAATTGTCCGCTTGATAGTAAAGTGTATTTTGGATGTATGCCCTTTCCTGAACACAAGCAGCCGTCAGCATATCAAATGTTTTTGTTGGATTTTGTTGCAAATGCCGACATCTAAAGTTACTGTGCCATTGTTGCTTTGGTTATAGTGCTGAATTATTCAATACGATCATCCACTGCCCTTCTTTTTAGAAGATCTCTTTCACTATTAATTATTAAAAGTCGTACCTCCACTTTCTTAATTAATGCTGGTGTTTCTTATTAAAGGACCCAGCTCCTACAGCCTGTTGTGGATGGGAAGTACCTTCTACACATTCACTGCTTCACGTTCAGGTAGGCATCTAACCATGTCTGATGCAATGTGGCTCATACCTGTCGCCCTGGTTTTACAGGGCCCCATAAGTTGTAACACTGTAGCTGTAGTTTCCCATGCTTGTTCTGTAAACATGGTCCTTGTTTTTCTTAACCGGCCAAGATTGTTTTGCACTTGTAGAATTGTTTTTCATTCCTTTCCCTGGGGTGGAGAAAGATAATTGACCATGTCTTTGTCCTGTAAACCTTTAGGGGTGTTGACCCCTTTCACCAATCTTTGACTGTCCTTAGAACCCTATAAAAATAGGCAAATAAAGAGGGGCAGGGCTTTTGGTCGGTCCTGCCTGGTGAAACCACTGCTGCTCTGTGACCCGCGTGTTTCTTCTGTTGCTAACTAACCAACACATACCCACCTCCGACCATAAACTCTGGACCATAGTTCAGCTGATGTAAGCACTCAAAGCCTCCAATTAAGTAAATAGATCTATGACAAATGTAGCAGGGGTCCTTCCCTCATCCCCCTTCCAATTTTGTTCACAAGCTATAGTATAAACTTGGAATATGGTTTGGACTTAAAATAATACTTTTGTTGATGCAGGAGTCAGCTATGCTGACGTCTGTAATTTCTGGTGTTGATCAGGAGTGTGTCTGTGCTCCCATTGCTCATCAGGCTCCAGCACTTACCTTGTATTCTGGCTCAAACTAAGTTGGATTAATTCTCTTAAATGGCTAATTGTGACTTGTTAGGAAAAGACTCCTGCAGTTCAAGGGAAATCGGTCCTTCTTTGTAGGGAAAATATAGATAGTGATACTTTTATTTTTTTTTAAGGTTGTTTAAGTAGCTGGTCCAAGTGAGGATCCTATGTATTTGTCTTCTCAGCCTTTGTCTCTGTAGGGGATAAATTCTGCACTCCCATCTGTTACACAAATCCAGAGCTGCCAGACAGAACCAAGAGCAGAATATGCCTTTTCCTTTTCTCACTTTTTTGTCTTTCTGGTGCTTATTCTCCACTTCCTTGCACAGTCTTTGTTCTCCTGCCCTTCTATGGTGTGTTTCAATGGCACTGCTGGCAGCAGGAGGAGCTTGAAACAGTGTGAATTAGTTTTTCTTTCATGGGAAACTGCAGTGGGGGGAGAGTACACTGGTCACTTGTAATGCTGCTGACGTGCACTTACAAGACAGTACAAAAAGCAAATGCTTCTGCAGAGGGAGAGGGGAGTGGAAACACAGTTAGTGGGGCTCAATGCTGGCACACTTCTTACTAGTCTGAAAAGCTTAAAATGAAGCTGTTTGTGTGGTTTACTCTTCATTTCCCAGTAAACTACATCAGCTGGATTGTTTTGTGGAGAATCGCTCCATGAAGCCTTTTACTGTAGCACATTAAATGAAACCTCAGCTTGTAGGCAAATCTGTTTTGTTTCTGTAGGCTGTGACCCCACGTGGGTAACAGCTGGTTTCTGTTATCTGTTATGTATCTGAAATCTAAAGGTCTGTGTCACTTCTGAGGCACAAATTTGAAAAGTGAAGGTTTAAGTATGTACAAAGTTCTCCTTAAGTATATATTATTGTCTTAAAATTAAGACAGTGTGACCTTATTTCTTACTCTCTGCTATTATGGAGTGTCTAAAATGTTGTGAGTGAAACTTTGTTTGCAGAAATTGATTTTTATCGCTTTATTTTTCCCAGGTTTACAATAAGTCATTGACAGCACTTTAGGTATTTCATTTCACTCTTTGTCTTGTAAAGTCATTTTTCTTCTCCTCATTTGTATAAGGTCTCTCATGCACATCAGTATCAGGGAGGGGGAAAATAGGGTTTAAGAAAGGTGTTTCCAGGAGTAGTATTTACTGTGTACAGTTGATATATTTAGATGTTAGTCTTGAGGTGAATAGTGTATACACACAGCAAGACAGGGTTTCAGCTGGCTTTGCTTGGAGTAAATAAAGTGCTTATCCTTCCTTGGCAGTTGACCATTAAAGCACGTTCCCATGCCAGTTAAGTATGCCTGAAGTTTGATGACGACTGTAGAATCTGTCGACAAAGTCTGTGAAGTAAAATGCTGTTTATCATCAATTGTGTTTCTCCATGGATGTAGAGTTTCCAATGTCCAGTCATTTCTTGTGTCACTGGGCAGGAAAATCTGAGTCATCTCAGTCACCTGAACTGCCTCAGTTATTGAGTCATGTCAGTTAGTCACCTTAGTTGTCAGTAACCTATGACTGAACATATGAAATCATTTAAACATACACTTAAAATGTTATCTGCTGTAACAATCACGATTTTTTGTTTTTCTCAAATTCAGCACAACTGTCCTGTGGACATATCCCAGTTATTTCCTGATGTGTTAATAATGAATTGGCTGTGCCGTGGTGTTTGCTTGCAGTCATGAAATTCTCCCTGCTTCCTGGAGCAAAACCAGTTCCCAGCAGTGCTATTGCACTTGTGCCATTCTGTTGCCAGCCTTAAAGAAGCCCTTTCTGGCACGAGGCAGTGAGGAATTGCATGAGTAGGTGTAGCTGTTGTGTGGATCTTTGCTGTCTTACAGGTTGACACACAAGGTGTTGCGGTGCTGTTTCTTGTCAATGATCATTACGAGCCAGACACGGTGGAGAGGCGAGTCTGGCATACAGAATAAACTTGTCTATGTTCTTTGGATTAGAGAATCTTCTCTGCAGAGAAGAAAAAATGTACAAAACTGTTCGGCATTTTTATTTATTTCTTTAGTGAAGTGGAGCACTGTAGATAGAGAAAGGGAAATTAGGACAGGAAAATAGGCCATTTAAGTACTGTGGCTAGAGCAGCTCACAACTAGGTCAGAAATTAGCTCCTCCAAAAGCACAAAGACATAGCTCCTGTTCAGTTTAATAAATCTAACAAGTGGTTACAAAGGAAATAATGGTTTGTTCATCTTTGCTCTTGGAGAGACAGATAATGAATGTACTCTTTGATAAACTTTCTGACCAAAATCCAAATGGCATGAAGCTCCTGGACTGAGCCTGGGAAGTTAAATTGCTATTAGGACACTACCTAGAAGGGAGACTTATTCAAGCAGCTACAGGCAAGTGCAAAGCTGTTGTCCTGGATGCAGCAGCTGTATCCCCAACCTTGCTTTTTGAGCCATTCTTTATGATTCCTACCACATATACCATGCAGGGTGGAAAATAACATTGGGAGTGTAATAATAGCATGTCTCCTTGTTAACTCAGTTGATGCCTGTGTCTTTTGAATTGTCTCATGAATAGTGCTTGCCAGAGAAGATAGGCTTGATGAAGTTTGTCCCTCTAAAGTTTGTAGACAGGTGGGGGGAAAAAAAGCAAAACAGCAAAACAAAGAACTAAAACAGCCCCAGGACACAGATTTTAAAGGGAAAGTGTATTTCAGAGGTCAGCCTGCTAAAAATAGTAAAAGAGGAAAATACTCATAAGTTCAGAAGCTATGTCTTGGGATTTCTAAAGATCTTAACTGTAAGGATTGCCTTTCATCACATTTAAAAGCCATTCTGAATTAAGCTGATAGAGGATTAGGATAAAGAGAGTTTGTTACATTTAATGAATTAAAGAAACAACTGGAAGCTGAAAATAATATAATTGTATTTTGAACAGTAGTACATGAAAGGCTTGACCGAAAACCCAGTGCTTCTATTCAGGACTAGGATTCAAAAATGTTCTGAAATTGGGCTGCTTTTAGTTAAGCCTGGAAGAGAAAAAGGCAGAATCCTAGATCCTGGAAGGGAAGTGGTCTAGGGCTTCCTTCAGACAAATCCAAACTTACTTGGCCTGTTATGTATAAGGCACTTGCACGTCTTTCTGGAAAGGTGGATAACTAGCAAGAAAGTAGCCTCTCAGAGACGGTGTATCATACTCTGTCCCCATGGGAAGGGGATCATGGCAACGTGCTGGTACCTGACCCACTGCCACATCTGTTCTTCGGGTCTGAAATAAACCCAGCAAACTTCAACAGCAAAATTAAATTAATAACTCTGTGATTAATGGGACATTTTAATGCTTGTGGACTAACACTGGAGTGTAAGCTGTGAGAGAGGAAAATGGCTTTCAGATTAATTGCAGGTTTTATTGGGTTAATGTTATGTCTGCTGTGGGTTCCCATTACCATTACATCCCGAAGAATTCCTATTTATCACATTCAAATGGAAACCATCACCTCTACAAGGGAAAACGGATACCATCTGCTGAATGCCCTCCCAGGTGATTCCCTGGGAGAGTTCCAAGAAATTCTAAGCAGAAATCCAAAGTCTTTATAAGTACATAGCAGAACAGTAGAGGATGGTTTGACCAAGACCTTGGATGGTTGAAATGTACAGGTGGGGGAAAAGCTGGGCAGCACAAAGGAAATCTGAGCACCAAGGTTCTGATGTAAGATGATTTGCTAAGTGATCATCACCAGGTGTGCTGGCTGTGTCACTGCTCCTCCTGTGCATGTGAGGGGTGTGACGAGCTGTGTTGTGCCTGTCACAGGACAACGAACACAGGTTGGAGGGGACTCCTGGGGGTTGTCTGATCCAACATTCAGCTTGAAAGCCAAAGCAGTTTTCCCAGAGAGATGTACAGTCAAATTTTGAATGTCTCTGAGGATGAAGGGCAACACCAACTCGTGCCAGTGGTTGAGTACTCTCACTGTGAAAACCTTTCCATTATCAGAATCAACCTTGTTGCAAGTTGTAGCCATTGTCTTGTTCTTTAGGTGTGTCAAATGAGAAGTTTGGCTCTGTCTTCATTCTAACTCCTTTCTCAGAGTGGAGGACTGCAGTAAGATCTACCTCCTTCTTCTGTGTAAACTAAATAAACACAGTTCCATTGACATTCCTACGTCATTTGTCCAGAAGCCAGAACAGTAATTTTTTTCACTGTGATATCATGATGTGGTGGGGTAATCTCAGTCAAAACTCCCGGCACAGAAGGAAGGAGGTGGAGCCGGAAATAAGGTATCCAAAAGGAGGTATTACAGTTTCTGCCTCCAGAACTCATAAAACCAGGAGGAAACCTGGAGAAGACCTCTTTTAGACTGCTGGTGGACTGAGAGGAGACGTTGCTTTCTTCCCCTCCGTGCCGTCTGGTGAGGTCCCCTCAGACCACGTGGCCTGGGGCTGCCAGCTGGAATGGTGCAGAGGGGGAAGGGGGAGGAAGCCCATGCCGGCCTTTGAGTCCCTCATGGCAGCTGCGGACAAGGGAGGGCAGGTGAACTTCGCTCAGCTCTGCCTAAGCCAAGAGGGGCTTTGTTCTCTTGCCTCAGGCCGAGGTGACTCAGCTCGGCCAGCCCAGGTTGGCTCCCTGCAGTGCAGCCTGGCGCAGGAGAGAGAGAGAGAGAGCTTGGACTGGGCCTGTCCTGCAGCTTGGATGCAGCCCCCCTGCCAGCCAGCCCTGCGCGGTCTGGCGCAGGAGAAGGCTTAAGCCAGTCCCCCTGCAGCCCGGACGCAGCCCCCGCCATGCCCCCTGTGACCCAGATGCAGCTTGGGTAGAGAACGGTGCAGGCAAACTCCTCTCCCTCAGCACAAACACGGAACACACTATACTTGAACAACGTGGGCGGAAGTCATGTGGTCATCGCCCAGCCGAAAGACCAATTAACTGTTTTCTTTCAATATCAGGATGGGACTTGGAAACATCCGTTTCCCCCACACAGAAAGAAAAAGAATGAAGACAGCTACAACAGGTACAACATAAAGACTCCAAGTTAATGAATGTAGCCAAGCCTATATTCAGAGAAGGAAGAGATGAGGAGTGCCTTGAGGCTNATAAATCTACTTTGCCTACTATTAATCCTTATCTCACAAGAAAAATCAAGTAATTTTGGTAAGTGTGCTGGCGTTTAGCCAGAAACTCAAATAGGTGAATTAAAACCACTACAAATTGGGGTTTCCGCCCGGTTTCGATTCCCCAAACCTCTAAACCGCGACACGTGACTGATACTTTCCTTTGATATCCTGCTAAAGAACAGGAGAGAGAGAGACATTTTGTTCAAATCAGCAGTCCCCTGGTGAGACAAATTCACAGGGCAAAGAGAAAGACAGAATGCCAAGTTTTGGTTCGTCATTTATTTCTGTGGTTTCTGTAAAGCACAGTCAGTGTTCTCACCCTGCTCTATGAGTGTGGCTTAGCTGTGGTAAAGTTAGCTGCTGTGGTCCTTTGATGAGGTAAGACTCTTCCAGAAATAGATGATTTGGTTATGAGCAAAACCTTGAAATCATGAACAGTAAATGGCTCAAAATACAGAAGTCAAATTTAAAGAACCTGATTTCTTTCCCAATATCAAATCTTAAACCAGTGTCATAACTAATTTAGACCCCTGACATACATTTTGAAGCAGTTTTAGTGTTACTACATTTTAGTGATAATTCTACGTGCCTCTAGCAAGTCATCTTTCTTTAAAATATCTCATTACAATAGCCTAACTTCTTTTCTTGCAAACAGAAGATCTACAGCTGTGAGCTGCCAGTAATGTGAATTCAGCAGTTCTTAGTGTGCGTGAGGAGCTTACAGAAAAATCTACGACTCTTTAGTTCGGAAAACAACCTGCTGCTGCCAGCCAGATCTGCTGCATCACCACCATCATCTGTGTGCAAGCTGGGGACAAGCTGGGAAGTAATTTCATCATCTGGTCTTATCCCTTGATGGCACTAAAAGCGTACCAGGCCCTCACATAAAAATTTAAAGCAACAATTGTGCTCAGGAGTATGTTAATCTATAAGAACAGCTCTTTATTTTCCAGTAGTCTCCTTGAAAGCAGATGACGCTAACAGCAGAATGGGTATCTAGTAACATGGAAATAGAAGAAATAAACCTTGTTACTTGAAGTGTCAGATAGTAACTCAGGGTTTGACAGTGAAACCCTAAAGTCGCATGCTCATTCTAAATTCTCTGCTTTGCTCTTGAGCTATATAAATCCAGCTCCAGTACAGTGGCAGATATACCACTGTGAAAATCAGCCCATTTGTATTGGTGGGGAGTGCATTTCTGACTTTACATAAGCTAAGCAGTATATAGGCTTACACATTTAAATTCAGATTTTTATTTTATCCTACAAGTTAGCTGCTTATGGAGTCTACTGTCTGTGCTTTTTGCTATCAGTGCCCAAGCATCTGCATTAGGGACATTACCCAAGCTGACAGTCAGATACTGGTATCTGCAATAAGTAACTAATCCCTTAAGCACACAGGAATTTTCTGTCAGTTGAATTGGCTTGGTACAGTTTCTCTAAAAGAAAGATAAAGCTGATAGGTCATGGCTTATCTTTCACCAAAGTTTTTTCTTAAAGTCACAAGATTTGTCTCTTTTTATCATCTGGCTTCCCAGCCTGTAATCCCAATTTAGGGTTTGCCTTTTTGAAACTGTGGATTTCTGTTGATGCTGATCAAGATAGCCATCAGTTGAAAACGATTTTATATTAATTGGCCAGGTATTAGTTTTGGTTTGTTCTTTTTTTGATATATGCAGTTGTTTTTTATTATACAGTTTACATAGACAAAGAGAAGTGCTCTGCCAATGTGCTAATACAGTTTCCATTTAATTGTGCACTTCACATAGGTCAAGAACCCTTCTGCAAGAGAGTAAGAGAAACAAACAGTTAGAAATGAAGAAAGGATGGAGTGGGTTTTATACTGTTCTGGTTTTTTTGTTTTTCTTTAAGAAAGTAAGTGAAGAATCCTAAAACAGAGTATTTGCAGTTACTGTGCTTTACAGAATGTACACTGAATTCTAAGCAAATCTAAAGGCAAATCTAAACTTAATTCTGTAGAGAATTTTAAATGAAGGTGGATTTTCAAGTTTAAAATGATTTGTTTACTTCCTAGTATCAGCTGGAAAGTGTTTTTGACACCATCTTGTGTTTTATTTCCACCTTCTACGTATGAGTGAGAGATGGCAGCTTGGGAAGCTGCCAGCCTGTTGCCACAGGAGTGGCTTTTCTCCTGGAGGTGTATTGAAACTTGATGGCACAGTTTCTCTAGGGCAGCCCCAGTCATGGCAGCTGGCAGTACGCTTGGTGCTGCTTCCTTGTTGATGCCACTGAGAGAGACAGCAGCTGACAAAGCAATGCCTGGGGTGCTGATGGAAAACAAGGCTGCTTCAGCAGTAGGAAACCATTTTAAACATGAACCAATCTTTCAGAGGATCCAGCCATAAAATAATACGTACTCCGAGTAAAGTGCTCTTGAAGGCTGCTTTTCCCCAGGAAATATTTCTTCACATGATTTAGGGAGAGCAAGCAGTCAGTCATGTTAGGAGTGGACAGATCTGGAGCACTGCACCTCTGGGTGCACTGTGGTGCTGCCTTGCACCCATTCAGTGGGACTGCTGGAATGAGGGTTAAAAGATTGCTATCAGCTATTGCAAGTGATGATAGAAGCAGGCTGACAAAAGTCAGACAGACTTTATGGCCCTCTTCTCAGCAGCAGCAGGCCAGGGTTTGTTTCTAGTCTCAATGCTGGCTATTGGTGCAAAGAAATTTTTCTTCGAGAAAGAAAGGAATGGACCTCAGGTCTCTTTTACCTGCTCTTCATTGCTAAACCTATGTGGGGGCTGATACAGCATCACTTCACCCTGCCAAGTCTGTACTGTCAGAACTCATCCAGCATTTGCCGGCATCTTAATGTCTTCCTTAAGTGTCATCTCCATTTCTGAGTCAAAGGACAGTAAGGTCACCAGTCTGACAGAACAAAGAAGAAAATCCATCAAAGGATTTACTCCCAGTGCTGGGTAAATCCTTAACTACTAAGACAGTTCTTCATTTCATTGTTTTATTTGACACTTGTCAAAGGCATGTGCCCTCCACTAACCAAAAGCTGAACTACCCAAGGCACCTTTGCATTTGGGGAGTAGAGCACACTTGGTATTTTTATTCAGCAGTCAGAGTTTTTTCCACATTGCTTTATCTGTTTAATATTATTTTCCTGAGCTGGATTATTTCTCGGGGTTTTTTTGCCTCTGAAGAAGAATATATTTCAGTCCATTACAGACTAGCACAGCAGCAAAAAATGGTTGATGAGAGGTGGCTCAATAATATAATGATACTGTCTCCAAACACCTTCTCCAAACAGGAAGGTGTCTCTGGCTGTGATCAGAGAATCTTGTTCATCTTGGGGTGTTATCTGGATTTTTCCATTTTATGGGATGGACTGAAACCCCTTGGGAATTCAGAATATCTTTGGGTTCCTGATATTTTAAGTGACTTCTTGTGAGAGAAGTTAACATGAATTTCAGAATGGAAACAAAATTCCAGCTTAAATGTCATCTACAGCATGATTCAGACCTCCCACTGTGGCAGGACTGGCAGGTTGTTGCTCTGCTCTCTGTTTGTAGAAGGCCATGCTTTTGTGCTTTTCCTCTAGTTTACATTTAGGTTCCCATCTATACTATTAAAATTGTCCCTAGTGGATTCTTCCTTTGATATGGGAAGACGCTGTCCTTTTGCTTCCTCTCTGAGGATTAGTATTTCCCAGAAGACCACACTTTTCCTCAGTGCTTTTTTCATGTTAAAACTCCAGGGCTGCTTTGCAGCATCAGCACCACCATGTGTTTCTCTTCAGTCAGTTGCCCATACAGCTTTCAGACCTCTCCCACACCCCGTTGAAGCCATTTGGAGTTTAGGGTCATGAGAACCAGTTGCTTTAGGACTTCTTCAGTAAATACATCCATGTCTTTGATTTATCCATGCTGATTCTTCTTGCCTACATCTGATTCTTGTATTTCACCCATCCTACTCAAGTTTAGTAATGCATAAAGGTGAAGCTGCACACAGGCAGAGCATAAACAGTTTGCTTTTTTAGTACTTGAAGGGAAGATAGTTTTGTTCAGTTTACATAAAACATCCAGATATGTGCCCGTATCAACTGAGCTGCATTTTGCCTGAAGAATCCTTCAGTTTAAAGGATCACCATGAGCTGCTGTTTCAAGAAGGTTTCTTTAAAAAAAATTAATTGCTGTAACAGCCACTTAAATAAAACATAAATATGACACAAACACTACAAAAATCACTAAATTATGCCCAGTTATTGTAAAAATACTAAAACTCACCCCCACAGAACTAAAAAAAAGCATGTAAAGAGAACTGTGGATGTGATTATGGATAAAATGCAGTTAAAAGCTGAAATGGAAGAAAAAAATTGAAATAAAGCAGTCTCTGCTCATCAGTGACAGGGATCTGGTGTGACTGTTAGAGGGGCAACACATGATAGTGTTACATAAGTGCTGTTTGGTGCGAGGAGGGACAACACGCGACCTTGAATGATTTAGGTATTCTGAATTATCTTTCTGTCCTGTTTTTTGTTTTTGTACTATACTTCTCTTGGGACAGCTACTTCTCTCACTCTCTCTTTCTGTCTTTGGAGTGTTTTCTGGCATTTCCCCTGACAAGCCACTGGCCTATTTGGGATCTCTGGGGAGTGCATCCCTACAAATCTGGCTGCTGAGATTATTTTAGTACTCGCTGCACATTTCCCTGAGGAGCGGTGGAATTGTGCCAGATGTGGTTCATGCACTTTGCTTCCCCTTTGCTCCCCTGACAGGGAGGCTGGGGGCCAGCTGGAGGGACACCAAGAGGAGGCTGAAGCCATGGCAGTGGTGCCTGCCTCAGCCCCTGAGAAAGGGGGATCCCCTTTCCTTCCTCCAAGCACAGGGCTGCAGGACATGTCTCTGCACAGGCCCTTCAGCAGCGTGGGAGAGCAGACAGCTCTGATTGCAGGTCCAGAAGTTTAGCTGAGTGTGACAAAATGTCTTCCCCATCTTTCTGGAAATCTGGGCCAACCTGTGAGGGTGAGGAAGGTGAGAAACCACAGTAAGTGAGAGGTGATCTGTCTGGGAGCAGAAGACATTTCCATGTTGGATTTTTTGAATTATATGTGGTTTATGATGGGAGAGAGAAATCAGGACTTTCTCAGCTGGGTACAGGATGAGATACCCTTTGATTAGAAATCAGCATTAATGGGTTCTTTTGAAAAAGCTTTACAGGTTCAGTTTTCTGGATTCACTAATGTCTTAAAGCAAATGTAGAAGATACAAAGTCTGTGATAAGAAGTCAAAAAAAAGGTTGTTTCTATTAATCCCAGAATACCACTGTCTTGATAAAATCACAGAAAATTGGGTTTTATTTTCAAAAGGTGGGAAAAGTATAATCTTCCATGCCTTCCACTACTTCCATGTCTTGACACCAGAAAAATTTTTGGTTGTGGAAGTTGAGAGTCATCTCCAGGCTCTTTCAGAAGATGTCTTTGCATTGCTGTTGTCTCAAGGGCCTGGATCGTAGGGACTAAAAGGAACAGAGTTGAGGTAGGGATGGGCAGCAAGCCTCCTGGAAAAATTCACCTTCTCTAGGTCATCAGTAAAAGAGAGAGATTCCGTGACAATTTTTTACCTTTTCTTTCACTGACTGTCCTGCTTATTCCACAAGCTATAAATTATCTGCCTTCTCCTTTCCCTTTAGAATCTCCTTCAGTATCACAGACACCATCTATTTTCTCTCAGGTGGTCTTACAGATACAAATCTAAATTTTAGATCAGTTGTTCTCAGTTGGATTTTATTTTTTCAAGGCTGCTGCTTCTATTTTGGACCAAGGAGAAGGACTGATGTAGTTGAAAGCTTATTGATTTTTCCCAGCTGGACTAGTGGATTTAATAATGTAGGTCTGGCTAAAAACCTTATTTTGATCATACTCTGGGATACATCAACAATACTGTTTTGTTGTTTCTTCCAGTATAATTTATGGCTGTCAGTGCTATGCAAATATCCCAGCAATAAGTAATAATGAAATGGAGAGTGTTATTGTTAGCCCATTTCATCTGGAAAAATAAACAAAAAAATCTCAGGCAACTGATGTACTTTGAGGGACAGCAACACAAATGTATCTTCTTGTTACGAAGTTGCCATGATACAGTCTTTTGTTCACTGTGGATTGAATATTTTTTTTATTCTTGTATATTCCTAAATCAGAGAAATCTGGTATTCAGTGTGTGTTTCTCCCTGCTGGTGTCGTTCCAGAGCAGTTTGCAGTTTCCCTGCAGTGCTGTGGGGTGAAGGGTGCTGAATAGCATGGAAGCAGGCTCTCGAATCTTTTAACACCATCAGCAGAAGAGCTGTGGTGAGTGTAGGATGCAGTAAGCAGTTGTTAACATTGAACTCTTAAATGAGATACTTGGACTGAGGCAATTATGTTTCTGGCAGCCATGGGAGGGGCAGATCCAAGTACCAAAATGTTACCTGTCAGTCTGCAGCTGTGTCATATTAGCAGCTCCAGCACTGGCCTTTTCCCTCGTGCTGACTAGGAGATGATGATGGTTCTTGGCGTATACAGTCCAGCAATGCTTCTCCCACGGGTGGGGGACATGTCCTGTATGTCTGCAGAACAGAGCCATCCGTGGGGTGCTGCTTGCTGGCAGCTGAGACTGACAAGTGCATTTCTCTCCTGCATCAGTGTGGGAGAGGCACTGCAAAAACAGGCACGTACCCTTCCCTCTCCTAATCTGGATCTCCTCAGATGAGTACTAAAGACACTGCTCTCCCAGCATGACCTCTGGGGCCCCAGGGCAGCCAGGAGCAGTGCTGGTGAGACTCCAACCTGCACAGCTCCTGCTGAAGTTCCTGGGGTTCTGTAAGCTCAGGACTTCTTTCTCATCAGGGAATAACATCGGTAAACTGGAGAGACCCTGATGGGGTCAAGCACCTGAACCCCTGCTAGTGTGTGGGGTGATGTGAGCTACCAGGCCTCCGTGGGAGGAAACTGAGGCTGTCACCAGGGTGTTAATCCGATTCCTGCCAGGAAAAAATAGCAAGTGAGCTATTTTAGTCATCCAGGACACCAGTGCAGTGGCTGTGTGACATGGACCAAATATAGATTACGTGTACAGCCCAGGAGTGCTGGCCTGCCTGAATTGTCTTCTGCAGGTGTTGGGGCAACTTCCCCTCCTGGGATTTGTTTTCATTCACATGAAGCTATAAAGGCCCATGTGGCTGGTAAGCAGCAAGAATTAACTTTTGCTTAAAATATCATAGCAAAAACAAAACCAAAAGCCTGGTGGAAAAGTGGAAGAAGTCAACCCTTGCTTTTCTCCCCTTCAAAAGATGTGACTTTTCTGGGAAAATATATACTTATGTAATTTGTCCTAATTTTGGTTCTTAATAACTAGCACGGCTCAGTGAGAGCTGAATGGTTGCTGCAATTAACCCATGTAATGTTATTTGTGGCTTTTATTGAGAAAGGACTGATTTGTCTCAGCCCACAAGACTTATTTTAGATAATCGCCATTTTCAAGTGCAAATGTGATTTTAAAGGTAGTTATTCTTGTCCATGAACATGACAGGAGCTTAAAGCAAACCCTTTGAGATGCCAGAAGGAACCTGTTAGAATTACCTGGCAGTTTACCAGTGCCTCAGTTAAGGGCATGCTTGGGAGCAACAGGTTTTATTCTCCAAATGCTGTTTAGACAAACCTGGCAAGACTCATACACCATGTGCCCCCCATCTGCAACCACTCTAGGCTGAACCCACTGCTTCTGGTAGGTCACATTTTGAGGAAGGAGTTCAAAGCAGAAGCCAGAGTTCAGCAACCCTACACCCTTAGATTAGTGAACATAAGGGATTGGGCCACCTTTTCTTGCCCTTTGCTTGCCTTGAAGTGCTGGCCTGTCATTGCTGAAGTGCACCAGCTGCCCTGAAGTAAAGCCGTGGTGCTCAAATACAGCCACGATGAAGCTTGTTTCTTGCTGCTAATGCAACAGCAAAGCTGCTTGTCAGTGCTGAGCCAGGCACCACCCCTGGGGAGCTGTGCTGGGAGCAGGAGCACAGACAGCCTCAGCCAGTGTTACCTGGAGTGGCGAGGAAGGGCCTCCAACACTCCCTGATCCATCAGTCCCTCAGTGCTGCTCGCCCAGTGCTTGGGTGTTTGTTCTGATCAGAGTTCTGCCTCCTAAACTGTGGATTATGGCAGCATTGAAGGAAAACACGACTCCCACACCCACCCATTGATGAGGTGTTGCTTAACGCTACTAAGTGGACTGGGGAGGGAGAGGGCTTTTAAAGACTTGAGAAAATGGCTCTATGCTGCTTGAAGAGCCACTTTTGTGGAAAAATCTTAATTGTGCACACACACCAGACCACCTACTTACCCCTCCCTCTCCCAGGTGTGGTCACGGAGTGGACCCTGGGATCTCAGAGGAGTTCTCACCTGGCAGATGCTAGTTTCTCTGGGTGTTGAATGCCTTCCTTGCTCAGCCAGCCTGCAGCTGTTCTAGAGACAAGCTCAAGGACTTTTCCATCATTCCTTTTGGCACAGGTCTGGCTGCTGAGTTTGGGATGTGCTGGCCAAGCAGAAAAGGGGGATGCTGGCACAGCAAGTCATCACCTTCTCAGGGGTAAATCTCTATCAGCCAAAGCACAGTAAGGGTGAGGCAGGATTGCTGTTGAAAGCAATGCAAGGAGTGCCAGCTCAATGATGGTTTGTGATCTGTGGGATTATTGACTGCAGTAGGCTGGGAGCTCCCTTTGCACAGGGCTTGACATAGTTAGAAAGCCTGCAATGCAATTAGGTAGTTGGAGCAGCAAGAAATAGGAACTGTGGCAGCCCCTTCCAGATTTATAACCAGCACTTTAACCAACCTCACTGTTGCATCCCAAGGATGATGCAGTCTCTCTCCTGGAGAGCACTTGCACACCAGAGGAATGTTCTGAAGCAATGTAATTGGCTTACATAGTTAAAACCTCAGCACGATTTCAGAAAGGGAAAAGTCAGAATAGAAGAATCACCTTCAAATTCAGCAATCCCCATTTTAAAGTGCACCCTATCGCAATCTATTGTCAAGTAAAAGAGGTACAGTTCTGACATGAAGATTGCAGTGTCAAAATTTAATGCAATATATTATGTGAAGCACATTTTCTACGAAGTATCTTTTTATTTTTACAAGACAACTATTTGCATATTTAAAATATGTATTTGGTGCTGACTGTAGTTTTGATTTCTCTAGCAAAGAAACACTAGTTCAAGAGCTGTGTTGAAGAAATGCCTTGCGTTGGGAATATTTTTAACTGAAATGCAGACTCTCTGAAGGCTTCAAGGGAAGGGCACTTTGCCTGAAGGGAGTCACATCAAAAGCTCTGCCCAGCTTCTAACCACAGGTTTCCTGAAAAACCTTATCATTACACACTTTTGTACTGACATTCAGTCTGAAGCAAACCAGGCCTGTTTGTATTTGTGCCCCTACCTAGTTCAGTTACCAGCATATATGCAAAATGCTGAATGAAAAAATACACATGTAAGCTCCCATCTGAACTGATCTCAAAGATTAAGTGGGAAAAATTCCTGAAAATGAGAATCAGAAACTGTTAATGCCTAATAATTTTCCTGGGGGAGGGCAAGCTGAGAGGGGCTCCCAGGAGCTACAAATTAGGCATGATATGAACCCAGAAGACGTAGGGCTTTGGGCATTGCGTGACTGAAAAGTGAACAACTCCTGTCAGCCCAGAGTGCAACTCCTCACCCTGCTCCAAATCACAAGTCTCAACTTGGCCAGCAGCCCTGTGCTAAAAACACCCATTTCTCTCCAACACAATGTCTATAAATGGAGCTAGGACAACTGTGTCAGCAATCACAGAGTATCTCAACTTGGCAGGGACCCGAAACAATCATCGGGTATAACTCGGGCGCCTGGCTTGGAGGCACCTCAACTTCAGTGCAGTGGCTCCACTCAGCTTTGCTTGTACCTGCAGTGTGCTGGGGGCAGAGTTGCAGCAGGCACCCCAGATTTGCTGCCGTTGGCCTTGCAGTGCCTCTTGCAGCCAATGATTTCTGTCTCCAGCAGATGGCCCAGCCAGCCCGCAGCCAGCCGTGTCTGGCTCTCCCTGGCAGTCTCATTGCAGGGAAACGGGATTGTGATCTCTGCACATTACTCGAGATTGGCACCTTCAGAATCAGCCTAAGTTCAAGATTATACAGAAAAGCGGGTTTATGTAAACCAAACTAAATATTCATTAGTACCTCAGAAAATGGCAATTTTGAATTTAAGACGTTTTTAGCAATAGTGGCTGCATATCAATGACTCAGTACTACCACATCACAGCTGCAGAGTTTTGTGCGTGTGTTTTCATGTCCAACAAATTTATTTTCTGTAATAACAAGGACTAAAATGGAAAGAACATAGCTAATGCATCAGTTCTGCTTTATCATATAACTGTCTCTGGTCTTCTCAAAGTTACTGGAAACATCACCATGATGTATTTCCCCTTCCAAAGATTGATACCTGTTAGAAAAATAAATGCTGTACTAGATGGAAATCTGGCATTCAACAGCATCTGATTTCCACCTGCTAACTGCTGTTTACAGTAAAGCTAGATACATACTGAGGCATGACTCTTACACTCAGAATCTGTGGTTTATATGAAGTGTTGACTTTCCCTCAGAAAAATCTGTACTATCTGTTAGCTTACTGGTTTCTAATGACAAAATACACCACTTCATTAGTTGATTATGCCCTGTCATGCTTTTCCCCTGTAAGAATACAAGCCTGTCTTTTCTAAACCTGATGTAAATGAATTTCAGATTTCACTGAAATGACTTCTATTCATGCATCTTTTGAAGCTAATACTTCTAAAATGAGACTGTTTCTCTTTCAGAATTCAGCAATCACCAATAACTGAGTGTAGTCTGAACTGAGCAGAGCATATTATTCTATATATCATTTGCATTAATTGTACCTGCAAAATTTGGACTCCACAGATTTGTTCCTGTACATCTTCTCTGAATTAAGCAACAGAATGAATCAACATCTGCTATGGAATATGGTTAATCTGTCCGAAGTTGTATGTAAGGATGAGAACAAAGATTTGACGGTGATCCTTACCAGTTAACTACAGATGCTGATTTTTTTGGGGAAGACGTATGAAAATGGTCTGTTTGCATTGTTGTGTAATTTTTACTTGAAGAATCATAAAAATTTGGGCAAGCCAGAAGTTTATATACACACTAATACCACAAAACTAAGATATAAAAGCCATTTATTCAAAAAAATGTGGTGGTGTCAAATCACATACACAAGCCAATATTGAGCTACAAACACAGACCAAACAGTTCTATAAACAGAAATTGGAGTGTTCATATACCATAGTACCTGAAAAAGACCGTTAATAAAAAGGAGTCCATAAGTATTTCATTTCACTTTTTCTGTATGGCTCCTTGCTGAATGTCTTTGCCTAAGTTAGTGTACAATGAGCCAGAGGTTGAGTCCCAAGTAAAGCATCTAAGGCCTCAGGGCTCCATTAAAAACCTTTATTCTTCTAAACAAAAGGAAAGTCTAGTCTATAGTTTTCTGTATGACACTGAAGTAAAGCCTCTTTGCTTGAACAGTACGGCATTCCCGAGCGCATTTGGCATTAACCTAGATTGAGACTGTGCTTTGTGGGACCACCTCAGTTCTCCTCCCCTTCGGACTCTGACTCTAGAAGAGAAGAGAGTGAAACACTTCATGTAGGTTGCACAAGGACATTGACGTGAGTAATTCTATAAAAATAACAAGGTATCTTTCCGAAATGAAAATGAAAATATTCACCACACCCAGTACTTCCTAGGAAAGGCTGGCAGATCAAACAGCAAACAAGAAAGAAACACACAGCTTCAGGAGATGAAGGTTTACTCTGCTGCCCTCTGTGGTGGAGCTCTTCATTTACAGAGCTGCCACTAACATTTTCACCATGTTGCTATGAACGATTCTGGTCCTCATCTACAGAGACACACAATGTGTACCTGAGCTGAGTTTAATAAAGGATCAGCATTATTTGCTCACTCTTCTAATCTCTATGAGTAGACTGTACTGCTCTCATCCAGGAAGCACCCTTAAAACTATTTGCTCTGCAAATATCAATCAGCATCACCATCCAGCCTATCTAGAAAGGCTAGGTGGTGTTATCCTACAGGAGGTATGAAACATGTACAAACCAATTTTTTTAATGATTTTTATCACATAAGATAAAGTTCATTTAGTAATAGAAGCAGAAGAAGTAGAAGTAACCTAGAAGCAGGAATACACATGGCTAGTTTTGTAACCTAAAGCTACTTTGCATCGTATTGTATTTCTGTGGTCACCTGACAGGAAAAGGCTCACTGCCAACAAATATTACACCGTAGATCAGATTTCTGAGAGCAAACATGGTCTGCATGTTCTTACAGAAACATTTTGTCTCTGTTTGTACTGGACTTTGTAATTAAGGACATCTGGCAGCAGGGACATGCAGGAAAGGATAAAAATAAAGAGCAGCCAAGGCATACAAGCAGAAAATTAAAAGGGGGGAAAAAAAAGCTTAATTAGACCAATCTTGCCCATCCAAAATCTCAAGTGTGAAAGCAGCTGTCATTTTTATACTGCTACCTGAACATGTGAATTGCTAAGTTTTATCTGTTCCTGTCATTAGTACATATTCCCTCCAAGTTTATAAAACTAATTATATTAAATGGATGCAAATGAACCCTAATAATTCTATCTCTATCTATGACACATGGATTTATCTTCCCAGCTGATGGGGAATTCTTTTTCCACACAAAAAAAAGATAACTTACTTATTCAGTACAAGCATTTTCCTATGAAGACCACGAGGAAAACCAAGTTAGGGACTAAAGAAACTAGCTCCCCTTCTAAATAACCATTTTAAAACAGCAAATACAGACCACATAATGTTAGCCTGACTATTCAGTTAAAGCCAGTTTCAAGAGCCAGGGTGCAGGCAAGCTCATGCTATGTGCCATTAAACATGGCAATAGCAAAAAAGGCACTGAGACAGAAAACTGGCTGCAGGTGCTAGCACCCAGGTACCTGATGCTGTCATCAGTGCAGAGTTCCTCCCTGCAGAAGCTAGAAGAGTTTATCTACAGACAAGTGGTACCCAACGAATAAAGGACTTCACAGGGACACCACAATCACTAAAAAGCAGCAAGTGCTGTTAGGCTTAGGCATGCCTGGAAACAACTGAGACAGTCATGCCTGCCATTTTGTATTTCAAGTCCTGAATACTTCATAATCTGGTACAACTAAAATGTGAAAAAAAATTTGTTTTGCAAAGAGGCTACCACAGTTCTTCAAATGAACCCTTACCTTCTTCAGCATTTTGCAGCCACTCCACAAATTTCTTCATCTGGTCAAGAAAAACACTTTTGCCTTTAGCAACATGTGCTTCTTTATACCACTTGAGGATAGCTTCTTCACTCAGAACATCAGCTGAAATACAGATCAGTGTTTGTTAAAAAAAAAAATGTATTTTTTAGAGGTTAGCAAATTTTGAACATAAGAGAAAGATTTTTTAAAGGCAGCATAAAGTTAATATGATTGCAGTGGAATAAGCTAATCAGCCTGCATATTAGGCTACAAATACAGAATATTTGATGCATATAACAGGTTCCAGATGCAATAAAATGTGTAATGTATTAGGCTTAAAATAAAGTATCAAATATTGTGCTTCTGTCAAGAAGAGTTCTTTATTCATCTGTTTTAAATATACCACATAAGATGGCTGGATAAAAAAAAAAAAAAAATCAGCCTGCACATCTTGGAAGTTACCACAATAAGAATTACCATGCTTTTTCTTGCTGTTGTGTTACAGAATTGTGCATGGCTCTAGAATCTGAAGTGACAGATACCTCCTGACTGAACACTTAAGAGGCAGCCAGTAGGGATTTTTTGCAATCCTTTTCCCCTAAAGGTCTTATATTGTTTTTAGCTAATAAGCTTTAAGGTCACTATTCAGACCACCCATCTTAAGGGATTGGCTTGGATGGACAGCACAGCTGACATTTTTATGTCAAGCATCAGGAACAAAATAGCTGTCAGTGAGGACATGTGAGGCTGAGTACAATTCAGAATTCAGAATAAAGAAATACTAATAAATAGCAAGGACACTTATTGTTACTAACATATGCAAATTTAGCTCTAGTAACAGACCTCTAGCCCCAGGACAAAGCTCCTGTGATCCAGCCAAGCCAAGTATCTCAGTAATTGATGGCTGTGGAGGCAAAATCTGGGATCCACAATGGTATTTTGGCAGTTATGTAATACAAGAGGCAAGAACAAACAACAACATCAACAACAAAAAAAATCAAACTGTATTTGTTCTATAAAAAGACTAAGGACAGTTTTCTACACCTCATTAAAATTTCCATTCTTTTTGTCTTTGAACAAACTACCCTCTCTGCTCTGCAAAATCAACGCATTTATGTTCTTCACTGCTTCCCTGAGCTTCTTGGTGCTGTCCCACCCACTGGGTATTTGCTTGCCAAAGCACCAACCCTGACCATCACCTTCTGCTTCAGCCTAAAGTTAGAACACCTGTGGCAGGGAAGGGAAGAAGACAAACTGAAATAAATGACACTAAAACCTCAAAGCATCTGATCAAATGAGACAGAGGAGACACATTTAACATCTGCTGTTGAATAATAGACAGATGGAAGCAACCCGGGATATGTTTGAACTTAATCAAAACTATTCCAAGACATTCAACAGTAACTGAATATGAAATCTCCCTGAAAATTAGGAATTTAGTGAGTGTGTGTGACTGGAAATTACCTTGTCTCTCAGGCACTTTTCCAGAATAAAACCTCTTCTACAGTTTACTGCAGCTGACAGTAATGCTGAGAAAATGCAGGGAAAACAGGACTGAGCTGGCTCTAGGCTTTTTTCTGCACATATAAATTGTGCTTAGTGAACCTGCAAGTGGCACAAAGATCCACTATCTTCCTGAAATCACAACCTGCCACAATGAACTTTTTCTCCAATATTAAAGAAATACTGGAGACAAGAAAGAGGTTTCAAACACATTGCATTAAATACTTGCTGGTAGTCCTTAGCAGCAGCTCAAAGGCATTACAGTATGTAACGAATCTGGGTTTTAATTTAGCAAACCTGAAAATATTTCACACAGACTCATGAACCTGCAGTTTAACGTAAAAGTGCACACAAAAAGATCACATACACCTCAGAGTCCTGAAGTTCACACAACTACATCTGCAAAATTACTCAGGGTATGACACATAAGGACAGGCAAAGAAAATCAGGAGAGATTTAAAAAAAAAAACCAAACCAACAACCAAAAAACCCAAGCAGAGCAATCCCATCCCCAGCTCAAGTTCTGGGGCACTGTGGATATTCATAAGTATGAAGCTGCTGTATAGAAGTGCTGAAGCCCACTGCTGCATTACAGGTCACATTATGATACTGTACAAGGAAGCACCTCCAGGTAGGCACATAGCTCAGTCCAAAAGTAACAGGACTTAAGTCTGTTTTTTTGATTTGTAGCCTGGAAGCTCAATGGTTTTGTTGCCAAAGGGGGAAAGGCAAATTCTCCCTCCCTTCCCAAAACCCTAATCTGATAAAAGCAGCATGTAATCTCACTGTGTGCCTCAAAGATTACAACATTTTCAAGTCTGGAAGATGAAAAATTTGCCTGTATTTAACTCCATGGCAATAAATCTACCCTAACAGAGAAGAACAAAATGCCCTGAACTACAAAAAGGACAGCTGCAACGCTCCTTTAATTTCTAAGAAATATTATGTGTAACACATTCATGCCTCCAGTGCTCATAAGGGGTGACATTCTCCCGCCAGCACAAAGATGCTCAGTTGAACAATCATGCAGGACAGGGTGTAGTTAATCATACCTCTAAGTTGCTTTGAAGCAGTGGGAAGGGAAAATAGAAGGAGGATGAAGGGAATGACTCATTTTGTGTATATATAGTTATTCCTCATTGAAGTTGATTATAGATGTATTTTAAAGGCTGAAGCTGAACACTGCGGTTTGTGGGCGTGTGCACATCATTTTCACTGCAGTCCCAGGTGATGGGAGCCCCAGAGAGATGCTTTTCCTGCAGGTGCAGCCAACTGCCACTCCAACCACCCACGGCCAGAGCCCCCAGGGACGTCCTTCATGAAAGGGAGAAGCTGCAGAGCAGAGAGACTCAACAGCCCAGTCTCTTCTCTTCAGGGTTAACTGGAAAGTTACTTGAAGTTCAGGTCTCTCTCGGCTTTGCACTTAATCACCTGGTTCAAATGAATTTCTGCTTTTAACTCAAACCACAGGGCCACAGGCAGCAAAGGGAAAAGCACACCCTGGCAGCTGCCAACACAGTCAATCAATCTGCAAAATTCAACTCTATTGCAGCTAACTCAACTGGGAGAACAGAGCCTTCAGGCAAGGGTTCTTTCAATGCAAGGAATGTCACTCACAGTACAGTTAAGGCCTTACTGGTTTGTTTTGGGTTTTTCCCAGGAAAATTTTGCATCAAGTACCACAAAAAAGGACTTGAATAATGAAGATATTTAAAGATAATTGTGATCCATCAAAAAACAAAACCCCTGTATGAAGTGAACTTGAAGATTCCATTCTTCTAAGTGTTTCCTGCAAAGTTTGAGAATATGTGTCAGTCTGCATCATTTGGTTGCTGTATCTCTGTACTGCAAAAGAATATCTATGAGGCCTAATTATGCCTCAAACCAGAGTCCTACTTCACAAGTACTTGCAATCAGTTATTTCTTCTTGTATTTTGTAAATGTTGCATTGAATTCTAATGAAAAAGTACACAGAGGCTTTGTGTTTGCTGTTCAAAGGGTGAGATTCTGATCCTCATGAAAGGAATGATTATTAATTTCAACAGTGTCAAGATTCCACACTTGAAATTTCAAGGATGGACACAAACTAAAAGAAAGGGGATCAACAGGTGAATATGATTTATAGCATGTAATCCAATAATAACAGTGCTTATTTTACAAACAGTTAAGGGACACACTGCAACACAGGAATTAACAAACAACATATGTCCTACAATGCAAGCAAGGAGACCAGCAAACTTACTGAGTGCTACTCAGAATTCATCAATTCTTATTCTGCAACTAGCTTTAAGATCTTGGTTAAAATGCAGCTGTGAGAATAACAATTGTACTGGCTTTAAGTGAAAACCAGAGAAGCAACATCATAGCTGGGGATCATAGAACTGAACAGCTTATTTTTCTCTATACTGTCTCAGGAACACAAGGGTAGAGTAATAATAATAATAATAATAATATTAATAATAATGATGTCAACAAGCTTTAACCAACTACAGAACTGCTTTTGCAAATTATACTATATAAGCCAGTAAGAATCTGCTGCTACTTAAGGGAAAATAGGGTTAGGGTTACATTGGGGAAAAAATGGATTTTCCTTCTTGTTTAGACACAGAATAATAAATAAAAAAATCAACACCACAGGCTTACAAGATCCTCTGGGTGCTAATGAGCCCCAGCTGTCAACATGTTTAGGTATTTCCAGGTAATTCACAGGAAAGTAATCCAAGGGCTATTTTATGATGGAAATATGGAAAGCAATGAGATGCAAGATGTTGGACATGCTGATGAGAGTAGTCATAGAACTAAATTAGTCAAAGTGTGACTGGCATTAGGTGCCTATCATCACTGCTGACTATTTTTATGCCCAGGAAGCACTCCCTCATAATGAGTAATGAGGAATAAACTGTCCACAATCATGCTGGTACATACATGCATTTTTATCTGCCCATTCACAGATATTCAGATACCTTTATTCATCACTAGTGAAGTTCATTAGGGACCCTGAAACCTCTCTGGATCTTGTGCATGTTACACTTAAGAACAACAGAAAGGGGAACAAGGGAGTCTGCTGTTCCCTCACCACTGACACAGTCAGTTACAGGTTTAGGGGGCTTTTTTTCCTCAGCTATTAGGAAGCAGAAGATATGCTGTCATTGGGAAGCTACCTAAACAGTGTATGTCTCTAAAAAGACTTGATGGGTTGTTTTTAGTGAATAGAGACGAACTGGGGAGAAGGAGAGGGTGAAATCTCTGAGCACTGAAGCAAAGAAGAGGCAGGCAGCCTGGCACTGCACAAGCCACACCATGAGCCATTAAAGAAACAGGAATTGAAGGCCTAGTGCTCCCAGAATCTTCATTGGTTGACAGAGTAGGGTGTCCTCACCTAATGGACAGTGTTTAACTCCAAAGGTGCCAAAACCAGATGGAGCTGATGCTCTGTGTGTCCAGCACCCAGAAGGGCAGTGTCTGTAAGGTCAGGCAAGCAGCTGCCAGCAGGCTGCATGTCTGTCAAACAGGGCAGATCCAGCTTCAGCCTAAACGGGGCCAGGAAGGGCTGGCAGCTGTGCTGCCGCATTACTGCATCAGATGGCAGAGGGAGGTGCTGCAGCACGCCTGCCCCAGATATTCCAAGCAGGAACACAGGCACAGCACATACTGCACATATTGGACAGACCATACGGTAGCTCCAAACACTCCTCTAGATATCATGTGACTCCTAAACAGTATTGTGGCACCTGTAGTGCTGAGGCTGAAGTCTTCTCAGCCCTCCAAACAAGCCTGCCCAAGCAATTTCCAGACTCAGAACAAGAGCACGTGGGGTGAGCAGGGTAGATGGGGACTGGGTTCTTCAAGCATGTTAAATTTAATATACAATTCAATGATTTATTTCCTTTTTAATTTTTAAATGCTTTGGAATGTCAGGATTGCTCTTGCAGGCTAACACAGTAATGAATCTACAAAAATTCTGAAGGCAATCCTACACAAGACTATTTCTGGTTTAACCATCACTTATGCTCTGAGCGCACAGCAATTACTCCTCTCATTCATCATGTCCGAAGCAAATGTTCTTTTCCAAAGAAAATTGAATCAAGTGATTGCTGCAGCTTGCAGCTTCAAGTTTTTCTACAGTCATTAATAGTATTTACAATTTGTAGAATTTGAGGGCAGAAGGACAAGGTGCATTGGTTTTTCATTTATCATTGAGGCCACACTATACTGACAGAAAGATAGAAATAAATCCACATGATTCGCTTCCTTCTGCCTTCTGGAACCATTGAATTATTTTAACAGTTGGAACTCATTTGCCTTGAACATGTACCTGGAATCAACAGGGTGAACAAAGATCAACATTAGGTTTCTACTCCTGCTGATTTTTCTCCTCCACCTATTTATAGCAAGAACGTCAGAACAAACTGTTAGGCACCCACCCATCACACGCAGTGCAAGACCATTAGTCTCTATGACAACCTGATCAGAATAAACTTGTGAAGAAGTCAATTTCACAATAAAAATGGAATCTATCAAAACTATAGCACCTGCAAAAAATTGGCAGGGAAAGAAGAATAACAAAAGCTCCTTCTGGTAGGGACTGAGTAAAAAAAAAAAACCCAAATCCAAACCCTTGAAAAATCTTCCTGCTGAGAGGGTTTGCACTTTCAAGATTTCTTAAAACCAAGCTCTGATCTACTTTTGAAATCTGCCAAAATTTAGAGAAATGTCTTCCTAGAAGTGGTTTTATACAAAGACTAAACTGCACTTGAATTGACTGGACAGTGCTTGATCCTGCTCATGCTTCTTGAATATGGGATGAAAGCAACAGAGGAGAGAAGGGCTTGTTTTGGCTTTTCCTGCTGCCACACTCTCCTTTGAACTATCAAAGCAC
Source organism: Drymodes brunneopygia (assembly GCA_013400955.1). Classification (NCBI taxonomy): domain Eukaryota; kingdom Metazoa; phylum Chordata; class Aves; order Passeriformes; family Petroicidae; genus Drymodes; species Drymodes brunneopygia. The sequence continues at coordinate 230,314 of VZTZ01012069.1, forward strand.
AAAGTGTTCCAGAGTTCAACACCAACACAGCCTTCTCATATGCACTACCTGGTGAAACATCATAGGTGAGTGGTTGACGCTGAGAATCCAAACACAAAGTACAACAGTGGATTATATACTTTTACCTTTATAAAAAAGTACCACTATCTTCTGAAAGGCTTTCATGAAGTGGATGTTGTCATAACAGTACTCCTGCACCTTCTGGAGTAGGATCAACTCTGACTGGCCTTGAGTGCTGAATACAGCAAGCAGGGGGGCATATTGCTGAAAGGAAGAGAGGATGAAAAACAAAATGCATGTCAGGATACTTAAAAATAAATACAATTTTTTAGAATAAACATCATTAATTTCATCCCTGAAAATGTTTCACCAAAACCTTAGGTTTACTTGCACACTGCATTTTCTAAAAGACATACAATGTATATACACAAATATCCATTATTTTTTGTAGAATATCCTGCATGCTGTAAACTAAAATTCAGTATCACTTAGTTACTGAATTCTGTAAAATCAATTTACAAAGCCCACAGTCTGGCAGTACTGCTTTCACACATTTCACAAGGCAGCATTCTGTTCATTCAGGAGTGATGCTTTACAGATGTTCATAACATAAGACATCCCAGGACGAAATACATGAAAAAAAAATCTCTAGTTTCAATGGGGTTTTAGAAGTCACAGGAAACTGAAATAAAGTAAATTATTCCAAGTTAACTGTGATCAACTGTCCGTATTTTTTCTCATTACCACAATCAAGAGTATCATGACACCCTTTTCTTTCGTAAACAGCAACATTTTCCAAGCACAGTATTAACTGCTAATGTTATTCTGACAAGACAGTGGTACATTTCATTGTCTTTTCCTGGAATTTATTAATATAATAAAAAAATAAAGCAAAAACTTCCTTATAAAGCAATTTCCCCCTCTTATTTCAGATCTTAAAACTAAAAATTACACCGAAGGACCATATCTTTCCTTAGAAGCCAGTGTTTATATCCATATCTCTCCAATTTCCTGTCATCTTAGCCTGTGATGAATTCAGCTAAGACTGCAATATTAAATTTAAGGTAATATTAAGAGCATTTTTCAGTGATGAAATCAAATTACCTTTCATATTCAGAAATAGCCAAATATACATTATATGTTACTGTTTCATCTGTTCTTGCACTAATCACCTCTGCCTTTCTTCCAAGTTTTCAGTAACCCCAGCTTGGCATTCTCCAGCTGGATTTGCAATGGCCTGATGTCACAGAGTTCTGCTCTGAGTGACCGGGCCTGCTGCTGGTCTTGCTCAGGTGACAAACCACCCATCATCCACAGAACTGACGGGCATGTTTAAAAGTACACACACTTCAGCACCTCTCTGCAAGGGGCTAAATCCTATGCGTTTTACCCATTGTGATCCATGGAAATAATTACTAAAACACACAAAATTCAACTGAAATTTGAAAGGTTGTTTCAAAATGTATTTTGCAATAATTATCAGCTATTTAAGAAAAAGAGAGCACAAAATCACACCAGCAATGAGCAGCTCAGCAGGCTGACAGTATTTAGTACTTTTGGAAGAAACTCCCTCAAAATAGCTAGATACAGCTAACATCAGAGGCCAAGTTTTCCCACTTCTGGCAGGTACAGCCACATCTTTAGAAACAACGTCAGTGCTTTTGGTAAGAGCGCTGAAAAACTTGAGCAGGCTGTGAGTGGCTCTTTTTCCCTTTTTAGCCCCTGTAGCATCGAGCTGGTATCTAGGCAAGTTGCAGGGAAGCAGGGCAATATGCAGTGCAGTTGGTTTATTTAATAACCTCAGTAGAACTCACCCCCATCCATATGTTTGTGAAGTGCTGCTATCTATAAACATTAAATAACTTCTAATAAAAATCCTATGTTTTCACTTTGGAAGTAAATTATCTTCATTTTGCCACATCTGATTTTATTCCCTTCACATTCTTTCCTCATTTCTCAACCTGTATAGGTTCACAGTTATGAGTTTCACAAATGTCTAACTAACTAAGGAACCTTCTGGCTGAGCAAGAGGCATTATTTTCCATTTCCATTACATTAGGGAGCAGGGGGTCAGCACCCACACTGCTGTGAAGCTCTCCAGAGCCTTGCCTCCAATGAGAATTGTCTGGAAGATTCTCCCCACCCAGGGAGAACATCTCTTCTCTGCATTGGAGGTGGCCTAAGCACTAAGCCCCGGTGTCATAGTGAGGTTACTGGGACAGTGAGGAGCTTATTCTGCGTGATCCAGGGTTGAACAGCTTGCCCTGTCTCCTCCTGAGGTCAGCTCCTGCTGGTCCTGCCATATGGATGGCACACATGACTTTTACTGCACTGCCTGAGTATGCTGGTTTGTGGCTGCCCGCCTCACCCCTGTCATTAGGTCACCCATCCTTTTTAAGATCTGTAAATTAGGTCAATGCTCTGTGTTCTGACACATCTTTTCAGGGGTGCCATGTGTACAATTTACTGAAAGAAACTGGTAGGTTAGGGACTGGTACCCAGATGTCAAAGCCCTGCTTTATGAAAGTTACCTGTCAGCTAGAGCCACACAAGAATAAATCCCACCACCTGACATGTCACACATCAAGTATGCATTTATACACATCCCAATCACACCACCAGGTCACAGCAACTCCCTGTTTCCTGGCACGTTGACACACAGGAGGGCACAGAATTAAGTTCTCTATCACCCTAACACTGTTAATCCAATTTCTGGAGTTGGTTTATACATTGAGACAGCTGAGAGCCCATAGAGAAGGATCCAAGATCTGTCTCCACCTATCCAAAGAGGAAGGATGTGGAAAATGCTGCTAATTTCTGAAGACTGAATTGTAAAGAAGCAGCTATCAAAGTCTAAAATTCTATTTCTATTGCTTTTATTAAAATCTTACCTCTGAGTGCAAATAGTAAATACCCCATACAAATTTATCCTCTGTTTTTAGAAAGTGGATATAGCTAGAAAGATGCCTATCTTATAAAGGCAAGATGCCTTACCTAAGTCAGTGGGGATACATACATAGCTGATGGGTCAGTCAGATGCATAGGACTAAATATCCAGTCAACAGGATTTGTACAAAGCCAGCAATGTTTCTCTTTTCCCAGTGTTCAAATATTCCAGAAAGCATTTGTTAATTTGCCCTGCAGAACTAGGCAATAAATCTCAATGGATACTTTGTTACAACTCAAGGAGAGATAATCACATTTTACATCAAAAGAACAAGAAAAACAAAGTTTCCAGAAGGAGGAGAGACAATATTGTCTTTCTTCTGTTATTTGTGCCACTTGAGAAAACTTGAAGGCATTCAGTCTTACCATCAAAGACTACACAATATCCCCAGTGACTGCATTTCTAGGATTCCTGATTGGGAAACCAAATTCAGACAAAAGGACAGCAGCAGTAGGAGCCAAACTAACATGGGAACACCTAAGTATGAAGAGACATCCAATATGAAGAAAGATCTATTTTACCATAAAGAATAAAGCCTAGATTGCTTCGGTTCCAAGGCAAACCTTTGAAGCCCTAGCTATGAGGGAGTATTCTCCTAGTCATAGAACACCTACTTAAAAGGACTAAGTCTGCTGAAAAGTCTCTGCTCTCAGATCCGGTGTTTTACACTGCACAATCACTTCAGACTTAGATGAGAAATACCAATAATGACAGTGATTGATGCTTCTGCATTGGTTTGGTATTTCTTTTCTATCCCAAGGTCTTTATGGAGTTTTTGTACCAACATGCAGTGGTGGTACTGCAACCTTGCAGCCTATCTGTGTATTCAGTTCCCTCATCCTCAAGGACAGCAGCTGGATCAGAGAGTAACCACACCATATGTACACACAGTTCCAAGCCAGCTCCTGGCTCGTGACCCGACAAGTCACTGAGTATCCAGCTCCCACAGCCAACATCAGCAACAACCGATTCACAGATTCCAGCCTTGGCATTCCTGCCTGGATCTATCCAGCCCCCTGCACAGCCAGCACAGGTGCTGCCTCACCATGCTCCCAAAATGTCTTTGCTTCAGGCAAAGACATTGCAAAGGCAGTTCCTGCAGGCTTACCAGTCAGGTTTACTAGTCAGGTCTGAGCAGGCTGAGTCCCAGCAGTTGCTTAGCCCTGTCCCCAGTGCAAGGAGCCTCTCAGGGACCTGGCATCCCAGGAAAGCACAAGGGAGAGGTGCTCAGGCTGTGACCACCTTGGCTTGCTCTGGCTCTCCTTGCCCAGGCTCTCTGCACTGTGGGACTCAGGGCACTCAGTAATCTGAACTACCTCAGTTTTGCATCCATTTGACTGAAGTCAGACTATACACAATGCTTGGTACACTCAGCATCAGCCTTCAAAAATCTGAATCTCCTGGATTTAAACAGGTAAAAAACTTGACAGTCAAAGAATGTATTCTGTGAATTCACAGCTTTCTTCTCCTCTTCACCCAGGCATGCACCTTTAGATGTTTGAGGGCCTGCTCCGCAACCAGCTCTTCTTTCTTGTTCCATTCCACAGCATTCATGACACAGGTCCACAGAAGACCAATCACTGCTGGCTCCGGCAGCTCATTTCTTTTCATTTCCTCTTTTACATAAATCACTACCTGGAGAAGGAAATAAGGGACATTTCCAATGAACCAGAAATGAGGCTGACTTTCCAAATACCTCTAGTCATTCAAAACACCACAGTGTAGAAGCACTGAGAAACAAAATTAGAACAAGAATAGTAAAAAAAGAAGTATTTGATATGTTTTTATTTAGAGACATTACTGTAACTTGACTACAGGTTTTGCCCCTCCCCTCCAACCCAACAGTTAATGCAGTTAAAGGAAATTCATTCTCAAGCACAAATGAGTGCTTGTGCCAACAGCTGCACTTGTAAATCCAGAGGATATTTGGTTGCTTTAGTTTTAGGCACAGAATGAACTGATGAATAAATTAAAATAGTTTAAAGAAAAACAAAGGAAATCTGTTCCTCTATACCTAATGTTAAGTTTTTGATTATGATTATATAAACAGAAAGTTGTAAAAAACCACTTTTACCTCCTTAATTGGGCATTCCTGAGAGAGACGTTCTTGTAGTTCTTTTTGAAGTTCTTTACGAGTCCCCAGTGACTGCTGAACTCTAAGGAAATCTGAGAGTTCTTTTAGACCTGCTTCAGTAAAATACTTGGCAAAATGGTCCACATTCTGCCGGTTGGCTGGAAATAGCTCCTAAAAAGACAGGAATGCTCCCTGTTAAATAACCAACTATGACTCTTGACAGAATGGAAAGAACATTTTTTAAGAATGAACAGTGGGAATAACTTGTTACTTCACTTAAAACACTGCATGTATTCACACCGGAAAAGACAACACTTCATTCATATTGCAGTGTTTTACTGTAGTGGAGGGAAAAAATGATGTCCAGTTACGCAAATAAGCTAACACCATGTGAAGTGCAAGTACTTATGAATAGCCATGAGCTGAACACATTGCTCAAAACAGTCCTAAGAGGGACTATACATTTTCCAAATTCCAAGAGTCTTGTAGGGAAAGTACAAAGGAATAGATGGCAAAGCCATTATAGGCAAACCACATTGATCATGCGCTCCTAGTGCATCCACACGTTTATGTCTTAAGAAAAATACATTCAACAATACAGAAGTGGCCCAGGCACTCTGGCCTACTACTAATGCATCATTTAAAAAAAATCACAAATCCACGATGTACTGCTAACATTGACTCCTGTAGGCATTCCTAATTAAAATTTATGAAAGTACAGCTACCTGGAAAAGTTAAATTTATTCTTAAAAATTACTATAGCAAATGCCCCATCTTGAAATGCATTCAATGGCATTTGCTTACCATCCATTTTTGGTGCCTTAAAAATGATCTGTGGGATGGATAGCACTTTTTTAAAACAAAGAAGCTAGAGACTCTCCATCTATTTACTTACTGACTAATGAGATTAAAAAGGAACTTTTATGAAGGCATCTATGCTAAGCAACATTATCTGATATTTTACAGTTGTTTAATAGAGAATAGTAATGAGAGTCAACAGCTGAAAGTTTAAGTCAGTAAAACTTGAAATAGAAGTAAGAAGCAGTTTTCTCCCCCCACCCCAACAACCAATAAACAATGTAATTAGCCCATTTCCCAGCTTAATGGCAAAGTATTATGACTTGGACATTTAAAAGCAAGTACAAATTGAAGAGATGGAGGGGCGTGGGAGGCTGCTTCACTTTTGAAAGATACTTGCTTAATTATGTATTATTGAGGTAGAAACAGTAAATACTACAGAGTCTCCAGGCAGTGCTACACAGGATGTGTATTTGACTGGATTATTATGGCAGCAATCTTTCTGAGGATCAAAAAGCCCCGAATGATCTTCAGAAAGAGACTGGGAGAAAAAGACACAAGAAATTGCTACATATTCATATATTCTCTGAATACCTTGCTACAAGCCCAGAACACAGGTTTTTAGTCCTAAGGCTGAAAGCCTTCCTGCACTGCACCTACTAGGTCTGCTGTCACCACTGCAGGACCATTTATACTACCTAGATGGCTACTGCTGCAGAAAATTAGCTTATTACTCATTCACTACACTATTTAAACACACTGCTGCTTCAGATACTTACCTTCTAATTATAATTCCTTATATTTCATATATTATTTACAAAAGTAAAATATATTCAAAGAAAGAGAGCTTCTCATGCCCATTTGCTGGTATGTTTTGTTAGCAGTGGTTAGAAAAAAAACCGCATTTATTTAAATCCCAAGTCCCATATATACAGTCTCTCATAAGGCATCTGACTACAGGAAAAATAGAGACAGAATGTAAAAACATGTGATACTTAATATTCCTGAACCTGTATCAATGCTACAGCCATAACAATATTGCTGTGTTTCAAAACATTTTAGAAACGCTAACAGAGTCTGAGGGGGAGTTAACATGCTTACAGCAAACTACCATCTGCATTTCATTTCCTTCTTTTACCCTGGGAGAGATAAGGATTATTGAAAATATATTGTACTCACTAGCAATCTCTTATCGAGGTTGGCTTTTCTTAAAGCAGAGGTAACAGAATTGGCATCTTTCTCTGCCATCCATGCTTTAAAAAGCTTTACAGCGAAAGAGGCTGCAATCCCTATTAGAAGAGAAGCGCAAAACATGTTTCAGCAAGTTTCAGCATGAATTAGAGTTGAGGATAAGAAGTACAAGGTTACAAAAAAGTTACAAGACTGTGGACTGAAAATACATTTATGACAACAAAAACAAACACGTAGAGCTGAAATGCCTATTTTTTTCTTTAATGCAAAATTAGTTTTCTGAATTACGCTAGATTGTTTGAAAATCTTTTCATTTGGTATTGCTCATCACCATTCAGTTGTTCAAATATTTTCTTTGCAATTATTTTTCCTACATTCCCAATTCACAGACTAAGTGCAATGCAAAAGGAAAAATTATGCATTAAATCGATAGGAAACAAAGGCACAAAACAATAAAGGATAATCAGGAACAAGAACTAAAAAAAGTATCTTCAAATGTTTTTTTATCTAATCCTGGAATGGGGTTAAATAACTTCAAGGTGATTGATTGCACTATGTCCTCCTAGGAGGCATTTAGTATCCAGTAGTACCAGGCACGAATACTATTTTAAGTGAAATGATAATGAAAAGCACAATCCTATGCTACAGCTGGCCACTGCAGTTTTCTGTCTCACCTCCAGAGAGTCCAGAAGCTCTTCGAGCTAGATGGGACCTACTGGTGAGAAGGAGCTTCATCACTCTTAGCCACTTTATAGATAGATACTCATTATTTTTATTTCTAGGATACTTTGACTAAATGAATTACCAAACAAGAACAGAAGAGACTATTCCCAGACCACTGTCAAGCTCACAGATCTAGTCTTTACAGATCTAGACTGTTATGGCAGTTTTGGCAACCTTATTTCAGCAGCTTAGTCGTAAGCCATGATCCTTAGAGAAGTACTGTATGGAACCATGCACAGTGCCATGCCAAGAGAGGCCTGCAAATACTTCTTTGGTTTACATGTTGGACATGATGCAGCAATCCTAAGTGCTCCAAGATGACTAACCAAGACTCACAAAGCCTGGTCAACCAGTAGGTGACTTCAGCATAACTTCTACCTGCAAACACACTTCAGCATATCCATGTACTTATGTACTCAGTACCAAAACTGAATGGAATGGTCTCTGTCACCAAGCATTGTTCCAATACACATATCCTAAACATTTTTTTCTAGTTTTAGCTTAAAACAATATAAGCTTTATGCCAGTATCAGTATTACAGGGTGTGCTGTTTTCAGCTGAGGTACAGTTAACTTTTTTCACAGTGGCTGTATAGGTCTATAGGTCTGTATTTTGGATTTATGCTGAACACAGGGCTGATAATATAGATATGTTTTTGTTATTTCTGAGCAGGGCTCACAAAGAGCTAAGGCCTTTTCTGCTTTTGCAACTGCCACGCTGGCAAGGAAGTTGGGAGGAGACAAACCAGGACAGTTGACCCCAACTGACCACAGGGATATCCCAGACCATATGACATCATGCTCAGTATATGAAGTGGGGGGAAGAAGCAAGAAGGGGGAAACATTTTAAGTTGCAGTTTTTATCTTCCTAAGTACCTGTTACGTGTCATGGGGCCCTGCTCTCCTGGAGGTGACTGAACACCTGTCCATGGGAAGAAGTTAATTAACTTCTTGTTTTGATTCCTGTGTGTATGTGACTTTTGCTTTCCCCTTTAAACTGCCTTTATCTCAACCCATGACTTCTCCAAATTTTACCCTTCCCATTCTCTCCTCAATCCTGCTGGTGTGGGAGTGAGCGAGGGGCTGTGTGGGGCTTGACTGCTGGCTGGGATTACACCATGACAGAGGGAGGTTGTTCCAGGGCTTCACTACCCACATATTTTCAAACTTACTTCTCATTTACAGCCCAAATTTATCAGTGGCCTGTTCCTATACTCTTTGCACGTGCTGCCACTCTTGTCCTTTAAATAGCTTTTCTCTTTTTGTTTGCTTCGTTCTTTTTCCCCCTTATTTGGAGAAAGTAATTTCAGCCACTTATTTTATTGACTAACCCCATCAGCTGCTCTTTGCATTTGCACTACTTTGCCAGCACAGAGGACAAGAAGAGTACACTTAACCCTGACAAGATTCTATCACCACCTAGACCTTTCTCTGTCTCTACTACAAGTATGTCAGCAATCCATGTTTTCCATCTATATATAAAAGTAATGACAACACTGAAATAAGGTAATCTAAAAATAAATTAGGTATTTGTGCTCAAACGTGACACATCTCCTGTCCACACAATCTACCCTTATCTCACTTTCAGCTATTTCTTAGCCAATGATACAAATCCCATGCTGATCAACAATTCCCTCAGCTCACCCAATTGCTTCCTCATGTATTTTAACCTCATCTGCCTGCAGTATTTTTTTTTTGTAAATCAAAGAAAGTGAGTTTATTCATGTATGATCTACTTGTTTTACCTTGCTTTGTTTCCCATTTTTCAAGATTTTTTATCTTTGCATCTTCAATTATCCTTGCCTAAAATATCTACCCCAGGATACTGACTGAACAATCTTTCCTCAAATGCTGTCACGGATGCATTTGTAGCATATTTAAAGAAGAACTAAAAGTATATGTAAGCTTTGACAAAAGTTCAGGGCTTCTAGAAACGTAAGTTCATAATGCAAATAAGAACTGCATTCTTAAAATGCTAAATTTAGAATATAACAAATTTATATGATTTTTAAAAATTTGGGTTTTCTGACGCCTCTTGTCTTCCCATAACTAGGAAGGTTTTCATTTAAACACATTGCAGACAATCACCCTAAAAACATGGATTAGTGCTTTTGTTTGAGATTTTTTCCTAGTTTAATTCTGATTCCAAAAGCTGTGAGTGATGACAGAGCAAAGCTGCAGCCGTGGCTTTTCTTTCTGCAGCATTTAGAAAACAAATGTAATGGTTAGCATGCTGCAAATGAGAACATGAAGTTAGAATAATTTTTTTAAATGAAAATTAGAATACATTTTAGCTAATATATAACTCTAACAAAACCAAAAAAAGGTCATGAAAACTGCCCAACACTACCAACACATTTGCAATCATGCCAGGTAGTCAGAACTGTCAAAGAAAGAAATTGTTGAGCAAGCAGTTGGAAGATCAGGACGCCAAGGTAGATGGCTATAAATATTTAACAAAAATCCTTTAAAAAGTACTCTCAAAAAGGCATTGAATCTTAAGATTGAAAGAACTCATTTACTCATCAAATAATAAACATAAATTCATGAGAAAGTCTATCAGTCACTGATCACTACTAGAATGAAGACAAAATGAGGGATTGATTCAATTTTTTCTGCGATACCCCATTGGCTTGCATGGGATCTCTGTCCCAATTTCACTCACAAGATATTAGCAACACTTGAAGAAATGCCAGCTGACATAGCTCAGGAATAGATATTATACTTCACGCCTTTATAGTACCACAGTAATAGGTATCTTCTAGAGTTTTGCACACACAGGTATGACTTCCAAAAAACCATAAATCCTTTGTGGTTTGTTTCTGTTTTGTGGCTTTTTCTGTCTGACTCTTACTAGATTTCACAAAGTATGTTGGGCTGTCTGTATATGCTTCTGCTTTAAAATATTGATTTCTGTTGCCCAGTCACAAGTTTCAACTTTCATTTTACTGCAACATATATAATACGTTGCAATAAAATACATCTTCTACAAAAAAAGCTGCAATAAGAAAAAAGATAGGGAAAATTACCTTCTTTGACTATATTGTCAGTGAAGAGGCTTGTTAAAATTGTAGCAGGAAGAGTCCCATTGGCTAACAGGATCCCAGAAAGCATTGCCAGTTTTGTCTGCTCCGTCTCAGTAAAGGCTTTAAGAAACAACAGGAGCTGTGGGCCCGACAAGGAAAAAAATACAGATATATTTGAAGCATAGGTAAACAACAGGCAGAAATTAATATTAACAGTTTCTTATTTCTTGAGAAGTCTCACTACAAATTATAGCAATCACATCAAAATCTATCCAGAAGCATGACAGTGTCATTTCACTGATCCCTTGCAATTTCACTTTCTCTAAGAACACAAGCCAGTACCTGAAGAGAGCCTACAAAACAAATGTAGAGAGAGTATTTACAACAGCAGGTACTGCCTTCAAACAGAAAGATTTAGATTAGATTAGATATTAGAAAGAAATTTTTACAGTGAGGGTGGCAAGGCTTTGTGACAGGTTGCCCAGAGTAGTCGTAGATATCCCATCCCTGGCAAGGATGTGTTCAGGGCCAGGCTGCATGGAGCTCTGAGCAACCTGGTGTAGTAAAAGGTGTCCCTGCCCATGGCAAGGGGTTTGGAGCTGGATGGTCTTTAAGGTCCCTTCCAACCCAAACCATTCTAGGGTTCTGTGGAGAATATGGCCTTGGTCAAGTATAAAACACCTGTCTTCTCCAAATATACGTATGTGTGAGTAAAGATAAAAGTACTTGCCACAGGCCTGAGACACACAGAAATTACGGGATCACAGACAGAAGTCTGCCTATTCACATCTTCAGACTTCCAGCTAAGCCACACAGAGTTGCACTTTGTCTCCTAGCTTTCAGAAACCATTGCTCATGCAAACAATAAAAGGATGGGAAAATTTCCTGGTTTTCTTTTAGGGAAGGGAACACAGTACAATTACAACAGATTTTTTACTGGCTAAAATAAGAAATATATTTCAAGTTCAGACATTCTTGATATAGCTGACAAAGGACACGCAGGAACACAGGCTGATTTAAGACCTTGCCATTCCCAGTACTAATTACAAGAGAAAACAAATAGCTTGAGAAAAAATTACAAATCTCATCATCTTGGAAGATCTGAACTACATATACACCTTTTAATACTAAAAATGGCAATTATGTCTATTTTTAAAATATTAATTTCATATGTTAAAATTATTGACTTGAGAGCATATTGATGAGGCACATTACGCCCTTTTCCCTTTACATCAGAAAAAAAGGTCATGCAAAAGGAGATTTTGTCAATGGCATTACTGTTAATAATGTTTTCATAATGTGCTGTTAGCGATCACAATATGGGTGATAGGAACAAAGAGGCAAGACAATAAAGGACAGCTTCATTCAATGCAATAAGCTGCTGATTCCATCAGATGCTAGCTTACAAATTTACCATTGCCACAGAAGAAGGGGAAAAAAAAGTACTCTAGATACAATTTTCCAGCGTTTAAAAGAATTCTCATTTTCTTCTTCATAAGGAAGAAGAAATGGCACCCCTGCAAAAGGGTGTCCTGACCTGCTGTCAGGACACCTTTTTTTCTTTTCTACACGATCAACAAATGCAATTAAGGCAAAACGGTTTGTTTTGGTAGAAAATTCTCACCAGGCTTCCACATTAAGGGTACTTCTCAATTATCAGATTCTACCCATACAAAGGGACAGAATATTACAGATGTCCCCATCCTTGTTTGTTACCATGGACAGTGAGAGATCTTCTCTGAGATATCTAAACAGCTAATCAACTAACAATTGTAAAGCTTTCTAAATGCAGTGACACTTAAAAATCCAAGTAATTAATGAAGTTATTAAATCTCATGCAGTGTTTTATGAATAGTTCTGCTCTGCATCTGTGAACAGAACTGAAAAAACCCTCATTCATACGGTAGTACTTACATAACGTCAGCTTTAAATTACAGCTTACACAGGCCTGAATGACTCAACCACAGACAAATCACTCGGATTTTTTTTTAGTGGGCTTCAGCCAAATGACTGCAACATACACTTTCAGCTTAAAAGAACAATTATGAAACTACAAAATCTCAAGGTGCAATTTTATTTCAGCAAACTGTGACTCAACCACAAAATGTATGAAAATTTGGGATGCAGAAGAATGGAAATCATTATTTCTAAATATATGAATGAGAAACAAACGGGGTGCTATACTTCCAAGTGCAGCAACTAACCGGTGTGTATAATAGTGCAGGCAAAGGAACTCCAGGGCCACATCTAATGGAAGACTCAGAACATTTTTACAGAATTTCAATATAATGGTAGTGTAAACTGGAAGCTTGTGGATTTAAAGCTTTCTTTATACAAGCTTTATCAATAACACTGTACTAAAATGAGATCTGCACAAGAAAAAAAAAGTCAGAATTAGACCTCTTTACTGGAAGTACTGAGACTTAATAAAGAGGAGACAGCTTCAGATTTCTGTGTACCCCACTTAAATCTTTTTTCTTCTGCTTCTATATAAGCAATAGATGAGGATTTTGATTAGAAAGTGGTCACACTGACTACTCTAATGTTACAGACCAGGTTTTGACATACTTCTGAGCTCTTATCAGTAATGTGCAGGTCATGAACAGTTATACCCATTCACATCAAATTTGAGCCAGGACAGCAAGGATCTAGCTGGAAAGCCAAAGTTACAGCTGCAGTCCAAGATGGAGACAGAATCTATGAGAAGGACACCCTAATTTAAATAGTAATAATAAAAACTCTAATTTTGAGAAATCTGTATTCATTCAAATATTTAGGAAGGTCTGAAAACATATGTCTATGGAGTTTGCAGTCTCATTTTCTTCCCCTTCCTCTGAAACACACTCCTTGCAAGTCTCTTAGCATTAATGTGGTTTCTGGTGCTCTTGAACTGCAGCCCACTGCAGTATGTTTTAAACAGAACCCTCATCTTTTATGAATCCCTTGCTACTTAAAGTACTGTTGGTGCTACTACCCTAATTTTTGTTTTACTAATATTTTTCAAAAGCAGTTCAAACCTAGACTTTTCTGCTGTTTAGGGATACTATTCTATACTTTCCAGCAATTGCACAACATAATTTAGGGGGGGACAGGGTGATAGGAAAACCCAAAACCTTTCATAAACCCATTTTAAAAACAGAAAAAGAACAAAAATTTCAGTTCAAAGTTGCTATTTCAGACTTTTATTGCTGATTAATTTCAGCACTCTTCTTTTATCATCACAATTATAAAACTCCGTAGGGAAGTCACAAAACGTCCAAGAAACTTCAGAATAGTTCCCAACCACCCACAGAATGTTCTCCAAGCTAATGCTTCCCTGCTGTTAGCCAAGCACAGATATTACTGCTTTCATTAGATACAAACTGATTCCAGGCATAAAAAGGGCAGCTCTGGCTCACAATTTTGTATTTCTATGATATCTGTAAGAACTCCCAACAATTTAAGCAGTAATTCAGAATACCTAATAAGCACAAGACCAGACCTAATGTGATGTTCCGTGCTATTTTTATCATTAAAGAAAAAGTCTTTTAAGCACAAATTCTGGGCGTAGAAGATGTGGACCAGTAAACACATGCATGCAACATTAAAAAGCACACAAGAAAAACAAGTGCTTGTGATCACCTCTTGTGATCTGGAAACCTCAAATGGTAAAAATGAAGGAACTCTACCCACACAGGAAGCATGGTGTCTTTTTATGTCTTCATTATCTGAACTGGTCTGTTTGTGACAGCTTGTCACATCTGCAGACAGCACTGAACTGTCAGCAATGGAGAAGGCAGCTAATATAGCAACAGATATCTGGTGAGTCTTGCCTTTCATTTAACTGACTTAAAGCATTTCTGCTTATTCCCCATTTGATCTCAGAATGTTATTCTCCTCTTATTTCCTAATTCCTAGCTTAATTTATGGTTCTTTCATTAGGAAAATAGGAAGACAAATAACGGATGTCACAACATCTCCCAGCACTTCAGATGTCCTCTCATGACTCAGTAATATTTACCACTGATAAGACAAAAAATAAACTTATCTGTACTCTATCCCAATTTTAGTATTAAAAAGCTTATATAGAAAATTACTTAAACATGCAAACACACTAAATAGACAGATTACAACAGCATTCTTAATCTACAGAAATACATATGTGGAGAAAGATGAACACAAGTTTGGAACTTAGAATTTTACTGAAATTACTGCAAAATGTCATGGGCCTATGCCAGTACACTGGCCCATGCTCATATGAACTTAAGCTGCCTACATCAAAACACAGCAAGTAAGCAATGCATCCAAACATCTTTGTCTTCTGCTGAAATTGCTTGCACAAAATAATTTAGATGTAAAACTTTACATACATGGTTTGCTTATGTCATTAGAAAAAGGAGTAACTGGCAATTCTGAGGAGAGAGAATTAAGAAATAAGGCAACTCAAAACTAGAAGCAGACAAAAAAGGGAAAGATGGTAGGAAATAATGTCCTAATGACAAAGTTGTGATCTAGAAGACGTAAAGCAAATACTTGTGCAAATACTGCTATCTGAGATAATCTCTCTTGAAAGGAAAGTCCCACTGACACCATCTGCTTCTTTAGCGTGAAACTGCTGGTATTGCCTTGGTTTTTTTGGTATGCCTTTTTCTGTGAGAAGAGCTGATTTTCCCCCAAGTGCTCTATCTGCCTAATGAGTCTGCCAGAAACATCACTTTCATTGCTGGGACAGTGACCCATAAAAAAAATATCAATGAGTCAGACACTTCATTACATATCTAACAACCAACTAACTGCAGTAGTCTTTGGTCTAGCAGAAACATTTTCTGGAAATACAAATGTATCTATCTTCTGGCCCTCCACAGGCAGCTGCTCCTGTACAAATTAGAGCATGCAGGGATTAAAGATTAAGTAGTAAAAAACCCTGCAGTCTTGCAAGTGAGAAAACAGCCACTTTGTGGGTTCACACAAGCAGGAGGAGGGAGAAGGTAAGCAAAAGGCACTCACAAGTAGTCCTGAAGAGTTTTAAGGGCAATGGCAGTGGAGGTGCAATACACAGGCACAAACATCCTCACAACCACCTTCCTAGTTTCTAGGTCTCTAAACATTGGATTAACTGAGGAACAGGATACACCCTGCATACCCAGGAGCCACACCAAGATTCACACCAGCACCATGGGTGGTGACAGAAGGGCAGATGGAAAGATCTCCCCATGGCCTAAGACCACTGTGCAATCCTCCTCTCATGATTTGTCATAAAAGATATAGTCTGACACTGAAAACTATCCAAAAAGCATGTACATAAAATTGAGGTTTGCGGTCTGCAAGATGAACAAGTCCACTCTGATCCCATGCTGGCATGGCTAGGATGTTTCCAATGGCTTTCAATGAGTGGCTTGGCTCCAGTCACATTGCACCTCAAATGACTGCTTTCTCTCAAGCTGACATGTGGCTAAACTTCACATCAGAGGCACTTGTTCCTTAACTAAGAGTTAAATTATTATGTTTTAACCATAGTCTCATCTTGTCACTAAGAGCACAAAGTGAATCTTTGGAAGCTGAAGAGGATGCAAAGCCAAGCAAGTTACAGAAATGAGCGGAGGTGGCTTGAATTGACATGGCATTTGCTTAATATGCTGAGCACTCTCTGAAACTTGAATGCTGTGAGTCAGCGCTTCTCATGTCAGTGATTACAGTAACTAACAGCAGGAACATTAGATTTGTGTAGGGACAGAGGTAAATTTAGGTCTTTAGAATGATGTACTGAGTAATCAGCATCAGTTGACAGGCATGCTGGCCACAAGTGTAAAAATAATTTCCTGTATGAGCAAGAATTTATAAATCAGAGCCAAATTAATTCAGGCACAAGAAGCGGTGGTGAGGTATCAAGCTCCAAATGTGCCCTCATTTGACCCTTGTAGCAACCTTTTTAATTTTTAAATAATAGGGAAACACACTTTTATGTTTAACAAATATGATACTTTAGTCATGGGACAGGTTTTGTCACTACCAGCATGCCTGTTAAGTTACAGGAAAGTACAGTGTTTATTACTTATTCAGGCTTTTAGAAAAAGATATTGACATCTGTTACTAGGAACTCAAAATAGATAAAATAAATCTGTATTTTGTTTCTCCAATGTTTTTACCCTGGCTTCTCCTGTTTCCTTAGAAGTCAGTATCACAAAACAAAACAGTATCCACAAATAGCGGCTACAGTCTAACAGGCAAATCCTGAGCACTCTGCCACTGGTGAGGACTTGCTCTTATAGTTATCTGTGGTCACAAATACAAAAAACTTGTGGTTAGGATTCATTCCACAGTGCAAGAGTGGTTTAACACTCATACATCAAGAGACATCCTGCATAGAATTTTTTAGAAAAAAACAGAGAGATGTTCTATTTGCAGGACAGTAATACCACTTCTCATTATGAGATATATCCCAAAGTGTATCAAAGTTTTGCACAAAACAAGTCTGGAATGAGAAGGTGAGTTTGGCCAGAGCAATCAAAGGAATCATTAATTCAGAAATACTCTACATCAAGTGCTTACTGCAGCATTCCCACAGAGCTGAGTTTGCAGAGTAAAGCTGCCTCCTGTAGATTCCATCCTCTTTTCCAGTAGAGCTAAATAAAAGACCTAATGACATCACATTCATACATACACAATTATATTAGAAATAGAATAAAAAATACTAGCATTCCAGTAAGGACTGCAATCAACATTACCTTTTTGATTTCATCTTCAAATGCTTTCTCCAGATATTTGTATCTCCTGATAAGTTTATTGAAGACCTAAAAATAAATACAGATTAACTTAAAGAGTGCAACAATTGCAGCCATCTTTACAAAAAAAAGCAAAGGGAAGCAAGCAGCTTGCAGAATGACATTTCTGCACTGCTGTCTGCCACATGGAGATAACAAAACACCTTCTCTCAATTTTGTGATTCTTGCTTCATAGAGCAATGCTTGAATCAGAGAATTTATTGCAGTTTGAATCTTTTCATATTTCTCAAAATATTTTTCCTACTCTACTTTCACCCTATCCATAGATAAAAGCAAGGGAGAGGAGGAGAAGGAGGGTAACTCTGCACCCTTCCCCCAGTAATGCAGCCCTGGGGAAGCTCTCAGCTGTAGGCTGATGGAGTGAGGCAGTCAGAATGATGGGCATCTTCAGTAGATGCAGTATCTTGGCAAATCAACTAACATAAATGCATACAACAAAATACACTACTGACAGAGAAAGAGGAAGAACATTTGCCAAAGCTTCTACAACAATTACGTTATTGGAAGCACTTGTTCTCCAGTTTTGACCATTTGTTTCCCATCACACAACCACAAATTATGAAGCCAGAAGCAGCACAGGTGCAGAGTTCATTCAAGGTGAAGAAGGAAGAGATAAGAAATTAAATAAACAAATCATTGCTCGCAGTGCTGTATAAAAGCACAAAGCCTGTACATATGACACACTGTCACAGGTAAAAAGGTTTATGTGGGGAACAAATGACATTACTGCCACACTGGGTAGGGGAGGAAGGAAAATAAGGCTTAGAAAGCTTCAATTCACTTTCCAGAATATAAAATACATCCAAACAACCTAACTGGTAGTATTTTGGCTCAGAAAAAGTGGAAAATCAAGTGTGGCCACACTGAGAGATAGAGATACACAGAATCCTAATAAAATAAGATAGACGATGAAGATGTAAGATTCTTGTTAATATTTCCAAACAAAGTTTGGCATATTTTTTTAAGTCTCTGTAAATAACAGAGGCGTGACTTCATATGCAAATAATCTCCTAAAATGTCAATACTAACTTCAGTCTTTTTACTTGAAGACTTTTCACTTTTAATTGTTTCCATAACTAAGCCCACAAAAAATCAGCTACGCTACTGGTTCATTTGGGAGACTGAGTAAGAAATTACCTTCTAGGTCTCTTCTAGATTAAAAAAAAAATCTAAATACTATTTTAGACTAACTCCACATTTTAATAGTATGGTGAGAACTCTATTTTTCATTATGCATGAGAAAATGGCAAGGTCAATAAAAGGATACATCTCTTCAAGCATTAATTACAAAATAGTGGCTTTTGGTTGAAGTGCAGAGAATCCACTGAACATTCCACTCCTTCAAATTCTGAATCCTATCCATTTTTCAATATGCAATCTTTAAATTTCTCCTTGGAGGACTGGCACTGCCAATTTTTGTTCAAAAAAATCATTAAAATATTAAAATTCAAGAAGACAGAATCAATGCCTTTACTGGTAACAGATTTTCCTGAAGCACAATACCCCATTTTTAAGAGATGATAAAGATGATGCATAAGAAATATTGACTCCCTTTCCAAATGTAAGTATATTTCACTAATTTAGATTATTAACATGTTTTTAAAGGAACTTTCTGCTATTAAGAAAACATTTCTTACCAATGCAGATTTTGATCTCAGCACTCTTTAAATCAACTATGCACCCTTCCAGCAACTTATCACAGGGACAGCAGCTTTTATGCTTTTAGTTGCTGTCTCCAGCATTCCAGTAATAACTAGTGATTTAAAAAGATAAATACATACTTAATTAACAATAGAGCTTTGACATATGGGAGTTGCCAGGGTATTGCATTTTTATGCAATCCTACTGGTATTCAGAATTGCATGGTGGCTTTGAACTTTCCATGGAATTCTTACTGTACTTTCTCAGATAATTACCATCTTCCATTAAGGAATTATGTAAAGTTAGCTTCTTTCCAAGAATGTTTTAGGGTTCACTGTTTTTTTGTATTAATTTCACATAGGCCTATTTATGCAAGCCTTATTCCTGCAGGAAGAAATTATACATCACATATGTAGGAGAAATGAAAGCTCTTGGAATACATGCCCAACTCCTTACTAGTTATGCAACTAAAGGTTGGTGGTGTGAGCTTTATATTTTTTGTCATGCATGTACTTCATAGAATTGTTTAGGTTGGGAGACAGCTGTAAGACCATAGAGTCCAGCTGTTAACCCAGCAGTGCCAAGTGCCATTAAACCATGTCCCTAGGCTACCACATCTACAGATTTCTTAAATATCTCCAAGACTGGTGACTCTACCGTTTCCCTAGGCAGTCTACTTCAATGTTTGACAACTCTTTCAGTCAATAAAATTTTCCTAATATCCATCTAAACCTTACCTGGCACAACTTGAGGCCATTTCCTCTCATCCTGTCACTTGTTACGTGGGAGAAGAGACTCATTCCCATCTGGCTACAGCCTCCTTTCAGGGAGTTGTTGAGAGCAATAAGGTCCCCCCTGAGCTGCCTTTCCTCCAAGCTAAACACCCCCAGCTCCCACAGCTTTTCCTCACAGGACTTGTGCTCCAGACCTTCTACAGTTCTACTGCCCTTCTCTGGACACTCTCCAGCACCTCAGTATCTTTCTTGTAGTGAGGGCCCCCAAAACTGAACACAGGATTCGAGGTGTGGCTTCACCAGTGCTGAGTACAAGGAGATGTACACTGCCCTGGTCCTTCTGGCCACACCATTGCTTATAAAAGCTGAATTTCTGATACAGTTCATGTGTTTCTCAAAATATGGTCATATAAATATTTCAGTAGGTGCACAAAAAAGGTAAACAAAATTAATAAGTATGATGTCTAGAAATAGACTCAACCTATGGTAGACTGTGATAAGCAAGACTGCTTTTTTTACAGAAAGCATCGCCAACTGTGATCAGATTATCTTAGAAAGCCTATTTTCTTACCTAAAATGTATATGTTAGGGCAGATTAATGATTAACTGGATTTTCAATTGGTCTGTAGCTAGCCTAGTGCAGCCTAGACAGTCTGCAGATGTTCCACTATAATCCCTTTTGACACATAAATGGAAAACAGTAATCAGCAATGCCTTTACTGACCTGAGCATAATTTCGGATGGCATCATGATCTTCATCTGCAAAAAATACACAGTGGCTGGTCATCTTGGTCTTGTCATTATCATCTATCCGTGTGCCTCCAGGAGCTGTAAGAAAGGACAAAAAAAAAAAAGGCAAGGAAGGATTTCATACCTTTAAAGAATGTAAACTTTAATAAGCCTAGTAAGTCTTACATTAATATCACTGAGGCAAAAGGCCACAGTAAGAGTTAGCAGGGGAGAGGGAGAAACAGAGACAGACCAAGCTTTGCTGACATGTGGTGACACCTGACAGAAGGGACACCTAGCTGATAGCCTGCACCGTAGATCACACAGTCCTCACAGGACTGAGAGATTCAGTGCACCCTAAGAAATCTCACCTGGTCTTGAGAGCAGAGAGTGATCCATACACTTCCTTTACACACCCATACTTACTTGATCACTCTCTGCTTACACATTATTTTAACTCTTACTTTAAACACATTTGGAAAGGATTTACATTATTATTATTTAAATAATAATGTAAATCCTTTCCAAAGAGAAAAGTATTAGCACTGTGTTAGAAATCTGAGTACTTGGAACATCCTGCTAACCCCTCTAATGCTTACCACCAGGCTCATGTAAACATTCAAAACACTGGCTTATTTTGTTGAGAGTTTTTTCCCCTACGTATTTCCACTAGCTTTTGTTTCCTGCATTACCTCAAGTCTTGCAAAAACGTCTTTTCTTCTTACATACCAAAGAGCAGGAAGCAGAAATCAAAGCAACGTGACCAGTAAAAGGAGAGAACTTACTCAAAGAGAAAAGTGAAAAGTATATTTTTGCCAAAAGCTGCCACTGATACTTGGTAGAAATCCAGTGAACATCCACAAAGCACACCTCATTATCCTTCACTTCTCTCAGCTACCTTTCGTTGCAACATCTACAAAGCAAGATTTGCAGCAGCTCTTAACCTCGAGTGCTGTTTTACACCTTTTTATGCTAATAAATCCCTCTGCTTCCCCTAGCTAGCATGTCTCTCATTCTCTCTGCTGTTGCAATTATATGCTGGCTTAGCTCAGACTGATGGCTTCTCAGAGCAGTATCCAGCAAGTACTGGGGTGCTACTGCAAGACAAAAAACAAACAGAGCTATGATATGAGATGCAAGCAGTGAAGTTGTAATACAGGTTATAATTTCCACTGTAGAGGAAGACAGCATCTTAAAAGAAGCAAGCAAGGCTGATCATCAAAATTCTCTGTCAGATACTCTGCAGGTTACCTAACATGCTGCCAGCTACCAAAATATCAAAGAGTGTGTCAGCATAGCGGCGGTAATCAAGTCGTGAGCCTGCTGCATCCAGAAACTTGGCTATGGCCTCCAGGTCATTCCCAGCTTCATTGAGGCCTTGGACAATCGTATCCCTGAAGACTGTGGGTTCAAATTTCTCCTTTTCATCTGAAACAGAGTGAAATAAGGAGAAGGAGAGGGAGAGTGTCAGTTTTCAAACTTGTTAAAATCCTGTATCAGTCAGCAATTGAAAGGACCATGGCACCTAATATACTTTTCTCATTCTGGTCAACACACTAGAAGTTTGTTTGTCTTGTATAATTTCTAGAAATTCTGCAGTGTTTACCCTTGCTTCCCCTCTCCTCCTCATCTCCCAACACCAAAACACACACAAACATATGGGAATAAATAAACAGAGGAGAAGCAACTATTGAAATTGTTTTCAGTCTCCATACTCTACTCTAGCTGAAGACATTATCCTGCGTGTAGCATTGTGCATTGCTAAATCTGAAAGCAGAATAAAGGGAATGCCAAGCTATGCATACATAATCTCAGTGTATGAACATTTTATTTTTCATCTCTTGCTATTTTTCTTTTAATAACTAGTCACATAGCTAAAACGTTTTGAAAAGACAAGTATTCAGAAAAAAGGAGATTGAGGTATCAATAAAACTAGTTTTTGAATAAACATTTAAGGCTACACAATGTAACTAAGGATTTATATTCACAGACCTAAGCAGCACTAGGAACATAGCACTCGCACGGCATTTTCCACAGCTGTCCCCTGTTGAATTCAATTAAGGCACAGCCTGACCCCCACACAATGTCACTGTGTCAAGGTCATTAGTCACAACAGAAACAACTGCAACCTGCAGATAACTCCTATGTAGATTTACCCGTGCCTCCTGCTGCCTTTTTGCCCACACAGTTAACAGCTTACCATGGCCACTGGAAGCTTCTTAAGAAAGCTCGTCCTGGCTTTATGTAAGGGCACAAATGAAATACCTGTTACTGTTTAAATAACTCTGAACTTCAGAAAGAAAATTGCAAGCTGTTCTGTGCACTCAAGCCCTGATTTGTTATCACTTGCTGACACAAACACTGATACAAGTTCTTGAAAAAACAGAAAATGTTATATCCAGAGGATCAATCCAGAGATTTTTACTTACCGGGATAAATGAAAATTGGTTAAATTTCTGTCTAAACACGTGCTAATCCAGTCTGAAACATGCCAGCTGCAGCTCTTGCAGGCTTTTTGTGACAAGAGGTTCTCGCCTTTATGCATCCTCTGGCTGCAGGCTTCTGTTCCTTGCTACTCACAGGGCAGCTTTTCATTCCAGGCCTTAAACAAGAGACCTCACTTTTTAACAGCCTCTTCCCTAATCTCTTCCCTCCTGCCACAGTACTTTCATGGCAATTAAATAACTGTTTTACAGACAATTCCTACTTTTGATAGCTGTTCTATTTCTCATACAGAAAATGCCTCTCTCCTCTGCTGCATGTACCCGGGGTGCACTCATTCTACCATCTTCAGCACTTCACTTGTACATTCTCCTCTACCTCCAATGCATCCCCTTCCTCCATAGCAATCATACCTGGAAGGCATATAGCAGTCCCTTCCACTCAGTGTCCTGGGCCACTGGGAAGCTCAGGTGACTAGTCCATTTGTCCTTCCAAGGAGCCTGGCAGCACACAGCCAGCTGCAGTTCAAGGGCTGTCTCTCAAGCACTAAACACTGGAAAACTGTAGCATCCTGTTATTTTCCAGAAATCCCCTGCTATGCCTGGCTTTTCATGACTTACTGAGTCTACTACCCATCTTCACGCGGATTGCTTCCCCATCCTGCAAATGTGACCTCCTCAGACCAAAACTGAGACAACCCATGGACACTCATATATATATGCACATGCAACCATCTGCTCCCAACTCTGGCTCATCCTGAAGTGATGCACACAACCAATACCATGCTCTCACTATCCAATACACTACTCAATATGTCCCTTTGCTGGATTGCAAATCACTTCTTCCCAGGCTTTTACTTCACACCAGACCTTGGAAATGTTCAGGCTCTCAGCTGTGTTACCTCGACTTTGGCTGTGATGAAAACCTGGAGTCTGTGTTTTGAGGAGCCACCTCCCCTATCTGCAGGGCACGCCCATCATGGACAAACCAGAGGGCTGAGAGGGAACTGAAGAATGTGCCTTTGCTCTGGGGAAATGACTACTGCAATCCTGTCTTGAGCCACCAGACATGTTACCAAATACTAAGTTGCAGCTCTCCTCCACCTTGAAGTACAAAAACCAACCCAAAACAAGGAACAAACCAGTCAACCAACCCACAAACAATCCAGTCTTTTACTGAATTAAGTACTTCAGGCAATTCTACTTTTTTTAACAATTCCACCCATATACAAGGATCTGAGTATAACAATTCTCTTTTGAATTGCCAAGTACGTATTATTTGAAGGGTAAAATAAAAACAATGCTTGATGACACATCAACCAGCAGGAAGACAGACTTTTGTCTTAAGAGTTTAAAAAAAAAAAATCTTGCTTTACTTTTCAAATGTATTTTGCCTAAAAAGATGTTCCCATCTAAATTGGAAGGTATTATATGCCTGGTATCACGGGTACACAGTGCTCAGTACAAACACAAATACCATGATTAATATTTCTTAGCTCTTTTAAATAGATTCTTCCCCTGCCCCAGAAGTCCTCCTCTCATCTGTAGTACTGTGTTATTTTCTTGTCTATCATCATCTAAAATCTTGTCTATCATAGAAACAGGAGGTGAAACGATTTATAATTTTATTGAAACATTTTCCTACCAAGCTAATGTACTGAAGAGGAAATATGCTGATGTAGTACAAGAGGGTGAGTAAGAAGCCATCACCAAAAAGCGGTGCCAGTCTGTTGAGCTATCAAGTGCACAATTACCAAACAAGCACAGCTCCAATCATGGGCTAGCAGAGGCAGGTGTAGCTTGCAGATGTGATGCACACAATATCCACTGCAGTGCTATACACAGCTCTTCATGTTCAGCATGTTCCCCGATCCTTATTTCCCATCTTTTGCTTCTAAGAAAATCACAAAGCACATTCATAGCCCTGTCCTTAAGAATTAATTTTCTCTTCAAAATAAGGCCCATAACTGTAATTCAGTGGAAGAAAAAAGATAATATGAAGTAAGAAGATGGGCCAAACAAGGTAATGTAAAGGTTTTAATATTGACTTTTTATTAGATAATTTTCTTCCTAAAAGTACTATGCAGCATTTTGCTCAGCTTAATTTGCACCATTTTTTTAGCTTTTATTAACCCTGTATTATCTATACCATGGGAATGAACCTAGGTATCAGGTATTGTCAGCTTACTTCAATGTGGACTGTTTGATCCTCTTAGTGCTTTGGGAAGCTTTTTGTCCTGTAGGTATTTGTCAACATTCTGGATACATAAATCTGCCTTACCACCTACTGGCATTTTTGCTACTCCAATTTTCCCTCTTCCATTTCAGAAGACACAGAGACATTTCCTTGTATGCATGCATTCAGTCAATGCAGTCCACATCCCATGTATCTGCTCCATAAACACAACTACAGCCAGACACCAACCACCACTGATCCTCACAGAAAAAGGATACTCAACAGGTACTGAGATTATACCAAGAACTAACCAAACTATTTTACTTGCCTAGATTGATATGAACTGTGAAATGCCTCCTTCTCTTGGAAGGAACAGCATCATTTTTCTTCCTTCAAATGTTTTTAAAGTGATTTGAATGTTTGCCACTATATCTGCTGCAGGCAAGGCTTATTCCTTTCCTTTGGTTAATCAATATAACTAGAAAAAGTGCGATCTACAGGCTCCTCCTTCACTGACCTCTCCCAAGGATATTTTAGGCATTAAGTACACTTTCAAACTCTAAATTAAAAAACATTGTATTATTCTTTTTTGCTCTCTGAAAGCTCAGAAATTGTCCACAACCCAAGATCAGTTGCAGCTAGCTAACCAGTGATAACAGTTCACATACGCAATTAACTTTATTAGATGCCTGACTGCAGTGTCACACCTCGCTGAGATGGCAGTGCTCCAGGAATCTGCAGAAGGGAAAAAGGAGCATCATGGGACACAAATGGGTAAAAACAAGCAGCTCACTGTCCCCGGCATGTGCATGCTTCGGACCCCCTACCTGCCTGCCTGTTACACACCACAGAACAGTCTCCAAAAACTGAAATGTCATGGTCAAACCACAGCCCTGTCCTACCTGGGTGACATTTCGGGACTCCCGGATATACTGAAAGTCAGCATAAAAAGAACCTAATAGTATCTTCTAGTCTTAAGTCAAAGATATAACAACCTGTGACACTGCTGTGATACAAAAGTATATGGAAACATAAGGGAATAAACATACTTGGAAGCCATTTCTCTTCCTCAAGCACTCTGCCTCTAGAAAGAACCAAGTATCTACAAATTTCTAAGCAGGATATTAAAATATTAAGGCAATCAGGACATGATTTTTAAGAAGAGTTTTTATGCTTTGAGTACAAAAAGCATTTGCACGTTAAAATTTCTATATTAAAGCCACTTAATAACCACAGTCCCATTTAAGTAACCTCTCTCAAAAGAAAAATCCCAACCAATCTTTCAGACCATCCCCTGTATCTTTTCTTTCTTCCATGTACTCAGTGAGTTATCTAGGGCTACTTCCAATCACTGTAAACAGAAATCCAAGGGATAGGCACAGAATTACAAATCAAATACCTTTATTTATTCTAATTATTGCTTGTATTAAATAGGAATCAGAGATCAAATCTGTATTAGGACAGATTATGCCAAACTCAGTGGAAAACATGAGGTGAAATATCTCTATAAGATAGAGAGAGAATATTTTCTAGGACAAGTTTATCAAATAATGTATTTACCACAACTGACTGACCTAGACTGAAAAATACATGGGATCAATCCCACAGCGTGCATGTCCAGGTGCTTTTACTGGGCTGATCTGGCAGACAGATTTCCTTAGGCATTGTTAATTCCACTCCTCTGGCTACATCTATATGGTTGTGAGTTAATGCAGTGTATAGCTCCCACTGCATAATGCTCTCAACTGCGCTGACATAAAGTTAATCCCACTAATTACAGGAGCTCCATGACATTTAATTACAAACAATACTGGTTTCTTTTTTAATTAGCTATCCTTACGAAAGTTGTATGTGCACCATAGGAAAGACATTTGCATTTAAGAGACTGTACCAGTGAAACAAACTGAAGAAGTGCTGGGTGCAAAGGAGGAAGGATGAGAGAAAGCTGGCACTGTTTTTTAACACAACTGAAACCAAACTATTTTGCAATTGCTATCTAAGCTTCATGATCATCCCAGATTTCTAGACACATCATTCAGCTCTTCGGACTTGTGCTAGAATTTGCTAGAATTTCTGAGAAAGGTTACCAACTCTTTTTTTTCTCTCATCCACACTAAGAAAATGCTCTTATTTTCATTTGCTGTCACAAGACATTTAGACAAGCTTTTGACCAGAAACAGGAAAGTCAAGATGGAAAAAGTCTGTTTCATGACAGCTAGGAACCTCACCTGTGTCTGTAGTAATAATCTAGTATTATACCACCAAAGAATCTGATCCCTCTTTTCACAAACCAGACTTTTGGTTTTGATTTTTGTTGGGGGAACAGGAAGGGAATAAAATAACTAATTACATATATTTTGTTTCTTTGCCTCAAACCGTTGGACATACATCCCAGCCACCTAAACCACAAAAAATAAACTCTGAGTATAGTATGAGCAGGTATGTTAAGATAACACCTGCTGTGCCAGAATACCTGGATGGTCAGTACAATCAGCAGCCCTCAGCTTTCTTTAAAAATTGATGCTCTACTGTACTTGGTCAGTGTTGGTCATGTTTACAGAAAATCAGTATCACAGTGAGTAAAATGGGACTCACACAATTGTTTTATTTTAACAATTATAAAAAATGACTACACTAAAACAGGAGAAATAAATACTTGTGAAAAAGGAAGTTTCTGAACTCCTGACCTGAAAGCAGGGCCAGTGAGATGATCTGACCATCTCATGGAGAAGGAAGGTGAGAAAATTCTTTTTTAGACATGGAAGGTTAACTTATAGACATGGCATTGATTTGAGTCAAAGAATTAAAAACGAAAATCCAAACAAAAAAGCCCCAATAATTTTCTTTACACAACCTTTAAATAAAAGCTCGTGTTTTTTCTTAGTTGAAAAGGACATTTTAAGAAACACCCAAACCAAACATCTAACATGTTTTCTTCATCATATGTAAACATAAACTCATTCAGCATCCAGTCTTTAACTGAAGCTTCCACAAGACTTCATAGCTAATAAACCCAAATTTTAAATAAAGTCCTAGGATATACAGTAAAAATAATAGAATTCATACAGCTTAGTTAAAAGTAACATCTTCAGTCTTAACATGACTGAAAAGAAGGGGAGAAAAATCCTTTAGGTGAACTTTCAACTATTCCACCTGCTCTGTTTCTAGTAATTTTAACAAAGAGGAAAATAAAGAAAAAAAATGTAATGTAACTTACCCCTCTTCCTAGTTTTGAACCGCTGGCCTGTTAGCACCGGCTTCTGATTCTTATTCATAAAATTTCTGGAGAAAGAAAAAAACAGGGAAAACATTTATACTCTTAGCATTTACAGGCAGTAGTTTAAACAAAAGGCAAAATAAAGACTCAGTGTAGCAAAATCCCAACATGTGAAAGATAAAGAAACTTCTTAACACATATTCCAAGAGTAATTCACATTATCTTTACGACGAAGAGCACTACAATCCAAAGCTAACTTCAGTGAGAGGTGTTTCTCTTAAAATCTGG
Source organism: Drymodes brunneopygia (assembly GCA_013400955.1). NCBI lineage: Eukaryota > Metazoa > Chordata > Aves > Passeriformes > Petroicidae > Drymodes > Drymodes brunneopygia. The sequence continues at coordinate 259,059 of VZTZ01012069.1, forward strand.
CTGTTGGCATCTCTGTAAAAAACAGCGCAGGCTTGAAACTGAACAGGAAGGTGATGAAGTCACTGCCCTTACTCCTGGGGCAGGGGTACAGCATCACTGCCCACGCAGCTCTTGCGGATGCTGGGGACACAGAAGCCACTAAGGCAGAGGACTGGGAGCCATCCTGGTGAGGTTCAGCATGGCACAGGTCTCACCCTCTGGCACAGTCACCAGGCAGACAGACGCCCAGGGTTATGCACTGTCCAGCTCAACACAAGACTTCATGGTCCAACCACAGAGACAGTGCTCTAACCACCAAATTCTAATCAAACATTTCTTACAAGCATCACTGTATCTTAGTAACTTTTGGTTCAGAAAAGCATGTGGGTGTTGTAAAAATAAAAGAAGATAAACAAATCCCTCGCCCCATCAACTTTGTACATAAATACGGAGTTAAGGACCTACATGGCACATCACATAACAGTAAAAAATACTGAGCTTGTACTACTTCAGACCTTTACAGCAAATCTCAACATACAATGTTAAATTGGGAAGTGATAATTTATTAATGTCATTTTATCTAAATAAGGAAAACTATTTTCAAGCTTTGGATATAATCAGTTTCATAACACAAAATGCAGTTTATGCAAAGAGCAGCTAAACCAAGAGCTGAATGCAAACAGCAGCAAGTAAAAGGAAGCTTTGCAGCAGGTAGGAATTACCACAGGTCACCCCCCACCCCGGTCCTGCCCACAGCACATGTGAGCCCTGAAACTTAGAGGCCACCTACTTCACACCTTGCAGGCCATTAGGTCACTGTTACATAAGAGTTGCTTGTCCAAAATCAAGCCTTCTCATGCAAGACTTTGAGCATGTTCTAATAACTTCAGTTTTATAAAAGTCTGTATTATTGTATTTCTTCATTGTGGACCCAGCAGATCTAGTTTAAAAGTACACAGATTTGCCAACGTGCTTCCCATCCTAAATGAAAAGAAATTCAAGCTCCATGGCTGAGAAAGAAGCCATCAATCACAAGTCACTATCCAAGTAGTGTTTTCTCAATCCCTGAAAGTTCATTTAACTCTCTTAAAAATGCTCCAGCTATACAATATATTCCCACTCATCACACTTCTAGTGGCAGCATCCCTAGCTGGCCACTTTTGCAGCATTTCAAATGTTTTACTTGGCAAACCACTTCTTTCTAGTCTAGGTTTACCACTTATCTGCAGTCAAAAACTCTGTGTGCAAGCACATGAACTGGAAATAGCCAGTAAAGTTCAGAGTCAAGACTGGGTTTGCTTTCTGTAAGTCATAAAAACACAAATACACAACATGCAGTTCAGCTGAGATTCACGTTCACCACTGAGATTTAAAGCTGCAGTTGTAACAGACCAGGGAACATTTCGAAACAACTGCATCACTAAAACAGCCTTCTGGAAAAACAATCTGCTCATTTGCAAACAGAGTTAAACACGGCAAATCAGGATATCAAGGGATCTTTCCAAGTGCTGTAGGATCTAAGAGTGCCTTCACAGCAGAGCCCAAAAGGCTCTTTCCCCTGATGAGAGAGCTCAGTATTAGAGGAACAGGAGGTGCTTTACAAGTTAATTAGGCAGATAATCTAGCAGTCTACAGAGATAAGGAACAGCCCAGCCTCTAGTCAGTGACTGGCTAGATTTGACACACTTATCTGCTTTGTCTTTCTGACCTTCAGTCATTTGTAAAGAGAATGATCTGTAACATTCACCTAGGTATTTTTGATTAGTTTTTATGTTTCGCCTGGACAACTTACATTTTATTCTAAAAATGTTCATTTCAAGATATGGCAAGAAGAGCCCAAGCGGTTTGCAAAGAAAGTGTCAAGCAAGCCACACAGCAGGTAAAAACTGTAAGAATTAATCCACTTTTCACATCCTGTCCAGAGCACAAACATGCTGTCAGGCTGGGGTGGACAGTGTCCACTTCCTTATGGAACACACAAAAGCCTTCAGACCCAGCATACTGGTACAGTTTTCCAGTTTCTATAAAAGACAGAAATGCATACACTAAATTTTTAACACCAGACTTCTTTCCTTTGATGCAGAGTATTTTTAAGCTGCAAAAAAACTTGCATGCACCTGAGGCCTGACTGTGGATTTTAACTGTTGCCTGTGAACATAAAGTATGTCCTTTAGGACAGCTGAGAAAACGACTTTGAAAACAAAACAGTTAAAGCAGGACTCACAACTTGTGGCAGATTTAATGACTAGAGGTTCAGTGCAACAGAAGAGACTCTTGAATAGTTAATTACTAGGAACACAGGATATGCCGCCTTCTATATTTAGCTTTAAACGTACTGTGCTTTAATCTGCTCGACTGAGGGTCTGGCTTTATAAGGCACTGCCTCAAGCACTGGCCCAGGATCCTTCATTAAGAAACAGCACCTTGAGACTGAGCAAAACCAACCCAGTGATCTACACTACAGTCCAGAATGGCATCAGCTCCTGAAAATAAGATTTTAAAGTGCTGTTGCTAGCACAACAGATGCCTGGATAATAGCTTAAAACTTAAAGAAGTGAATGCAATGCAGAAACTTTTTTTTTTTATCAAGAAGAAACTAACAGCAGCACAGAAGTAGTGGCTGAAGGTTGTAAATTCAGGGTGGCAGCATATAAACTTGCACAGCACATTTGATTGTGGCAGAGAGTGCAGCCTGCCTCTCAGGTGTCAGGTAGCTGTAAAACATTGAAATCACATAAAATCTTGAACTATTACATATATTCTCCATTTTGAAAGGTACAGCACCTGGGCAGCTAAAAGCCAATGGCAGATTTTGAAATGGCAGCTAGAGAAGTCATAATGGTTTCAGTGAAGTAAGGATTTTAAGGATAGATATGGGTAGGAAGGAAATAGCCTCCAAAAGAAAACCCAAACCACCAGTCAAACTTGTATCTTGCAGCCCAACATTCTCCAAGATTCATATGAATTGTCAGCTGGAAAGCAAGCAAGAGATATGGAAATGCCAGCTCACTCCTTTCACAGACTTCACTCTTCACCAGAAGATGGGAGAGGCTCAGCAATAGAAGCTTTACTCTCAATTTACTGCTCAGTACTCAGGCAGATGTCAGAGCAGTAAAGAACCTGGCACTACGCTCCACAATGGGTTCATTTTCCATACAAACCACAAAACGTCTAAGCCTGCTAATTACTAACTCGCAGTGACAAAATTCATCAGAAAAATAAAAAAAGAGAAAGATTTTGAAGTTTACCAAATTCCACTCCCACTCTTGTTAACAGGCTCATATAAAACAGATTCATACTTTAAAAATTCATAAATTGGTGAGCTGGCACATTCTCCTGAGATAGCTTAGCTCCTGGACTTCAAGCATTCTCAACAGCTGCCCCTTATTTTCATGCTAAAGCCCCTAAACAGTTAAAATAAAACTGAGGGACAGCTACAGTTACAGATATCCAGATATATATTATACAGCAGTTACTCTAACCAACCACTCCTTCTCACACAATTAATAAAAACTTTAACAGTTTAATTAATAAATCCAGCATTAATTAATAAAATTAATTTATAAAACCTGCAACAGATGAAGTAAAAGTTTCTTCACTGCTTCAGCAAGCATGAACTCGCCTAATAAGTTAGAAAAATGCAGTCTTTTATCCACACCACAGGGAAATTCTTATGATGATTAACTCCTGAATTATTTAAAGCCTTGGTAAGGCTGAAGTTCCTACCATTTGTTCTTGGAAACATTTTGCTTAAATTGAAAAAAAAATACTGAAAACCTTTATTCAAAGCAACACTATTTTTCTAAGCATCACTTTACACTTATTTTGACCAAAATATCAGAATCATCTGAGATTCTTCAAACATTAACATGCTCAGATGAATCTGGGAACAGTTACTTCACAGCAGCAGAACTTCACTGCCCCAGTTACAGAGAGAAGGGAATCAACATCAAACAACGTAAGAAAAAGAACAACGTTTCAATAAAAACTACCAAGATTTTATGGCTCTGTGTGTGCAGGGCACACAGTACAGCCCCCAGGGCAGGCAGTGATCCTTTGGGCAGCCCACTGGGGTAGGGGGGTCAGCAGCACTGCTCCACAGGCTGCTGCTGCTGTGGGGACTGGCGTCAATGGCGTTTGACTGACAGGGTGATGGAGAGAGCTGCCAGAACACCACCAACACAGCACCACCAGCTTTCACAGGAACAGATGCTTGGCAGGAATTATTTCCATCTCCTTCCCTTGCTGAGATATCACATAAGACAGGGGCACTCATCACAAATGCAAATAAAATAGAAGCATGGATGGGTAGAGCTGCTATGAAGGAAACATCCCAACCCACAGATCAAGGGCAATCTTTTCTTTCCCCCTAAAGAATATCCAGGACATTAAAAGGCTTTACTGGGTCTTTTTTATTCAGCAATGTTATTGGGTGTTTTCATTCTCTCACAGTTACAGCTCCAGGCTTGGGGTAAAGAGTGTTTTCCACCCTTTTCAGCAGCAAGCCAAGAAGTTACATTAAATGCAAATTACTGAACTTGAGCAACATAGAGGAAGAGCTGCCTTGCACTTTTGCCAGAGAGGAAACATGTCAGCATGCAGTCAGCAGCTGTCTCTGCTCTCTGGAAAAGCAGCAGACAGTGAGATTATGAGCTAACAAAATCTGCAGGTAGAAAACTTATAAATCATTACCAGTAGAGAGGAACGGAGCAATGTAAGGGGACAAGAAGACAGAGCGGACACAATGCAGCCGCAGGTTCTCACCAAATCCTCATCAGGCTTCCTGCTTGCTGCTGAGACACTGTGCCCTTTGTTCCTAAAACACAGGATTTTTTTTAAGAAGTGACTAATAAGATGGAGGTCTGTAAATTGAACCATGGCACAAATCACCAGGAACTGCAGCACTGGCAACCAGGTTTATCTAGTAGACTTGCCCACAGAGGCACCAGCACAGCTGCCATGTTTTTGAAACCTTTAACCCAAAGGTGCCATTCATTAGGAACAGTAAAGCCAGAGCCAGGCTCTTGCCACATTAAAATCCCTTCCCTGATTTTACAGCCTCAATGGCAACATGTAGGGACAAAACAGTAACATAAGAATGTGCAGGGTAAATAAAATCAACATGGGGTTTTAATGTTTACACGAAATATGAATATTGCTGATCCACGTGCCCTGTCTTTCCCAAAAGAGCCTTCCAAAAGCTCTCAAGGCACTTAAATTCTTTTAAAATGTTTATTTTTTAATCACAGAACAGTACTGGTCCACAGAAAAAGTTTATCTACCTCAATAAAAGTATTTGTCCTTTATTAGCATGCCTAGTGGGAGAGAGAAAATAAAGAGACAAAGAAGTGGAAATGATTTAATTCTGCACCAAGTAGAAATGAATACCTGAAGAGAATGAAACTGACTATGCATTAAATAAAAAATAAAAACCTGTGCTCATGCAAGATTCTCCAGGCATGAACTGGGCATGCTATCCTGGAAAAAAAAGAGAGGGAAGGGCAGACCTTACTGCTCTTTGCAGACACCTGAAAGGAGGTTGTAGCCAGGTGGGGCTGGTCTCTTCCAAGTAATGAGCAGGAAGACAAGAGGAAATGGTCTCATGCTACATCAGGAGATGTTTAAATTGGGTAGTAGGAAAATTTTATTCACTGAAAGCACTGTGAAGCATTAGAATCAGCTGCCCAGGGAAGTGATAGACTCACCGTCCCTGGAAGTATTTAAAACACATGTAGATGGACTTGGTAGACATGCAGATGGCACTTAAGGACGTTGTTTAGAGGTGACTGTGCTACGACACAATAATGTTACAGGTCTTTTCCAACACAAACCATTCTGTGATGCTAAACCCAGAAAAAATGAGAAGACAAGACTCACTGATGTCTGCACCATAAATCACATCACCTAACAGCTAAACTGGGATCCCCAGGAAGATGTTTCTTGAAAACTAGTCNACATCAGGAGATGTTTAAATTGGGTAGTAGGAAAATTTTATTCACTGAAAGCACTGTGAAGCATTAGAATCAGCTGCCCAGGGAAGTGATAGACTCACCGTCCCTGGAAGTATTTAAAACACATGTAGATGGACTTGGTAGACATGCAGATGGCACTTAAGGACGTTGTTTAGAGGTGACTGTGCTACGACACAATAATGTTACAGGTCTTTTCCAACACAAACCATTCTGTGATGCTAAACCCAGAAAAAATGAGAAGACAAGACTCACTGATGTCTGCACCATAAATCACATCACCTAACAGCTAAACTGGGATCCCCAGGAAGATGTTTCTTGAAAACTAGTCAGGAAAACCCCAGTTCCCACTGCCACCAATGAATGTACAATCACACACTGCATTAGAGACCCACCTCATTGCACTTATTTCAGGAGAGCGGGTATTTCTTAGGTTACTAACCAAGAATTTCTACAGAAAAGGCTCAGATGAGTAACACTACTGGAGCACTTTCAATGCACTTCACAGTGTCAAGAGAACTGTAAACTGAAGCACTGAGACAATGGACTTCTGTCGTGTCATCAGGAACCATATAAAAATGCATGAGTCATGGCAGTCAAAGAAAAGAAAAAAGAAAGAATAAAAAATTCCTATTAATTGACAGGTAGAAATACAACTCAAGAAGACTAAATCACACACTCAGGTTGACACAAAGTGTTGTCTTTCAATAACAAGATTTCTTTCAGCAACTAAAGAGGAGGAATTAGATGTAATTCTTTAAGAACAAGGTATTAGCAGGAGCTTTTCTCACTACTGAGAGCTCTCTTAGGTGCTGTACTCTTACCCGGAGTAGACTGCAATAACAGAGATGGTGTATTGCTACAGATCAATTCATACCCAATTAATATTCATTTTAAGGTAATAGCTAGTCATCCAACTCCAAGCCTGCATACCTTGCCAACCTCTAAGAAAAAGAAGGGGATAAAAAGGATCAGGCAGACATGGGGGTCAGGTGAACTAAGAAAACAAGTGGAAGGCAGAACCCTTCCAAAGCTAACCAAGTTTTTTCCTCACACAAGACACCACTTTCAATGGACTGTGTAAGTGCTAAAACAGTGTTCTTGAATTTGGAGACATGGATGTCCCGATCATTCTGAAAAATTCAACTATCTTAGCAATTGCTATAGCAATGACTTTGTTATAGGAAAAATGATGTAGCTGAAATTCTGCAAGAACACAACTGCAAAGGTACTGCAGCAATTTAGCTCAATCCTTCATTAATGTTTGGGGGAGAATTGCAGTAGCCACTGTTCACAGCACATTTGCAAGAAATCATTAATGGGGTTACTTGATACAGCTCCCTTGAACCAGGTCTCTAATAAACCAATAAATACAGGTATTTGGAAGAAAACGTGTTAAAAAAAATACCAGAGAAGCTTCACTCCCAGGAACAAAGCTTGTAAGACACAAGACAAAACAGTAACAGTTCAGTAATGAAGGCAGGAAAATCAGCTTTCCCATGTAGAGTACCACTCCTCTCTTCAAGTCCATCCTGCTTCTGTTTTCTTTAACGTGCAAGCCCACTGAAAGTTTTTACAGTGTTGACCCTATTCATGGAATTTCAGTATCAGCAATAAAATCAGAAGACGTTCCTCTACCATTATTCTTGTTACCTCAAAGCTTTGAGAAGCAGCAAAAGCACTGGACATCACTAGTGCCCCCAGGACTGCAGCACTTGAAAACCAATAAACTGAGGGGCTAAGGTTAAAAATAAAAATAAATAAATACAATCTGTGCATTCTCCAGAAAGCAATGCCCCCAG